>LPNX010494216.1:236426-339812 GCA_001517045.1 Pseudotsuga menziesii
TATGAAGAGATTTTATATGTTCAGTGGGATTTTATTTATCTCTGTAATAATTCATATGTATCTCAGAAATTAAATTTACACGAATTAACTACTTAAATCTAGACCCTAGCTAGATTGCTAGCTTTCAATGACTAGTCTTGCCAAATTTGATGTAAAATGAGTTCTGCTAACTCAAAATGAGCCCTGTTTGTTCCTGTGGGTCACTGAAAGACTCACCTTCCCTTAAATACCTCCATAACTATTTTTATTTGGGTCTGTAATGCATATTTGGATCCTCCACTGCGCTAGATTTAACTAGGCCAAAACTGTCGGAAAAACCAACGTTTCTTCGAAACTACTCAGAACTTTCTAGAACTTATGAAAACTGTCCAAAACTATTTCTTATGTTAAATTAATGCTGTAAAAACCCTATGAAATTTTTTAGAAGCCCCTGGTTGAAACAGACCGAACTACTCTTCCTAGTTTCACGGTTTGACTGCCCAGAAGCGTGGTAGTAGGTTTCCGCGGAGCGGACTCTGAACCCTAAATGGAATCAGATATAAATTTGTTAGGGAAGAGGAAATTCTGTGTCTGAAATATCTTTGGTTTCTTCCCACTGCTCACTCCTTTTGCTTGCAAAATTTCCCAGAAGAAATCCCTGATTTGCCCAGTCCGAGAAGGCTTTGTGTGAATTAATTCAATTTCAGAATTTTTAATTAAAAGAAATTGCAGCAAGTTAATATTATTATCTATACATCATATAAGGAATATTACAATATCCCCTTAGACATCCCTAAGTTTGAAGGGAAGGTAGGGCAGTGCCCCTAAAACCATATAATGATGTTTCACATATGGTTCTCATCAAGCAACATCATAGATTACTCGATCAGAATTAGGCTTTTCCAACGCACCCTCATAGGTGCTGCAGCCAAATGGTACAGTGAGATACCACAATCCAAGTACCTAGACTTTAACTCATTGGCCTTCATGTTCCTGCAGTATTTCCAACTCCCTGTCAGATATGATGAAAGGGTGAAGATCTTGCTATCTTTCTGCCAAAACACTATGACCCACATAACTGACCACATCCACAAGTGGTGGTGACGTTGTATCCTGTGCAAGATCCAACTTGATGACATGATTTTCCTCGACTAGTTCCTAAAAACCGTGCTACCACCCATAGCCAAGGATGTTGCCTCTAAGCGTCCCCAGACAGAGGAAGATGCCATTTTGAAGGCCCAATAGTTTGACCTGATTTACACACAGTCTGGCTACCTTTATACCATCATTCCAAATGCTCCCCGTGCAAGCACCTCCTACTATGATGCACCAGGGGAATCCCATGTTGTAGATGGCATCATAGGCTTGGTCTCCCATCAATCCCAACACCATGCGACACACCCTATGATGCCACCACACTCAAACAACACCCCTACTATTTCCTACCCAAACCAAGCTCTCAACTATTCACGAATGATGTCTCAATCCATAGCCACAACCTCTTACGCATAACCTACACCACATCAATAGGCCCATACACCTACTTGGTTGAAGTAACAATATTCGAGACACATGATCAGATTTGTTTCACCCCCTACCCCCCAATTCTATTATGCACCACTAGTGCAAGCCACTCCAACAACCACCTCAGCTCCGTCTGCACCTTTGGGACAAGTGTTTTCTTAGCAGAATCATCCCAACTAGACTACCCCCAATAACCAACAAGGGCAAGGCCGAAATAACCAAGCTAGGAATTATGGTAACAACCAACCCCAAATAGGCAGCCAACAACCTAACCCTCCCTGCAATAACGCCAATCCACCAGCACAAAATAACCAACAGCCCAATCCACCTCGATGGAATTCTCCATTGCAGACCAACCACCCATGCAAACTGTAAAACATCTATGGGCACTACACCCATGAATTTCCTCTCATGGGGTGTGCCAAAAAATACCTCCAAGATGAAGCTCAACAGGGAAACAATGCGGCAACCTAAACACAACACAACCCAGCACCACCGAGCCCTCCACCCATGGTGCTCTAGAACCTGTTACCACTCCAAGGATTGGTAGAAACTACACCTTTACCTCAACCTTCCCCCACATCCCCCCTATCCCCCCTCCTGCAGAGACAGGGATACATCACTTGCTAGTGATAACAACTGAAGAGATCAACCTGCAGACCAGGAAAAACCAATATGGATCCGCTACTAAAACCGCTGACCCATTAGCAACATCCACATCAAACAAAACCAAAGCACCTCTTCACCATCCTCCCTCTCCCATGGATGGGGCAGTGAGAGGTCCGCGTCTCCCCTTCAGGAGCCTCGCCAACAATACCACCACAAGAGTGGCAGTTAACTATAGTATCATTGGTGATTTGGCCCAATCACCTATGGCCATGTCCCCTCTTGAGGTACTTAAAACATTCCCAACATAGTGAAAATTATTACTAGTTTCCCTCGGTATCGTAGATCCCTCCAACTCCAGATTGATCACATTTTATTTGGACAATGAAGAGCCCAAAATGCCATCAACCATCACCTTCCATATTCTGGTGTCGATTCGAAATTTGGTTGTGCACCGGTGCATTGTTGACGAGGGGGCATCCACTTGTGTCATGTCATCCTTGGTCAGGCAGAAACTTGGGTCCCCTATCTTACAACCATCCACCACCACGTTGCATGCCTATAATGGCCACCCCACTAGATCCCAAGGCATCCTTCCGCATGTCCCCATCTCTTTAGCGGGGAAGACCGTCCTAATTGACAAAGAATTCGTCAATGCTCAGTTGGACTACAACCTTCTCCTAGGATGTAGCTACATGTATGCTATGCAAGCCATGGCGTGTACCATTTTTTGTCTTGTGATGTTCCCCCATGACAGGAATATTGTGACATTGGACCAACTAACTTACCACGATCCATAAGGGTCAGTCGCACCAGCTGATTTCATCCCTACCATCGATACCTCCATCGACAACGTAGTTTCCCCTCCCTTGACGGTCATAGGACCAGATTGTTCGTCAACACTTCCATGATGACTGAATTCCCATCCTTACCACCTCCACTAGAACCAAGCAATACTATGGATTTATACATGCTCTCATCCAGCACCATAGCACCCAAGCCCCAACCGCAACCATAGCCCCAAAAAAAGCCACACCCGCAGCCCCAACCACATCCACAGCTCCAATTGTAGCTGCATCCCCAACCGCAGCCACAACCCCATCCACAGCCACATCCCTAAATGAAATCACCAAGGAATTACTGGGGCTCCTTCCCAGTCCACACAATTACCTTCATGTTTCCCCCATCCAACATAGTGAGTAAGCCAGTAATGGCTACCTTAAACTTACCCAAATTCACACTGGGGATTCTTGTGTGGTATCTTGACCCGCCTGCTCAACCTCCGATGCCACATGTCATGTTGACTCCTGTTCAACCCATCACGGTTGAATCACACCCCCCTCTCGGACCACAAAAACCACCTTCTGTACCCACACCAGCCCCGCCACATCAAAATAGGGCAAGGGGCAAGAACACCAAACTGACATCCAAACCTCGACAGACTCCTCCTTGTGTCGTGTGTGATGTACAAGGGCATGCAACTCAAAACTGCCCTAAGATTCCCATGCTCCACGCACACTTAGATGCCATGGATTCAACAAAGAACATCCCCATGTTTTTCCTCCCAAGTCCAACAACCAAAAGTAAGTCTTTGAGGACAAACCATGCATGCGCCCTTTGCGACTTGTATGGACATTATTCTCACCACTGCCAAGACTTGGCCGAGTTTCGAGCTTCCCTAAGCAATATTTGAAAACATTTCCTTGAATTTGAAGTCACGGTCATTGAGGATATCCACCCTTTGGTTTCATCCTCAACCACCACAACCATTTACATGATCTCTAACTCCAGTAGTCATTCTGTCTCCTCACCCGTGGAAGATCCACCTGATCTATCCCGACACCACTTTCGCGATGATGGAGAGATATCTAAAATCACCACGAGTTTTACACCTTTTCACTTAGCCCATGGCATGGAGTCAAGTATTCCCATTGAATTCCAGATTCTTCCCCCACATTTTTTGCGCCAACTACAGAGTCTCCAAGGCAAGGTCAATTTCCATCGTCGGAGGTCCTATACCTAAGTCGCTCACCATGAAGCACTTGGGGCATAGTTTTTATTTTTATTTTTTCATCATTTTTTACCATGAGTCGATGACCCCCTCCATTTGTTGTTCCACGTCTAATCGTAGTGAGTCCATTGTAGAACTCTATTGCATCATTTGCACATGAGCAGGTGGAGGGTGCGGTCCACCCTGTCCCTGCACCACTGGAAACCCACTGGAGGGTGCGGTCCTACTTCTGCACATGCACATAGTATGTTGCATGTGTGATCTAGCTACCACCAGGATAGCATACCATTAGGTCCCCAAATCCATCCTAAAGGTCGAGGCCTCTTCATGTCTCCTTAGTTGCATAATGCTCCTGGGTCGAGAAATGAACTTTAGACTACCTCCCTCCCTACTGATTTTGTTGGCCATTTCCCAAAGTCACGTCACTTTGTGTTTCACCATTTGTATCACTTTGCGTGTACATTGAGCTAGCTTTGTAACCATAGGCCCAATTTAGTCTAGTTTTTTCCCTGTGCACCACTGCAGTAGGGGCATCATCACTAGCTGCTAATTAGAGTCATCCGGAGTCCCCTTGAGATGCCATTCACACTACTAGGTTTGGTTTTTCATCCTCTGTCTTATGATGAGACCATTATCTCATGGTCTGTTATCACTCCAGGAAACTCCTCTAGGTTTCAGCTCAAGGATGCCTGGTAACTTACAATGTTTTTTAGGGTTTTCTAATATGGATCAAGTCAGGTGACTTATATGACCTTCCACTCTCAAGACATGCATGAAACTCACTCAATTACAAGGCTTTTAGTTACAACTACTCAGAATTTGACAATAAGGTGTAGGGATGGAGAACTCATCAGGCTGGAAGATTTACACACAAAATAGATGCATTTAAATGGCTAAATCATGATAAGGATGGTGCTTATAATTCAAATCACATTAACATCCCAAAAGGATGACAACTATCAGTCATTAATTAACTTTAATTTAACTTAAATACACATTTAGGCATAAGCACAGTAAAGATAGAAATGGAGGTTGAACAAATTATAACAAAAGAGCTTATATTCAATCATGAACAAAATGAGAAGCTGGCAATAGTATAGGTCTATAAATCCCCGAAGTTGAACCTTTTTCATAAAATAAGTCTTAGGATTTATATCCTTTACAAAATATACATATCATGAAAACTTGGATCTATTTTTTTACAAAAATAAACAAAATAATAGTTTTTTGCAAATTAGGTTTAAAAAACCTAATTAACTACTTGTCTAACTAATTGAAGAATTAGTTCACTGAATGAACCTTCAAATAACTGAGGTAACTGCTGACAATTACTGCTACTAGCCCTTTGCTGGTTAAGCCACTGTTTTCTCTTGATAGCTAGGTGTTGGTGACCCTTTCTACTTGTAATGTCATATTAAATCTGAAATGGACCTTTTCTTGATGCTTTCCTCCACACCTTCATCTTCATCCTATGTCCTTGAGCCATATATATTCTTCAAAAACTGGTCCTCGATGCCAAAATTTGATTTTAAGCCTCTGTCTGCTTTCAGTGGCTAAGAGGTCAGTCTATTGGAACCGTTAGCTACCGAAAGTGGCACTTTCAGTGGCTAATGGACTACCCCAGCGTTCGACTAAGCCACCGAAATCCCTGTTTTGCAAAAATTATTAGGTTTTCCTCAAAAATGTCCCTGTAATCCTATTTTCTCAACTTTCTTCTTCAGCAGGCTCCGTGCTAGGAGGGTTAACAACACCTTGGCTGGTTTTAGGAGGCTAAAGGCTAACTGCAGCCTCAGCTAGGGTTTCCAAGGCGGGGTGGCTGCTAGGGTTTGCCTTAGCTTCCTTCAGTTGTAGTCTTTGGAGACTAATCATTATGTACAATCTAGTATTGTCCTTTAGGTACCTTGTATTCAGCCTCCTTAAGAAATAATATCTTTATCTTTGCTCCAAGTAAGACTTATGTAGCAGCTTGTTTCTGCTGGTCAATGTAGCATTATTCTTCTTTTTTTCCCCTTCCAAAATCTCCATCTCATAAATTAGCCTTAGTAATTGATTGATCTTTTGAGTTTTAGGCTTGCTGGAGGAAGCCCTCTCTGTTGGTTCCTCTTCCTCCTTTGGTGTGGGGAAGGGTAGTGCTTCAGCCACTAGTACAATTTGCAGAGCTAGGTCTGCACCTTCCTCTTGCTCCTCTTCAAAATCTGAGTAGGGTAGAATTAGAATATTTTCATTGTGTGTTTCAACCTCCTGTCCCTTCTCACTGAAGTCCAAGTTCCTTTTTACCTTCTTGGTCTTGGAAGAGGAGGGTGGTTGTTCTGCTGAGGATATAGCCCTCCTCTTTCTTCTCCCACTCCTTGGTGTGCTAGACTTCTTGGCAGGAGACTTCCCTTTCTCTTATGGTTGAAGGCCTGTCTCAAATCCATTCCAAAACATAAAATAGGGCCATGCCACATTCCTTCTTTTCAGCAGCTCCTGGATTAACAGTTGGATAAGGCCATGGTGGGATAGTCTGCCAACAATCTTAGTTGGCTGGGATTTCACTTGGTGTGCCATCTTTCCCAGACTTTTGTGTAAGTAAAAGGGAAAACTGAGTGGGCTTTTACCTATGAAGTGATTCATTAACTTGAAATGGTAGATCATGGCTCTGTTATATATTCCTTCACATGTTAGGTAGACCACAATGGCCTTCAGTAGTTGTTGCCACATCTCTTTCGACCAGTATGATGGCACACTCTTCTTCCACACCATTTCTCTATGTTCAAGATTTAGGTAGGACCTGAATTCTACATATTTTGGTATGGTGGTATTGAACCATTTTTCTCCTGTGCAAGGAGGTTTAGTTACTTCAGTTATTAGGGTTTCATCTATGTGAAATTACTCCTTCCCTATAAATGCCTTTGAACCATCAAATGAGAGGGAAAATGTCTTAGCTACTTGCTAATGGGAGCCTTGTATCTTTTCTAAAAACTTGTAGCAACCAACCTCTTGGAAGAGTTAACAGACCTCTGTATGTGCTTCCAAATAACTAATATCACCCAGCTCCTTCCTAAGAGAAGGTCCTCGCTTCTTCATCTTGATGAGTGCCTCTCCTAGGTACCTGCAAAATAATTCTCAGTTCTGTATACAGTGTGCTAGCAGGCTGCTCCTTCAGAGATGGTTTTCCTGGTGGAGAGGAATGACAAGATTGAGAGTGAAATGTGTTGGAGTCCATTGGCACTGATTATGAGGGTTTATTCTATCATGATGGATGCTGAGATCATAAGGTGATAGCAGTAGTTGATCCTCTTGATCTCCTTTCCCAAGTAATCATTTCACAGATCAGGCTGGGTATTCGGTGGGATTTTTGTTGTTCTTTTGGATAGGTGGAAGGATACTGAGGGTTTCCAATCCTATTAGTCCTTTTCCAGTTTTATAACGACCTTCTTAACTCATTTACATGCACGGTTATGTAGGCTCGAGTCTTTTCGACAGTTTTTCACACCCTCCACTGATGGTTCATCTTGCTGACGGGGTTTGATTTGACTGTTTTCTAACCATTTCCTCACTTTGCCTTTTTGGTGGTTAATAGCCTCCAGGATTTTGTTTGCTAGCTGCCAAAAAGATGGCTTTTGGTGGCTAATTAAGTGATATCTCTTTTTCCTAAGTTGTCGAAACCATCATACCATCGTTGCGGTGAAATCCTACTTTTGGCAGATAATAACCTTGCAAAAAAACCCATTTAACCGCTAAAAACCCGTACTTCTGGTGGCTAATGAAATTCCTGAGCTTTCTCCTAAGCCACCGAAAGCACTTCTTCCCCGACGCTTATCTTCCTGCTTTAGGTGGTTAAAAACTATGTTGGATTGTTTGATAAGCTGCTGAAAGCATCACTTTTCAGTGGCTAATGAGTTGTTCCGAGACTCGCCTAAGCCACCGAAACCACCTTTACTAATATCGCTTGCTGCTTGTTTTCGACGGTGAACATGCCTCCTGGTCTCCTCCCTAAGCTTCCAAAAGCAACACTTTTCGGTGGCTAATGATTCATTTGAAATCTTGCCTAAGCCATTGAAAGTGTTGATTTTATTCTACTTGCTTGGGATACTTTTGGTGGTTTACCTTTATCCCTCGTTCAATCATTAGCTGTCGAAACATAGATTTTCGGTGGCTAATGAGCTATTAAAATCCTCTCCTAAGCCATCGAAAGGTATAACTTTCAAATTTAAAAAAAATAGAACATTAGATATCCCAACCTTGTTAGTCATCCCAATATTTTTCATAATATGGCCTAAAACCTTCATCAGTGATCAAAAAATAAATTGTTTTCATTGAACTTATTGAAAATTTTATTTAGGAGATAACATGGTCAGTAATAGGTTTTTCGGGAAATTTTCTAGAAGCTACCTCCATTTACATGCCCTTTGCATATAACTTTCTTTGAACCTGTACTCACATCATATGTAGTCTAGTCTCATCCGTCCACCACAACTTACGCATGTTTCTAGACCTTTTACCGTAAGTCACCTCGATTTGTGCACCATCGCATGAATCTCCCTCTGTATGTATTGGCATGTTCACAAGCCATCCGTTGCATCCATACTGCATAGCTAGCCACATTTCACCATTATATATTGTTTTGCAAGGGGGCACCATTAGTGTTCTACATTTATGTACATCATCCATATATCGAAGACTTCTCCCTTGCTTGGTTGACCATTACAGAGTTTTTGTTAAGCTCTTTTTTGACTCCTAAAAGAATGAAAAGATTGTCGAGTGCCCTTGCTTCCTTTCTCGCTCGTTAAAGTATAGGAAAGGGCATCTACATCATATTGATTATCTCCTTTTATGGACTATGTAGAATAGCATATGAAAAGGACCACCTTGGCACATTCAAGTCAAGAATGTTTCCCTTTGCATCCTTTTATGCTTCCTCGGGCATTGGGACCGACCTCTACAAAAAATCCCACCATGGTTTTTCTTTAAGATCTTTTCCAGCCTTCTCACAAAGAAAAGATTGCCGAGCAAAACTTGGTTTCGTTCATGCTCATAAAAGTATTTGAATGATCATCCAGTCAGTACAGGTTTAACCTTTTCTGACTTGATTGTGGTTAAGAAGTCTCCCACCCCCTCAAAGGATGGGCGAGCTCTCTTATGCACACTTTCAACCTTTTTCGAGCACATGAGACTATCAATGAAAAATAGACCCCATTGGAGTCTTCTTCATGATTTCAGACTCTCTAAAATTGAAAGCACCATCGAGCATTTACTTTCTTGGGCTCGCTAAAAATCCATGAGATCGTACCATAATGTTTCCCTTAGGAACCACCCCACATGTTACAGTTCGACAGCTTTCCCCCTTTGGGTTTCCTTTGTTCAGAGTATTCTACGATGAGTCTTACTTGGATCCCATCAATACCAAAATTTTCTACCCCCCCCCCAAGTATTTCCCATGTGTAGTAGCATTCTCAGTATTACAGCCACGATCCCTTTCCCATGAGTCAGTTTCATTTGCTGCCTATTCCTCCTTGCCATCATACTCTAAACAAAGGGATTTTGAGTCCACCAAACTCTTCCTTTCCCTATTTCCCTCCCCCCCATTCAATGTGTCAGTCCTCATATTGTCTCACATATTTGGTTTCCCCCCTCACGCTTCTTATCAAGGAAACACCATTTCCTTGGTCAGTTGCAGGTCTCCCTCTGTCAACAACAACACATCTATTCCAAAGGATAGACCCAGAGGTCCCTATATCTTGGTTTCATTAACCTCATTGATGAGTTCATTGGACCACTTGAGAGGAGTCCTAAGTGCTTCTCGAGGTGGTTGTGTCTCATGTGCTCGACTTCAACTACATCATCACACTGTTGAGATTCATACAGGGTATTGATCCGTGCAGCATTTGGTCGAAGACCCTAGTTGTCACCTGACTCTAGCACATTGGTGAGTCTATTACAGTACCCAGACAAGTTCATGTCCCTTATGATTTCCAAGTTGTGTTGGAGATAGTGTTCAGAAGCCCCAGCAGTGCTTCTGTATAGATTCATGATTGATGCAGCATATTGTACCACAGAGACTCCGACTCTTCGTCAGTGAGTCCCCACAATTATGTACCATTCCAGATTTAGCAGGTCATCATTTGTGAAGATATAGCATTCCATGAGAATGCCATGGGCCTGATGTATCAGTTCTTCAGATCAGTTTTGTACTCAGCCTCTTATCGAGGCCACCATTATGTAACACCAGTTGTATATGATCGACTCTTGTATTTTATAGCCTTGATCACATTATTCCTTTTTGACATTGTTATGAGCATGGGGATTCCCAATTCATCCATATACATGTCACACATTATTTGTATCTCACCCATTGATGGGAACCAATATTAATACAAAAACCAAAAGCCACCATGTCCCAACCCAAGAAACACCACCTCTCCCTAGAAAATCCTATGATTTATGTTGGCCATACGATGAGCTCCTGTCCTCACACATCAAGGGGCAATCTGTTAACCCAAAAAATCACCCGATTAGCTCCATATGACCTACACCATGCAAAGACATCTATTTTATTTCTCCCATTGACTCCCACACCCTTGTAAAGGCTCAAAAAACACAAAAAGGGCTTAAAAACCCCATAAAAGAGCAAAAATAGCTCTCAAAGGGGCTAAAGCCTCCAAAAAAGGGCTAAATCTCCTAAAAGGGGCTTAAGAACCCCAAAGGAGCTAAGGAATGGCCGAAAGGGGCTTAAAACCCTGAAACTTGAGAAAAAAATATAAATACAAGGGTGGGGGTCAGTCTCAAAACACTCCTTCTTTTCCTACCGTTACTCTTCCCATATGAGTGCCTTGAGACCCACATCTCTCAAGTCATTCATCCCTCTCCTACACTTGATCCATTAGCCAAAGCCCCAATCCATAGAGAGGTAGCTTCCTAAGCAAGGGCATGGTGTCCCATTTCTCCATAGATAGAAGGTATAATGGTTTTTTCTTGTTCTTTAGTTTGTAGCTTAGTTGCTCATAGCTAGTTTATTGCTAACTTTTTTATTGCATGGTTTTATTTGTTCATTTCTTTAACAGTGTGTTGTAGGTTCTCCATTAACAACTTGTTGCAGGTTTTTCTTTCACCTATAGAAGATTTATCCTTC
The DNA here is from genome assembly GCA_001517045.1 of Pseudotsuga menziesii. Classification (NCBI taxonomy): domain Eukaryota; kingdom Viridiplantae; phylum Streptophyta; class Pinopsida; order Pinales; family Pinaceae; genus Pseudotsuga; species Pseudotsuga menziesii. Next base: position 247,658 of record LPNX010494216.1, read on the forward strand.
TGTCCTATAGACAGAAGGTAGGTGTTTCAACACATAGCTAGGGCCTTTTCCCTACTACACCAATGATAAGTTGGGAAAAGGGAATTTTGAGTCCATGTGGTACGACCCTTATGTCATCCACCGCTGCCTCGGCAAGGGGGCATATATCCTTGCTGACTCAGATGGCCACCTCTTGAAGAATCCCCACAACGGGCTCTACCTCAATAGGTTCTACACCTAAGGTCACTACTATGAGTCACTTGTAGTATAATATTTATTTTTTTGTTTTACACCATTTTTAACATGATTCTTACCATTTTTTTCCTTGACTGCTCCAGATGTATCCTACCTTGCATCGTTACATTGGATTTGCTGATGGAGGAAATAGATGGTCTCTTAATCTCTCCTTTGCTGCGTGGGATATCTATTCCTTGTCACATGAGTTGATCCATATCGACGGAATGTGTGTTGGCATTTCTACCAACAACTAGGATGATGTTATGATTATTAATACTACCTTGATCATACTGCCTATTAGATTCATTTTACCTAACTTAGGAACCTTAATTAATTAATTAGGTGCACTTGACCTAATGGGACCACATGTACCAGTCACTGGAGTGTGGGGATCACTGCTAGAGGTTAAGTGCCACTTATTGCATGTGCATGCATCCATTTGGGAACCTCCTAGACCAATCCCTACATTTTAGGAGCCACTGGGAGTCCCGGCACCAACCTACTTCAGTTAGTTGGAGTTAGTACTAGTTAGTCTCAATTAGCCCTTGGTTACTTTCAGTTAGTTCACAAATAGTTAGCTAGCATATGTCTTGTATGGATAATGCATGGATGCATGTGGAGTAGGTGCATTTTCCCACCCACCACACTTAGTTGCACTGAGTTAACTAGTTTTCACTGTTTGTTTGAGTTGCTTGGACATCTGGGAGTTGATTTTGGACTCTGATACTGATTGAGAGACCATGATTTAGAGATTCAGTTAGATACAAACATATCCACTTGGGATATTCAAATTCATACCCGATGCATTTGAATTCTTCCTATGTAAACTATTGTAACACTGGATATTATTATTGTGAATGATACTATAAATTCCTGAGCAATACTTGTATGTTTCCTATGTGGTTTTTTTGTTCAGTTTGTATCTTCATTCTCCATTATTTTGCTGAAAACATTATTAGAACTATCTACTTGAATATCTAAATGGAATTCAAATTCTAATACGGTATCATAGCCTTCTTAGGAAGGTTTCATTCTTGTTTCTCCCCATCGAACATCAGAAGCAGTTGGGTTTCCAAAGAAGTCCCCTATGATGATTTGCTAGCTCTAGATTTATTCAAAGTAGCAGAGAGGGCATGATAGACCCTGAAAACATGTTCATTCCGGGAGGAAAATAACGATTCTAACAATTCATATGTTTTAGTGTGTTATTGCAGTGAAATTGACAGGTGCTACGTAGCTTGTATGAATTGTTTGCAGTACTTCCAGCCGGAGCAATTATGAGTTATAAAACTCCTAATCCACGAATCCTCACAACTTCCAATTATCTTTATTGGAGGATTGATATCCAGCTGGACTTGTGCAAGCATGGCTACGACATTATCATACATGGATGGGATCCTGAGCCTCATCAACCGGTAGAGAGGAACAAGTTTCTGAACCGTTGTGATGAAGCATTCAGGTACTTATATACTTATATTTCCAAAGATATTCTCTTCCATCTAGAAGGCTTGAGGACTCCCAAAGAATCCTGTGAGAAGATTGATAGCTTGTTTAACAAACAAGATGAGATTTAGGGACACATTCTTGAGAATGAGTTGGTATCTTTACACCCCCGCAGTTTGAATACTATTGAGAAATTATTTACTAAATTCAAGTCTCCAGTAATCTAGTGTAGACAGTGAAGAATAGAGTGGAAGGATGAGAAGAATGTCCTTTCCATACTCAACAAAATAGGCCCTGAGTATTCTGTATTTGTTTCCATATTTCATTCCAAGCGAGAAATCTTTTCTGATTGGAAGGTTCCTTTCTTAGATTATTTTTTCGAGTCCTTAATCAAGGAGAAAGACAAATTGATGAGAATGGGAGTCATCAAGACCTCCAAAGATCAAGCTCTCCTAGTTTCTGACTCTTCCAAAGTGCAAGCAAAGGGGAAATTGAAGAAGAAGGATCCAAAGGAAGCTGATTCGAAGCCTAAACAAAATCAGAAAACTTATAAAGGGGCCTCCGGCTCTAAGAAGAAGAAAATTGAGAGAAACTATGTCCCTACTGTGAAAAAGGGTACCACCTTGAAGAACATTGTATGAGGAAGCAACTTGATGAGATGACTGCTCTTCCCAAGCAGCATAACATTGCTTCCCCACAAAGAGAAAATAATTCATATAATGGACATGAAATATGTCATTCTTTGAAAGCATAACTACCTCATTCTACAACCTATTTGATTGATTCTTGATCCTCTAATCACATGGTGGTTTCTAAGGATCTCTTCTCCTCTCTCAATATAAATCAAGGGCCCGCTATTCACATGGGATATGATTCCCAAATTCCAGCAGCAGGAAGAGGCACCATCAGAATAAAGCATGGTGTGTTCAGAAATGTCCTATATGTGACCTCCCTTGAAACTAATATGTTGTATGTTTACCAAATGACTCACACCGTCTCACTAAAGAAAGTGGTGTTTGAACCTGACTCAGTGGAGATCACAAAAATATCAAATGGGGATCTTGTAGTGAAAGGAATTGCTGATCACGCCTCCAAGGCATATATTTTCTCTCACTTCATGCCATACACAGTTCCAACATCACCCCATCTTTCATTTGAAGATGATGAAGGTATAAACATTCCTTCACTTCCTATTGTAGTTTCAGTTTCAAATCCTGACATTTCAAATTCAAATTCAGAAGAGGAGTCATCCAAATATGATCTAGACTTTGATCTTACACCTCAAAGGGATCTAGATCTAGATCCAGCATCTACCTCATTCCAGCAGCTGAAATGGGCTAAGAAACTCATAGAATCAGCTGGAGATGGTGTTGGGGATACATATGACAAAAGAAGAATGAGGTCCCAACATCAGAAGGAGAGTGTTGCACTGTCTCACATAAATCCTATTCTTCCTAAGAGGTTTTTTATTATGCTTGGATCAGATCCTCAATCCTTAAAGGAGGATTTCCGTGATCCTAGATGGCAGGAAACCATGGATGAGGAGTTTGATTCGATACATGACAACCAGACCTGGGAACGTGTCTCCTTACCTCTAGGAAGGAAGCTGGTATAGTGAAAATGGATCTACAAAACCAAAATAGTTGTTAATGGGACCACAACCAAGTACAAGACTTGGTTGGTGGAAAAAGGGTATTCTCAAGTCCAAGTATTGGACTACAATGAGACATTCACTCCAGTAGCTAGAATGGACTCCATCATGCTGGTATTGACCATTGTTGCTTCCAAGAGATGGGAAGTACATCACATGGATGTGAAGAGTTACTTACTCCATGGTGATTTGGAGGAAGAGATATATATGAAACAATGGGAGGGGTTTATTGATGATCCTTCCTTAGTCTACAAACTGAGGAAATCATTGTATGGAATCAAACAAGCCCCAAGGGCATGGTACTCCAAGATGGATGCCTTCCTCATCTCCTAGAAGTTTGAAAGGTGCAAATATGATTGCAATGTCTACATGAAGAAGAAAGAGTGGTTCTTGCTTCTATTTGTATTTTATGTGGATGACTTGCTCATTACCAGCAGCTTTGTAGCTGGATTGAGCAGCATCAAGTTTGCTCTTAATAAATAATTCTCTATGACTGACTTAGGACTGTTAAGACAGTTCATTGGTATCGAAGTAATTCAAAAGACTTGTTGATGGGCATATGTGACTATGCACGCAATGGGGGAAGACAAACCAGACCAGGATCCTTAAAGCAGGCTCCAAGCTGTTTGGGATGGTTGTTCCAGACAGGTTTAAAGGCTCTGTTAGCCTGAAAGTCTAACTAAAGAGAAATTTAAAAGATTATGCTAACGCTACTGATTATGTATCAAATATATACCTAGCTCTATACAAATTAATGAATACTATTAATTACAATATTAACAAGTTAAATCAGTTTATGTTACAAAGTTAGAAGTTAAATAACTATTAACAGACCTGATCAATTACAAAGATACATTATATACACCTGTACATTAATCAGGAATAAAAAGAATAATCTGAATGTGACATGAGTATAAACATCTGATTCAAATAGATTTTTTAACAATATAATTAATAGAATAGAAAAACATTAACCTAATCTAAGTCCTATCCTGATCAGGAGCAATAAAATATTTAACCTGATATCAGATCTACCAATGAAACTATTGCATTAATAATTATGATAGTAATCAAAAGAAATTATGAAATTAACAAGATCATACAATAGGTGCATATATCACATATGATATGATGTGAAACATCAGTAAATCGAAATCAGTACCAGTCGACAATTATATAACATATATTTGCATAATTCTTAAAAGAAATCATAGCAAACATTAATAATATGGAAAAAATAAACAACAAGACTAAGCGATACAGTACACACATATACAAAGTAAAATTACTGTAAAAATATGTAAGTATCACCAGTTTAACAATCTGTAGCTGCTGACAGCCAACTGTCTTGAGTCACAGGGAAATCAGACAATAGTCTTGTCCCTTTCTTCTCCAAACTATCGACCTCATATCCCATATGCTATCTCCCCTTAAATACATGTAATCTCCAAAGATAAACAGTCCTAAAAACTAGAGATAGCCAAATCGAAACCTTTAACGGATTTATCTTAAAAATGACAAGTAAGACATTTCATTTTTCTATATATGTGGAAATGCCTAGAAATGGTAAAGATTCGATCCATAAATATCGAGAACATCAATGATGAAACAACACCTGGAAGACCTGTTAATCGATTTGTTCTGATTATGTGGGGATCATCCAAAAACAGACAGTTATCAAAATCCGAGCAAGAACAACAACCACATCTCCTATGATACAACACGTAAAAGTGATATAATTAACACACATACAAGAATCCAAATGACAAAAACTATATAATAAACAAAAATAAAACAAGCCAATACCTGTACAGAAATAACCTGATCATCAATCCATCATAACTTCAAAATTTGAAACCAATAGCAAATATACCCCAAAACATCACAATTTTACAGGAGCATTGAAGACTTGGATGTTCACGCCACTCGATTGACTCTGCAACTGACCCTTAAACTGCATAAGCGCAACTTGAGCATTAAGCTTCCGTACCTTTTCTTCGTTTTTATCATTCTCATTATGTAATTTAAGAACCCTTCTAATCAGCTTGTTCTTGTGATTTTTTAAATGCAAGAAATGCTTATCCCTCGAGTCTACTTTCTCCTTTAACTTAAGATTATCCGCCTTCATCAAATCGCGATTATCTATTACCTCATTCACCCTTTCTTCTATCCTGCGTATTTTGTCTAAGAGACAGTTAACAAACAATGGATGCATCATATCCCCAACATCATGAAAAACATATGAGCTTGTCTCTACAGGCTTCTCTTTAGCTGGAAGATCAATAACAGGGTCAGGCTGAACATCCCTATCAAACGCGGGAGAACCATCCTCGACAGGATTCGAGGTAGATTGAGGACCAACATTATGATCATCCACAGGCAAAACGGGGTTGCTTTCATCATCATCGATAACAATAGTATCGACATGAATAGCATCATTCACCGGTGGCTTAACAATATTACCTTTGGCCATACTCCTAGTAAATATTCCTATCACTTTAGCTCTTGACCTGTTATCTCCCCGATTACATGTTTTATCAACACTATTCTTTGGTGTAACTGGTGACAAAGTTGAAGATTTCCTCATTCTTTTAGAAACCAGAGGGGTACCTAGGCTTCTTATCGGAGTGGACACAGGGTCGCGACAAGCTTCGGGGCTCATGCGGCCGGTAGGTTTTAACAGAGGCTCTCGTAAAGGAGGAACTGAAACATGATTAAGCTCTTGATGCCTGTTGCATTCCTTGGGGTTGTCAAACTAACAGTGGCAGAAGGCCGAAAAACCATTGAACTTAATGAACTCATCCCAGGACCGGTTTGACTTCGACAGCTCCCAATCAATTAACATACGAACTAAGCCATGGTGAAAGATACTATGAATAACATGCTTAGGACCCTTCTTAATTGCAGATGACATTTTAACCAAACTTTGCACCAGATAATAAGGTAAGTTCAGCGAGAAACCTATAAATGCAGACATCAACCTGAGATGGTAAACGTAAGTGGAGGAAAGCCGACCTTCACAGGTCACGTACCTGTGCAGTAAATCCAGGACCGGGCGCCATTCCTTTTTGAAGTATCTGCGGGTTACTCCACTTCGGAATGATACCTCTTGACAAGGGTTTTTTACTAGCTGCCGCCACTCAGTAATGTCCATCCATTTATATTTAAACCACCTCTCGCCTGTTAGTGACAGACCAGTGGCAAGCACTACTGATCGCTCGTCCACCTGAAAATGGAGATCGCCTACTTCAGCCTGAAAATCAACCAAGGAGACAGCGAACACCCTCGTGACTTCAGGGTTCGAATCGGAGAATTTACTCACAAACAGAAGCCATCCGACAGCCTCGACTTTTGCTAACAGCTCAGGGTTCGAATCCAGCAATTTCACTTCACAAGGCTCGACCCTCACCATCGACGCCATGACTGACTATGTCAAGGCACGTAACCGCACACAGATCAAATACCACAGCTCGGCACAAGACAGTGAACCAGATAGCGAGCACTTGGGATGCAGACTCAGCAAAAACCCTAAGAAATGCAACCCTAAACATTCACAAACCGACTGTAACACACGCGGATGCAAACTACACCCCTGTAAACCCAGCATGGGCGGAGGAATTATCACTCAGAGAGGTAATCGAGTAATGAGGAATGACAGTTGAAGACTCCAGATAACTCATGTTATCATTATTTATCCGGCATTAATGATATGAAACCCTTCGCTGTACATGAAACAGGTGTTCCATTGACAGATATCCACGATGGAGGACAAGTACTGGGGCTTGAATGTGATGGACAGAGTTCAGTACTAGTGTAATGATACCATATCGACTTTGCACCATGTGGATCGTATTCAGAGGTGATGGCAGAGGTCATAAAAATCACAAGGATTAAACCTTTGAATATCAATGCATAAACCTTATAGTATAATAATGTTAACCTCCGAACGTGGTGATCACGTGATAATAATACAAACCATCAAGTCAAAACCAGACTTTGTGATATAGACCATATTATAAATATCAACATAAACAGTTATGATAATATCGACTATGGTTTGTAAACTTAGGATATGGCACGTAAAACATTTGGCCTTCGACACTCTAGGATTTACCAAAGTTATAACAAACCGCCCATGCATAACCATTAATCATCCTTGAAATAAAATCTATGGTAATGCGATAAATCATACCAAAATCAACCATTCCAATATCTCAACCTTATCAATAATTATCGTAACAAAACCAAATAATAAAATCAATTGATAATGTTTTGGATAAGATTTCAAGATTAGGTCATGATAAAAGATATGAGAATTATTAATGCTCCTCCTTTGATTTTTAAGTGTAAGTCAATAATAACTCGATAATGGTGATTTTGCCACATAACCTATGGTTTGCAAAGGCTGCTTAAAAAACATAAAATTTCACTGATTCAGTAGCTCGCAGAATCTCATAGTTTCAGTAGCTGGTGATTCATTAGATTTGCTTTTGGAAATTCGAACATTTCATCAAACAAAATAGGATTTTGTTTGATGAAATAATGTTTTTTAAGGATGTTGGGCAGGGGCACAACAGATGGCGACTGACTGGGCGAAACAATTATCTCTGCTGCTTAACCTGAAACCATGCAAACAAAGAAATTAAATCCTTCATATAAGACATAATAAAGATATTTCTATTTTAACATCTTAAACAGATTCAAGCATTTCACAGTTCTAAAAATTACCAGAAAATTACAGTCTAAGTTATTTATTTGATGAAAATCAGGTTTCTAACAAAAATCAGTCCTTAAGGAGTAAGACAGTAAATGGCTTAGTCTTAACGAATAAAATCTCAATACCACAAGCATGGCCCTGCTGCCAGCAAGCGTCCATAGCCTCGACAGGGTTGCTTCAAAACCCAAAGAATGCCAGTATCCCATCTGCTAGTTATAAATATACAATTCTGGTCAGGCTGAACTGTTGCCATTATTTTTCTTTTTAATTTTATTACTCATGAAGGCCATGGTTCAGGCTTGGTAACCAGATAGTAACCATGTCAGTCACCAGTCTGCACTACAGTAAAATGAAACGGCTCGTGATGAGACCTTTCATCCCTCAGGGTTTTCTGTCCAAGGGTCATTGTCCAAGCTTGGTGACCGGAGACGACAATGTCACTGAATGCAAACCTATGATCCTGAATAGATCAGCTTGTTATGAGACCTTCTGTCCTTCAGGTTGTTTTTTCAAATATTCAAGTCCATCCTTGTCCAGAATGTAATTATAGTTAATCTCTAATAAGATTATCTTAGCAGATGAGGAGGCAAATCTAATCCTCTTTACGAGAAGGGATGGCATAAAAGATTTAAATAGATAACTTTACCAAGTACTGCCCTAATCCCTTTGGAAAAATATTTGCAGAGACTGATATAATTAATAAATATTAACATGGTTTAAGATTTTCTGGTAAAATCCAGAGCAATGAAAAACTATTCCCTGTTCAAGAAGTAAAATAGTATGACAGTTTTCAGGACAGTAATACCTTTGTGCATGATTTACAGATCAATTACAGAACTTGAAAGAAGTCATCAATTTGAGGTTTGATAAATTGATCAGACTCAGAAATGAGCAAATAAAACATAAATAAAAATGAGAAAATATAAACAAATAAAAAAGAAACCGAAACAAAATTCATCAAGCAAACACACCACACAAGGTATATACAGGATAATCCCTTGAGGGGGATCAGCAAAAATATCTCTTAATCAGGTGACCATTTACTGGAAGGTTGTCAATGTCACCTTCCAATGTTTGCAACCTGAAAGTGCTAGGACCAAGTTTTTTTGTAATAATAAATGGTCCCAACCATAGGCATTGGAACTTCGTATGTTTTCCTTTGTTTTCGTGCTCCTTGTCCCATTTTAGGACTAGGTCACCTACTTCCAAATCCTGACTGACTGATTTTCTGAGGTCAAACCAATGCTTCATGGTCTGCTGGTGTCTATCAAAATTTTTCCTAGCCAACTCCCTATCTTCCTCCAGTTTATGCAAGGTGTTAATTCGATGCTCCATGGCAGAACATGGTGTTTCTTGCACTGACTGGGAGAGCTGTAAAGAGGGTAAAAATAAATGAGGAGGAAAAATATCTTCCTTTCCATATACCAGGAAAAAGGGAGAGTTTCCTATACAAGCTTTGGGAGTCACTCTGTCAGCCCACAAGGCATTCTATAAGGCGTTATGCCAATTCCTGTGATGATTTACCACCGTATGTTTCAGAATCTTGATTAAATTTTTATTAGAATATTCAGCTAACCCGTTACCTTGGGGATAATAATTAGTTGAATACTTTAATTTTATTCCCTTTTCCAATGCATACTCAGTTAATTTAACAGAAGAAAAATAAGTTGCATTGTCAAAAATCAAAGATTCAGGAACACCGAATCTGGTGATAATAAAAGAATCAAGGAATGATATCACCTGTTCTGAGTTAACCACTTGCAAAGGGATGGCTTCAACCCATCTAGTGAAGTAGTTTGTGGCTGTCAAAATGTATTTATGCTGCTGTGAAGAAGCTGGTGTGATTGGGCCAACAATATCCAGACCCCATTGCGGAAATGGGACTTCGATAATAACCGACTGGAGGGGTAACGCTTCCTTCTTCAGTCTGCCTCCTGCTCTCTAACACTCCTGACACTTCCTGGAAAAAGCATATGCATCTTTGAACAAGGTGGGCTAGTAGTAACCAGCTTTAAGTATCTTATGTGCAGTGGTTTCTCCGCCAAATTGTCCTCCGGCTGGTCCTGCATGTAGTTGAGATAACACATTATCAGCCTCATTTCTTTCTAGACAACGAAGGAGAACTCCTTCGAAATTATTTCTAAACAAAATGTTATCAATAAGCTGATAAGGGGCAGATCTCAATCTCAAAGCCCTTTTATTACGTGGGTCTAAATGTTCAGGAGCGTTCCCATGCAATAAAAATAACTTAATATCATTATACCAAGAATCAGGAGGAGTGGAGATCGGAAAAACTTCCCTTTCAAACAAAGAAGGTTCACCAAAGAAGTGCAGATTAGATTCAGGAATGTTTAATGGTCTAGTTGCTAGCTTACAAAGTCCCTGTCCTCTGACGATATTCAACGGTTTTATTTCCAGGTCATATTCCTGAAGTGCTGTGACCCAATGTGCTCATTTTTCACCAAGATCCTTTTGTACCAAGAGATTTCTAACTGTAGAATATGGTACAATGACTTTGGTGTGGGACTTCAGCAAGTAAGGCCTGAAATGTTTGACAGATTTGAAAACAGCGAAAGCTTGCTTGTCTACTTCTGGATAGTTCAACTCTGCACCGTTCAAACCAAAACTCGTAAAAGAGATAGGAGCTTCATTATTTTCCTGGTTTTTCTGTGTCAGAACAATAGCATATGAAGAATCAGAAGCAAACGTATACAAAATGAAAGGTTTGGAAAAATCTGGGCTAGTTAGAGTAGGAGCTTCAGCAATAGCTTTTAAGATGTCATGAAAAGATTGCTTCTCATCAGTAGACCATTTAAAATCAGCATCTTTCTTGATCATTTTCTGAAGCGGCCTAACAATTTCCGTGAACCCAGGAATAAATATAGAAACAAAATTTATCTTCCCAAGAAACGACTGCATAGACTTCTTTGAGTGAGGCATCGAAATCTGTGATATAGCACGGGTACATTCTGGGTCAATATTGATACCTTATTTAGAAACAACAAAACCCAATAACTTACCTTTTGTGACTGAAAAAATAGATTTCTTAGGATTTAGAGAAATCCCATACTTCCTACAACGCTCAAAAAATCTCCTAAGATGAGTTAAATGATCAGTTCTGTTTTTTGAAAAGACGGTAATATCATCAAGATAAATAACGACAAACTTACCGATCAGACCTCTGAAGGCGATATCCATTTCCCTCTGAAATGTTGCTCTGGCATTTATTAAACCAAATGGCATCTTCCTATAGGCATAGGTTCCCCAAGGAGTCCTAAAGGTTGTTTTCAACTGGTCAACTTTGGACACTAACACTTGGTTGTACCCTGAAAAGCCATCTAGAAGTGAAAACATTTCGGATCCAGAGACCTGTTGCAAGATTTTCTCCATTGGAGGAACAGGATAATTGTCCTTGTCTGAAACCTTATTCAGGTTTCGGAAATTGACGCATAACCTGATATCGCCATTTTTCTTTCTGACGGGGACAATATTTTCCACCCACTGTGCATGCCGAATCAGGAAAATTATTCTGGCGGCAAGGAGTTTATTCAACTCCTTCTTGACAGCTGGTTCTAGGCTGGGATGCATTTTCCTCAATTTCTGTTGAAAAGGTTTAGCCTCTGGTTTCATAGGAATGACATGTTGCATTATATTAGGATTGAATGTCTTAAGATCCTCATACGTCCATGCAAAAATGTCCTTAAACTCATTAAAGAGTCTTATAAAGGCTGTTTTTTCCTGGGGAGTACACGTACTACCCAGATTTACGCATTGAGGGTTATGTTCAGTGCCTAGATTTACAATCTCAGATTGCATGATGGAACTGTTAGTTTTACAGTTCCTTGCAGCTTTAAATTTATCCTTCAAGTCATAGAATTTCTCAAGTTTGATTACTGATCTGGGAAGAGTACTAACCTGATTGAGAGATTCCTGAATTGAGCAAGGCTTATGAATTACCGCAAAACTATATAGATCCTCATCGTGCGTCATTTCGTCAATGACCGCATCTTTAAAAGTATCCTTCAAAGTCAGAAAATCGATCAACTGCTCGTCGTTGTCGAAGACTCTCCAATTTTCTATGTTGTCAGGTATAGAAGGTCTGAAAAGCAATTCAACCGAGAAAGAATCAGTAAGCATTCCTTCGGATGGAATTAACCTTGAAGCAACATTAGCTAAAAGATCAGCTTCCTGATTTAGATAACGAGGGATGGAACTTATGTTAAAGGCTTCAAATGCTAATAGTAAATTCCATACCTCTGCCTGATAATTCCTCATGTGTCCAGCAATGCAATGTATAGTGTTACATACCTGTCTAACAATTATCTCAGAGTCCCCTAACACTACCAAAGCTTTGGCTCCCAGGTCAATTGCTTTTTTCAGCCCTTGAATCAGAGCTCCGTATTCAGCCAAGTTGTTGGTGCATTCGAATTCTAACCTGCAAGCTAAGAAATATCTTTTCCCATAGGGGTCTATCAGCAAGAAACCTGCACCAGCCCCTTCTTTTGACTTAGATCCGTCGAAATATAAAGACCAGAGACCATTGTTTAGATCTAAGTGTACCACAGTTGGGACTGTAATTTCATCTGGAACTTGCGAAAAATGGCAAATTTCAGACTGCTGTTTTGCACCTATTATTGATGAAGTTTCAGCTTCAAAGTACCCAAAGAAAGAGTCTACCATATAGTTTCCCATTATGGTATCGGTGAATAATACCAGTTCATTCGAATCATCCAATTCGGTGACAGTATGCTTCATGTAGCGTTCCCGATCAATTCTGATTTTATTCGGGCGACCATTATGAGATATCCATAAGTGTGACCAATCAGTAGCAAAATATCCCTTTAGCTTCTCAGACCAATCTCTGCTGAGAAATAGGCCATATGCTTCTGGGATATCCACTACAATTATATCAACGATAAAATGGACTTGAGCATTCGAAGCTAACCTTATCAGCACCTCTTTCAACTTACCTATTACTTTTACGTTTGAACGATCAAGCTGTACAATACTTGTATCACAAGGCACAGGGACATCATTAAGTTTTTTACATACAGAGTATGGCATAAGATTCTTGGAGGCCCCTGAATCTATCATACAGTTGTGCACTTTACGATTGCATATTTCAAACGTAAGTAAAAAATGCGGAGTTGAAGAATCAGATTTCTTGCCTATGGATGATGCATTGACTGAAGATTTTGTTAGGTTATCTTTAGTGTTAGCAGAGTTGTTTTGACTCGAAGGAGTTTTTCCACTTTTACTTGGAGATACCCCTTGCATCATTTTATCTCTAATCACCAATAACTTAAGTAGTTCATAGATAGAGATGTTGGCTCTGATTTTCTTTAAATCTTCAATCAGATCGTATTCTAAATCAAGAGAGGGTGCAGATTTACTATTTGCAGGTTGGGTTTTTGTTTGAGCAGCCGAACTATTATCTGTAGCAGTTGTAGAAGGTTCCCCTAAGGGCTGATCTTTCTTGCTTCTAGTGTTATATTGATGCTGGTTTACATTGACAACACCTACATCTTCATCATTAGTCAATTCTGAAGTATTCCAGAAGTGGCTGATAACTTGAGGAGGTTTATCTTCTGTGTCATTATCTTTGTCTTGGGTACCTTCAGAACTGTGTCCTGAAGATTGAGTTTCATTTTCAGCTGATGTTTCTAGACCTGAAAATAATAACTTGAGGAAACTATTAATTTCATCAACACTATTAGCTTCAAAGGGTGGGGTCTGTCTAGGAGCTGTATTCAGGAATGGCCTTCTGAAAGGTTGTCTAGGTGGTTCTTTAGTAGGAGTGTTTTCAGAAGTGCCTTTCTTTAAATCAATGATTTCATTAGACAGTTTTTTAATAACTCTTTGGAGGCTATCTAGGTCTAATGAATCCTGACCTTTTTTCTCAGGGTTTGTGTTCTTGGTAGGACTGTCAGTCTTCTTACGAGAAGAAGATGTAGAATCTGTGTCTACTCCAGGATTTTATTTTATGGCAGACATATCTTTCTCAACCTTAATTGCTTCTTCAAATTTTTCAGCAAGGGTAAGTTTGGCTTTTTGTCTGACAAACATGGCCATTGACACAGGCAAGGATGAAGTGTAAAATTCAATAGTGACATCCTCAGCTGGCCTTGAAGTAGCAGGAATCCTGTTTCTTAGAGTTAGGAATCGCTGGTTAAAATATTTGACCTTTTCCTTGGTTTCCATGCGAATTCTAGACAATTCTAACACCAAGAAAGCTGGAGTCTTGTCGTCTCCAAACTTGTTCATGAAAGCAAGGTCGAATTCGATCCAACTAGTAATGGAACCAGCCGTAAGCGAAAAATACCATGTCGAAGCTTTACCCTCAAATGTATAAGGGAAAAGCCGACAGACTACATCTTCATGTTCAACATCCAAGAGCTGAACTGCCAACATAAACTTTTTGGCATGATCTTCCGCTAGCTCTTTCAACTCAGGGTTGAACTTGGGTAATAACTTCTCAGGATGCTTGGGGAAAGGGTGTTGATCGCCTAGGACAGCTACTGCATCCTGAGCTAACCATGGCATATTAGCATTAGGGTTTGGGGGATTTACACCTGCCATGTTTCTTGGATTTGGAGGTGGTGAAGGCGGTGTTTGATGAATGGGGGGAGGTGAATGAGGTGGTGATGGTGGTTGACCAGCCCCTCCTGAAGCAGATGGTCCTGAAAAAGATGAAGGCTGATTGGCACCTATCAAAGGCTATTGTATCTGAAGATCAGGGAGGGAACCTAAAGGTTGCTCCTGTTCTTCCAAAGCAGGTTCAGAACGATGAGTGCAGGGACGTGTGATCTGCGGGAGAGGTAGTTCAGTGGGTTGGTGCCCAGTGAGATTCGAATATGCCCTTGTCAGGATCCTATGCGATTCGTTTATGGCTTGCTCGTACTGGTCAATTTCTTCAGGTAGGTGAATACTGGGAGAGTTGAACTGAGAGATAAGGTTTCGAACAGAGTCTCTCACTGGGGTTTCATTCAATCATGATGAACGGTGAGAACGTGGTTGTGTAGTTGACTGTATCTGAGGGGTGATAGGCCGATTAACTTTGTTTACAGGATTGTTTTCATCAGCCATTTGCCTAGGCTGGCCCTCCTTCTAGCGCCATTGTTGACGGGCATATGTGACTATGCACGCAACGGGGGAAGACAACCCAAACTGGGATCCTTAAAGCAGGCTCCAAGCTGTTTGGGATGGTTGTTCCCGACAGGTTTAAAGGCTCTGTTAGCCTAAAAGTCTAACTAAAGAGAAATTTAAAAGATTATGCTAACGCTACTGATTATGTATCAAATATATACCTATCTCTATACAAATTAATGAATATTATTAATTACAGTATTAACAAGTTAAATCAATTTATGTTACACAGATAGAAGTTAAATAACTATTAACAGACCTGATCAATTACAAAGATACATTATATACACCTGTACATTAATCAGGAATAAAAAGAATAATCTGAATGTGACATGAGTATAAACATCTGATTCAAATAGATTTTTTAACAATATAATTAACAGAATAGAAAAACATTAACCTAATCTAAGTCCTATCCTGATCAGGAGCAATAAAATATTTAACTTGATATCAGATCTACCAATGAAACTATTGCATTAATAATCCTGATAGTAATCAAAAGAAATTCTGAAATTAACAAGATCATACAATAGGTGCATATATCACATATGATATGATGTGAAACATCAGTAAATCGAAATCAGTACCAGTCGACAATTATATAACATATATTTGCATAATTATTAAAAGAAATCATAGCAAACATTAATAATATGGAAAAAATAAACAACAAGACTAAGCGATACAGTACACACATATACAAAGTAAAAATACTGTAAAAATATGTAAGTATCACCAGTTTAACAATCTGTAGCTGCTGACAGCCAACTGTCTTGAGTCACGGGGAAATCAAACAATAGTCTTGTCCCTTTCTTCTCCAAACTATCGACCCCATATCCCATATGCTATCTCCCCTTAAATACATGTAATCTCCAAAGATAAACAGTCCTAAAAACTAGAGATAGCCAAATCGAAACCTTTAACCGATTTATCTTAAAAATGACAAGTAAGACATGTCATTTTTCTATATACGTGGAAATGCCTAGAAATGGTAAAGATTCGATCCATAAATATAGAGAACATCAACGATGAAACAACACCTGGAAGACCTATTAATCGATTTGTTCTGATTATGTGGGGATCATCCAAAAACAGACAGTTATCAAAATCCGAGCAAGAACAGCAACCACATCGCTTGCGATACAACACGTAAAAGTGATATAATTAACACACATACAAGAATCCAAATGACAAAAACTATATAATAAACAAAAATAAAAAAGCCAATACTTGTACAGAAATAACCTGATCATCAATCCATCATAACTTCAGAATTTGAAACCAATAGCAAATATACCCCAAAACATCACAATTTTACAGGAGCGTTGAAGACTTGGATGTTCACACCACTCGATTGACTCTGCGACTGACCCTTAAACTACATAAGCGCAACTTGAGCATTAAGCTCCCGTACCTTTTCTTCGTTTTTATCATTCTCATTTTGTAATTTAAGAACCCTTCTAATCAGCTTATTCTTGTGATTTTTTAAACGCAAGAGATGCTTATCCCTCGAGTCTACTTTCTCCTTTAACTTAAGATTATCAGCCTTCATCAAATCGTGATTAGCTATTACCTCATTCACCCTTTCTTCCATCCTGCGTATTTTGTCTAAGAGACAGTTAACAAACAATGGATGCATCATATCCCCAACGTCATGAAAAATAGATGAGCTTGTCTCTACAGGCTTCTCTTTAGCTGGAAGATCAATAACAGGGTCAGGCTGAACATCCCTATCAAACACGGGAGAACCATCCTCGACAGGATTCGAGGTAGATTGAGGACCAACATTATGATCATCCACATGCAAAATGGGGTTGCTTTCATAATCGTTGATAACGACAGTCTCGACACGAATAGCATCATTCACCGGTGGCTTAACAATATTACCTTTGGCCATACTCCTAGTAAATCTTCCTATCACTTTAGCTCTTGACCTGTTACTTCCCCGATTACATGTTTTATCAACACTATTCTTTGGTGTAACTGGTGACAAAGTTGAAGATTTCCTCATTCTTTTAGAAACCAGAGGGGTACCTGGGCTTCTTACCGGAGTGGACACAGGGTCACGACAAGCTTCGGGGCTCATGCGGCTGGTAGGTTTTAACAGAGGCTCTCGTAAAGGAGGAACTGAAACATGATTCGGCTCTTGATGCCTGTTGCATTCCTCAGGGTTGTCAAACTGACAGTGGCAGAAGGCCAAAAAACTATTGGACTTAATGAACTCATCCCAGGACCGGTTTTACTTCGACAGCTCCCAATTAACTAACATACGGACTAAGCCATGGTGAAAGAGACTATGACTAACATGCTTAGGACCCTTCTTAATTGCAGATGACATTTTAACCAAACTTTGCACCAGATAATAAGGTAAGTTTAGCGGGAAACCTATAAATGAAGACATCAACCTGAGATGGTAAACGTAAGCGGAGGAAAGCCGACCTTCACATGTCACATACCTGTGCAGTAAATCCAAGACCGGGCGCCATTCCTTTTTGAAGTATCTGTGGGATACTCCACTTTGGAACGATACCTCTTGACAAGGGTTTTTTAGTAGCTGCTGCCACTTAGTAATGTCCATCCATTTATATTTAAACCACCTCTCGCCTGTTAGTGACAGACCAGTGGCAAGCGCTACTGATCACTCGTCCACCTGAAAACGGAGATGGCCTACTTCATCCTGAAAATCAACCAAGGAGACAGCGAACACCCTCGTGACTTTTGGGTTCGAATCGGAGAATTTACTAACAAACAGCAGCCATCCGACAACCTCGACTTTTGCTAACAGCTCAGGGTTCGAATCCAGCAATTTCATTTCACAAGGCTCGACCCTCACCACCGGTGCCATGACTAACTGTGTCAAGGCACGTAACCGCACACAGAACAAATACCACAGCTCGGCACAAGACAGTGAACCAGATAGCGAGCACTTGGGATGCAGACTTAGCAAAAACCCTAAGCAATGCAACCCTAAACATTCACAAACCGACTGTAACACACGCGGATGCAGACTACACCCCTATAAACTCGGCATGGGTGGAGGCATTATCGCTCAGAGAGGTAATCGAGTAATGAGGAATGACGGTCGAAGACTCCAGATAACTCATGTTATCATTATTTATCCGGCATTAATGATATGAAACCCTTCGCTGTACACGAAACAGGTGTTCCATTGACAGATAGCCACGATGGAGGACAAGTACTGGGGCTTGAATGTGATGGACAGAGTTCAGTACCAGTGTAATGATACCATATCGACTTCGCACCATGTGGATCGTATTCGGAGGCAATGGCAGAGGTCATAAAAATCACAAGGATTAAACCTTTGAAGATCAATACATAAACCTTACAGTATAATGATGTTAACCTCCGAAGGTGGCGATCACGTGATAATAATACAAACCATCACGTCGAAACCAGACTTTGTGATATAGACCATATTATAAAGATCAACATAAACAGTTATGATAATATTGACTATGGTTTGTAAACTTAGGATATGGCACGTAAAACATTTGGCCTTCAACACTCTAGGCTTTACCAAAGTTATAACAAACCGCCCATGCATAACCATTAATCATCGTTGAAATAAAATCTATGGTAATGCGATAAATCATACCAAAATAAACCATTCCAATATCTCAACCTTATCAATAATTATAGTAACAAAACCAAATAATAAAATCAATTGATAATGTTTTGGATAAGATTTCAAGATTAGGTCATGATAAAAGATATGAGAATTATTAATGCTCCTCCTTTGATTTTTAAGTGTAAGTCAATAATAACTCAATAATGGTGATTTTGCCACATAACCTATGGTTTGCAAAGGCTACTTAAAAAACATAAAATTTCACTAATTCAATAGCTCGCAGAATCTCATAGTTTCAGCAGCTGGTGATTCATTAGATTTGCTTTCAGAAATTCGAACATTTCATCAAACAAAATAGGATTTTGTTTGATGAAATAATGTTTTTTAAGGCTGTTGGGCAGGGGAACAAGAAGACTTTGGGAATCATGATCTCACAGTCTAGGTATTCATCAGATATGATTAAGAGATTCCACATGGAGGATTACAAAGCATCCCCTTGTCCCTTTCTATTAGGCATCAGGCTTGAAGAAGGTGGTTCCACACCTTTGGTGGAGAGCACTCTTTACAAAAAGCTCATTGGAATCCTTCTGTATCTAAATCATTCGATACCAGACATATCCTATGATATGAGTGTTGTTTCCAGATACATGCAGGAACCACATGAGCTGCATTGGAAGGCATCAAAGAGGATCTTGCACTAGGTGTAGGGTACTATTGATTATGGGATCCACTATGCTGCTGGAGCACAACTGGATCTCACAATATTTATAGACTCATACTGGGAAGGAGATGGAAATGATAGGAAATCCACCTCGGATTTTTTATTCATGATTGGATATGGGCCAATTTTTTGGTCCCGCAAGAAGCAAGTAGCACTTGCACTCTCTTCAGTAGAAGAAGAGTATCGGGGAGCTATGAATGTAGCTATTCAGGAATTTTGGCTACATGGCATCTTGACAGATTTCGGGATTCATACTTTACCTACAGTAGATCTTTATTGTGACAACTAGAGTACAATCAAGATCTCCAGTGATCTTGTTCAAAAACAGAGGACAAAGCACATAGAGGTTCACATGCACTACATTAGGGAACTAGTGCATGAAAAAACCATCACACCACATTATTGTCCGATAGAGAATCAAATTGCATATATTTTTACCAAGTCTTTTACCAAAAAGAGAGTTTCCTTTCTTAGGTCTCTTTTGGGCATTAAGGCTTGATTCTCAGTTCCTATTTTGAGGGGGGTTTTCTCAAGAGGTTTTCCTACCTCATTTGTATTATGTCTCTTATATTTTATATTGGGTGACCTATGGTCTTGTTACTAGGGCCCACAGTTGTCCAAGTTAGTATTTAGGGGGGTGTTAGGATTAATAATCCTCCCCTGATCATACTATCTATTAGATTAATTTTACTTGACTTAGGAACCTTAATTGATTAATTGGGTCCATTAGTACAATTGGGTCCACTTTACCTAATGGGGCCACATGTACCAGTCATTAGAGTGTGGGGAACACTACTAGAGGTTAACTGCCACTTACTACATGTGCATGCATCAGTTTGGGTGCCTCCTAGACCAATCGCTACATTTTAGGAGCCACTAGGAGTCCCGAAACCAACCTACTTCAGTTAGTTGGAGTTAGTACTAGTTAGTCTTAGTTATCCCTCTATTACTTTCAATTAGTTCACAAAAAATTAGCTAGCGCATGTCTTGCATGGATGCATGTGGAGTAGGTGCCTTTGCCCACCTACCACACTTGGTTTCACTGAGTTAACTAGTTTTCACAGTTTGTTTGAGTAGGTTAGACATCCGGGAGTTGATTTTGGACTCCGATATTGATTGAGAGACTGTGAGTTAGAGATTCAATTAGATACAGTCATATCCACTTGGGAGATTCGAATTCATACCCCATGCATTCAAATTCTTCCTATGTAAACTATTGTAACACTGGATATTATTATTGTGAATGATACTATAAATTCTTGAGCAATACTTGTCCCGTTTCCTGTGTGGTTTGTTTTGTTTAGTTTGTATCTTCATTCTCCATTCTTTTGCTGCAAACATTATTAGAACTATCTTCTTGAAGATCTAAATGGAATTCAAATTTAAATAGATGAGTATGATGGTGTTGGTGGTATCTTGGCCACTTCCCTCCAGTTGGGTATTCATCACCTTGATGTCTTCTTAGACTCCCAACTACTTGTCTCCCAGTTGAATCACTGCTATCGGGTACGCGATCCTTATCTCTTTAGAAAGTTCCTGTGCACTCAACAGTTGGTTATAAATTTTGAATCCATAACATTCACACATGTTCCGAGAAACCTCAATAGTGTAGTAGAACAAATGGATAATGACGTTCTAGAGTGGCACATTCATCATCTCATATAATAAATCAAGAAACTGCATCATGCATCATCATATAAAAACATGCATACATATGTCATATACATCATCTAGGCAATTTCATCATAACAAAGACTCCAATAAAAACCATAAAAATATTCATCCACATGCATATATATATATATATATATAATGTCAATAGTGTTCAGTACAAAATGAGAAGCTCCATAATATTTCTCAACTGAGCATACATATCAATACAAAAGTCCTAGTGCACCACCACACTAGGGGTAGCATCACCAGCTTCTACTTGGAATTGAAATCCTTCTCCTAGTACTCCGGCTCTGACTCCTCCTATGTTTCCTCCTCCTCACTAGAGCTATCCTCATCCTCCATAGGCGCATCGCCTGAACATACTCAGCAGTGACCGCGATCCTCCTCATCAAGGGGATCCACTCGCAAGGTGTGTGGTAATAGGTATCTATCAGATCATCATCCAAATGCTGCTAGTTGTCATTAGTAACTCCATCCAGAAAATGCTCGATGTCTCGACGGAGTTCCCACAAGGTACTCCTGGGTTCGGGAGCATGTGGAGCCACCCCCTCCACCCAACCCCTCTATTGCTCGTAACCTGCAGGCGGGTGTGGTCCGACATTTGCACATACACATAGTACACCATCAGTATTGTAGCAAGGATTTCTCCTTGCTACAGGGGCAGGATTGGCTCCCTTCTATCTATAGGACAGAAGGGTAGCTTCCTACATGGATAAATGCTGAAAATAAAAATGAAATGTAAAGGACAGTAAGGAAAACAAAGCAAAGCAAAGAAGGAATACAAACAATGGTGAACCCCTCTGCAAACAAAGGTTAGGTTTTCGCTTCCAAAGACCTGCAAACAATGACTAAACTACAAAAAAATGAAATACCTACAAAATAATGTTAAACATAAACCTGCAAATGAAAACATGGGTTAGAAAGCAAATAATACTAAGAAGCAAATGCAAGAAAGACAAGTTATACCTTCTCTTTGGGTGGAAATGGGCCACCATGCCCTAGCTTGTGGAAGCACCTCTCTTGGATGGGGGAGCTATGGCTCAATGAAGATGGAGGAGAGGGAGTGTGGGTGGCTTGAGGGACAAAGGGTCTCAAGGCATCCATAGGAAGCATAATAGTATGCAAGGGAAAAGTGTTTTGAGAGTGATCCCCACCCTCCTTTTATACCTTTTTGGGGGTTTTAAGCCCTTGGTCCAGGATTTAGCCTCTTTTTTGGGCTTTTAGCCCCTTTTGACCTAATTTTAGCTCCTTTTAGGGTTTTAGCCCCTTTGGGGGGGATTTAGCTCCTAGGAGGGTGTTTTGGGCTCCTTTTTGGGGTTTTTAAGCCCTTTTCTTCATCCTAAGGCTATTTTGAGGGTGTGGGGGTCTAATGTAGGGTCATGAGATGGTCTCCATGGGTGGTGTAGGCCATGGAGAGCTGAGTGGGAGATTTTTGGGATAACAGATTTTCCCCTGATGTGTGAGGGCAGGAGCTCAACGTATGGCCGACAGACATCATAGGATTTGCTGCGTAGAGGTGGTGCTTCCGGGGCTGGGGCATGGTGGCTTTTGGTTTTTGTATTAATATGGTTCCCATCAATGAGTGAGATACAAATAATGTGTGACATGTATATGGATGAGGTGAGAATCCCCATGCTCATGAAAATGTCAAAAGAATAATTTAATCTATGCTCTAAAATACAAGAGCCGATCATATACAACTGATGTTACAATAATGGTTGCCTCCATGTGAGGCTGAATACAATGTTGATCTGGTACATTGGACCCATGGCATTCTCATGGAATTCTATATCTTCATGATTGATGGTTTGCTGGATCTAGAACAGTACATAGCTGTATGGACTTACTGATTGAGAGTCAGAGTCTCTATGGTACAAGTATGCTACATCAATCATAAAGGTATATAGAAGCACTACTGGGGCTTCTGAGCACTATCTCCAACACAACCCAGAAATCACAAGGGACATAACCTATTTAGGTCCCTCTAGTAGGCTCATCAATGTGCAAGAGTCAGGTGACATCCGGGGTATTCGACCAAGTATTGTGTGGACCAAACCCTGTACGAATCTCAATGGTGCGATGATGTAATTGGAGTCGAGCACGTGAGAAACAACCTTCCTGAGAGGCACTAAGGACTCCTCTCAAGTGGTCCAAGGAACTCATCAATGATGTTAATGAAACCAGGATACAGGGACCTCTGGGTCTATCCTCTGGAATATGTGTGTTGGCGTCAACAGAGGGAGACCTGCCCCTAGCCAAGGCAATGATGTTTCCTTGACTAGGAGCATGAGGGAGATAACCGAAAGGTGTGAGACAATCTGCAGGATGACCCACTAAATGGGGCAGGGGGTGGGGGGAGGGAAATAATTGAACAGGGGAAAGAGGAGTGTGGTGGACTTAGACTTCCTCTATTCAAAGTATGACGACAGGGTGGACTAGGTAGCAAATGAAACTTAACTCATGGGAATGGGATCATAGCTATAATACCAGGGATGTCATTGCAGATGGGAAATACTTGGAGGAGGTGGACACTTTTGATAGTGATGGGATCCAAGGAAGACACATTACAGAGTACTCTGAACAAAGGAAACCCAATGTGGGAATGCTGCCAAACTATTTTTGTGGGGTGGTGTCTAGGGACATCGTTGTGGTACGATCTTGTGGATTTTTGGTGAGCTGGAGAAGGTAAATGCTCGATGGTGCTTTCAATTTTAGAGAGTCTGAAAGAACAAAGAAGACTCCAGTGGGGGATCTTTTTCATTGGTAGTCTCCTGTGCCTGAAAAAGGATAAAAGTATACATAGAAGAGCTTGCCCATCCTATAGGGGATGAGAGACTTCTTTACCGTTGGTAGTCTAACCAGGCTGGAAAAGGTTAAACCTATACTAACTAGACGGTCATTCATATAATTTTATGAGCATGAATGAAACCAAGTTTGCTTGGCAATCTTTTCTTGATGAGACGGTTGGAAAAGAGCTTAACAAAAACCGGTAGTGAGATTTTTTGTAAGGTGCAGCCCCTCTGCCCGAGAAAGCATAAAAGTATGCAAAGGGGAATGGTCTTGGATTGAGTGTGCCAAGGGTGTACTTTTCATTTTACTGGTGTACATGGTCCACAAAAGGAGGTAAACGAAGTGATGTAGACGCCCTTTCCTATACTTTAGCGAGGGGAAAGTAAGCAGCTACGCTCGACAATATTTTCATTGTTTTAAGGAGTCAGAAAAGAGCTTAAATGAAACTCCAATGTGGTCAACCGATTGCGGTGGCACAGGCGGTGCCCCCTGTGGGGACGGTGGATAGTGGTCCAGAGGTCTACGCAAGGTGCAATGAATAGAAAAAACAACTATGTGTTAAAAATACAAAAAAAAAACTAAAAATTACATTCCTTAATGGGCGGTGGCCCGAAAACTTGCATGAGTTGCGGTCAGGAAGTGTGATACAAGTACAGGTCCGTAGACACTTGCATCATCATGTCATGGCTTGTAAATCAAGGTGACTTGAGGGAAGTGGTCAGAAATTTATTTATTAAACGTGAGACGATGGTCTCATCAGGAAATGGAAATTTGAGCCTGGAGGTGTGAGAGGTGTCTCGAACCGGTTCCGGGTGACTTTGGATTAGCAGCTGATGGTGCTGCCCCTAACTTGTGGTGAAAAAATGTTGAAAAACAAAAAGGGAAAAAACTATGCTATAAGGGAATCATAGTGGTTATATCATACATAGAATCTCTTGAGGTGGATCCCATTGCACGGCTTATTCAAGAGTCGTCCATCTGAGTCAGCGAAGAGGTATGCCCCCTTATCAAGATGAAGGTCATTGGCAATGCTTGATGACAGAATCTGGTCTTTTATGGGAAGAAATGATTCCACACTATGGTTTAAAGGGAATGGGGTAAAACCAAAGGTGGTGTTACATATATCTCTGTCATCGCGTAAGTGGTGCTGGGATAGATCAGGTGGATCTTCCATAGCCGACGAGATGGAAGGGAAACTGGTGCTAGAGATCAGTTAAATGGTTTTGGTTGTGGTTTTGGTGGCCTTGCCCCCAGTCTCTGTTGGAGGAAGAGGGGCAGGCCTAGAGACAAGAGGAGTCTTTGATGGACCTAGAGGTAGGTGCAACATAATATCAATTGGATGGGCATGAGTCAACACATCCTAGGGCCTCAGAGGTAGGGTAGGTGGTTTAAGGTACCACACAGGATCTCCCAGTGTTAAATCCTATAGATTGCGGGTTTCCAAGATAGACTTACTCATGATCTCGGATGGTAGGAAAAGGAAAAGGAAAAGGATCATGTTGATTGGGAATGAACCCCACTATTTCCGTGGTAACTGAGGTTGAGGTTGCAACTGAGGTTGCGGTGGTGGCTAGGGAAACAATGGAAGAGAGAGGTCTGATGGACCATCGATGATGGTGGAGACAAGAGGGTCTGTAGAACTAGACATCATGTAAATGGACATGGTGTCTGAAGAAGGAGGTGGGGGATGGACTTCTTCAATTAGAGTGATATCAGATTCAAGGAAATGCTGTCGAAGGTTGGCTAGAGCCATTCAATACTCGGACAAGTCTTGGAAATGGTGAGAATAATGTCCATATAGACCGTAGAGGGAAAAAGAATGTTTTGTTCTAAATGCGCACGGATCATTGGGATTTTAGGGAAAATCTGATTTGGATGGCCATGTTGCTTGCAGACAGTGCAAGGAAAGACTTGTCACGGTTCTGTAGTGGCTTTGACATTCTTGCCTCTGTCCCTTTTTGGGTGGGGCGATGCAAGTGCGGGTGTGGTGGATGGATTTTGAGGACTGGGTGGAGGGTGAGACTTGACCGCGATGGGTTGCATCGGGGTTAAAACAACCCGGGGCATTGATGGTTGAGTTGGTGGATCGAGATACCATACCAAAATTCCCAATGTAAAGTTGGGTAGGCTTAAGGTGGCCATGATTGGCTTGCTCCTAAAACCAGGTGGGGGGAAGAGTAAGGGAATCATATGGACTGGAGATGAGCCCAAATAACTCCTGGCTAGTTGTATGTGGGGATGCGGTTGTGATTGTGGCTGCGCGAAACGTTGTTGCTGTAAGTGATGTTGCAGCTACTGTTTGTGTTGTGGCTATGGACGATGTTATGGTTGTGGTTGGGGCTACGCCTATGGTTGTTGTTTGGGTGCAATGGTGCTGGATGAGCCCATGCACAATTTCACAGTTTCATTTTGTGTCAGTGGTGGTGACACTGATGGGAAAGGAGCTGTCATGGTGGTATCGACAAACAGCCCAGGGCCCACATTCAACAATGGAGCGGCTAGTGTGTTGTCAACCATAGTGTTGATTGCAGGGACGACATTATCATGTGTAGGTGTCCCTTGTGGCTCAATAGTGGTGATGGTCAGGATAACATTGGCGGGTGCCATTAACCCTTGCATATCATGATAAGTGAGCTAATCAACCATCACAATCTTCCCTTCATGGGGGAACATCATGAGACGGAAGACATTTGATGCGAATGCTCTCATGGCATACATGTAACTCCTTCTGAGGAGGAGGTTATAGTATAGTTGAGCATTGATGACTTCTATGTTGATCAACACTGTCTTCCCGGCTAACATGATGGGGACATGGGGGAGGATTCCTTGGGATTTAGTGGGATGTCCATCATAAGACTGCATAGTTGTGGAGGACGGTTGCAGAATTGGAGATCCAAGTTTCTGCCAAACCAAGGTAGACATAACGCATGTGGATGCCCCCTCAGCCACTATGCACCAATGTACAACCAAATTCTAGATGGACACCGAGATTTGGAAGGTGATGGTCGATGGCATGCATGGTTCCCCATTCTCCATGTTGAATGTGATCAACTTGGAGTCGGAGGGGTCTACTACCCCTAGGGCATCTAGTAAGGATTTTCACTGTGTTGAGCATGTTTTAAGTACCTCAAGAGTGGACATGGCTGTTGGTGTTTGGGCCAAATCATCCACAATGCTATAGCTGACTGCAACTCTATCCATGGTGTTATTGGCAATTCTGCGTACAGGGGGGCGTGGGAACGAAGGTGCGTGGGAATGAAGGTAAGTGAAGAGGCAAGTTGACTATCTTAGATGTGGATGCTGCTTATGAGTCAATAGGTTCAGTGGTGGTACCATACTGATTTCATCTAGTTTGTAAGTTGACCTCTTCAGTCGTCATGGCTAGCAAGTGGTGAACACCTGTTTCGGCCAAGGGAGGTGCCCTCAGAATGTTGGGATTGGGTTGGGGAGGGGGAGCGGTTGCCACCAATCATTGGACTGGTAGTGGGTTTTGAAGCATTGTAATGTTCCCGATACTCCGACCAGTGAAGAGGACGCTACCATGCTATTTACGATCCGGGAAACCAGCCCCATGAACATGTGCATTCATAAAAATTGAAATGCTTGAACATAAAACATGCTAAGATGAATAATAATTCACATACACAGCGGAAGCAAACATACATTGATTCATTCAACATGTTCATCATAATTTATTAACAGTAAATATAATTGCAGAAGTAAAATAGACAAGATTAATTATCTTATAAAGAACTCGTCCCGCAACCAGCTACGTCGCTGCAACGTTCCACCCAACCATAGGCTAGTGTGCTCCTTAATCTCTTAGCAACGCTACCACCCCTGAGCTGGGCATGATTCCCCAAGGAATAAGGAACAAGCAAGCTTACCCGTAGCTAAGGATACACAAAACATAGCCAAGCCAACACGGTTGGGTTTATCAGGCCATCCAGGAGCTGGGAAAGGGTGAGATCATTACAGAGCTAGGGACACCTACACCAAAGCTAGCCTAACTTCTAAGACACTCACACACACCCAACACAAGGAATCACTCCCTTCTCTGCTATATAGTCCCTTAGGCCTTGACTTCCCTTCCAGTGCTATTTAGGGGTTATGGAGAAGAAAGCCAACCCTCTAGCTCTGTCTGTGTGGTTCCCAAACACACCAGGTTTATCAAGCAAACCAAGCCCTCATCGCTACTCCAACATAGTCTGAATACCAACCAACCCAATCCCAACCCAATCCCAACGATTCAGTTTCGAAGCATTGTGACCTTCCCACCTTTACTTGACCTATGGCCCTGTTCCAAAGCATTGTGACCTTCTTGTCGAGGATGCGCATTGGCTCGATTTCGAACTCTCCCTTGGGCTCCACCTGAATCACATCCCAATTTATCACATGGTTAGGATCATGTACATATCTCTTAAGTAAAGAAACATGAAAAACATTATGAGCTCTAGTGCTAGCAGGCAATGCAAGTCTATATGCAACTGGCCCTATTCTTGCAAGCACTTAAAATGGCATACAATATCTTGGTGATAGCTTGGCACAACTTCCAAGCTTCAAGGAACTCTTCTTTTCCCTCACTCTGAGGTAAACATTATCCCCAACACTGAACTCCCTATTCACCCTATGTTTATCTGCATAGCTTTTCTGTCTGTCCTGTGCTGCTTTGAGATTTTGCTTGATCTTTACAACATCCTACTCCATTTCCTTGAGCAATTCTAGACCAAGCACAACCCTTCTCACTGGATTATCCCAATTCACTGGTGTCCTACACCTTCTTCCATACAAATCTTCATACGAACTCATCCCCAAGGATGCATGTTGTCCATTGTTATAAGCAAACTCTACCAAATGCAAGTAATATTCCCACTTGGTTGGTTTGTCCACCACGTACATGCGAAGCATGTATTCAAGAACCTGATTAACCCTCTCTATCTTCCCATCTGTCTGAGGATGGTAGCAATGCTCAAGTTTAGCTTTGTTCCCAAATCTGCAAACAACCCCTTCCAAAAATTGGAAGTGAACTTGACATCTCTGTCAGAGACTATTGCCTTAGGAAATCCATGCAATTTGAAAATCTCCTTCATGAAGATCTTTGCAATGTCATCAGGCTTATGCATAGACTTCACCAGTATAAAATGTGCTACCTTTGTCAACTTGTCTACCACAACCATGTTGTCTCCAAGTCATCGGCAATCCTGTAATAAAATCCATGGAAATAACTTCCCATTTCCATTCCGGAACTGGCAAAGGCTGCAACAAACCTGCTAGATGTTGATGCTCAACCTTTACCTGTTGACATTTCATGCACCTTGAAATGTATTCAGACATGTCCTTTTTCATACCTAGCCAAAATTACTGCCTTCTAGATGTAGAAATTGTCTTCTGA
Organism: Pseudotsuga menziesii; assembly: GCA_001517045.1. Classification (NCBI taxonomy): domain Eukaryota; kingdom Viridiplantae; phylum Streptophyta; class Pinopsida; order Pinales; family Pinaceae; genus Pseudotsuga; species Pseudotsuga menziesii. The sequence continues at coordinate 276,997 of LPNX010494216.1, forward strand.
TATTCTGGGTGACCAGAATACGGAGCTTGATGGATTTCATCCATAACAATGCTCCTCAAATATGCTACTTTCAGAATATAAATTCTGCCTTTAAAAGTGAGAAATCCATCTTATTCCAATTTATATCCCTCATACCTATTCTCAAGACTTTGTTGCTGCAATTTGTCTTTTACCTGCTCATACAATTCATCTTCGGCAACATGATTAACAATCTGTTGCCTCAATTTCGATTGTCAAATACTAAGAGATGCCACATGCATTTCCTGCACCTTCCTGCTGAGTGCATCAGCTACGATATTCTCTTTTCCCTTTATGTGATTGATTTCAAATTCAAACTCACATAAAAAATCTAGCCATCTCGCTTGCCTAGCATTCAGAGTAGGCTGATCAAACAGATACTTCAGACCACAATGGTCTGTCCTGAGCTCAAATCTTCCACCCATCAAGTAATGCCTCCACATCTTGAGAGCATGTACTATGGCTGCAAGATCTATATCATGAGTGGCATAGTTCTTCTCATGCTCCTTCAGCTTTCTCAACTTGTAACATATCACGGGGTTGTCTTGCATAAGGACTCCTCCAAGCCTTTGTCTGTATGCATCGGTACACACCACAAAATATTTTTATGGATTTGCAACTTTCAATACTGGTGCACTGGTGAGAAGACTCTTCAACTTCTGGAAGCTTTCCTCACACCTCAATGTCCATTTGAACTTTATCCCCTTCTTTTGCAAGGAAGTGATGGCATGTGCAACTTTGGAGAATCCTTCAATGAATCTCCGGTAGTATCCTGCAAGTCCCATAAAATATCTTACATTTGTCACATTTCTTGGATTAGGCCAATTTATAATGGCTTCAATCTTTTCAGGGTCCATATATATACCCTCTTCTGAGATAATGTGACCCAAATACTAAATTCTATCTCTATAGAAGTCACACTTGCTCAACTTTGCATACAGGTGATGCTCCCAGAGCAATTGCAATGTCAATCTCAAATTCTCTTCATGCTCTTTCTCATTCTTAGAATAAACAAGAATTCCATCAAGGAAAACAAGAATAAACTTGTCCAAATACCTACTGAAGACACTATTCATAAGGCACATAAATGTAGCTGGTGCATTTGTGAGGCCAAATGGTACCACTACAAACTCATAATGTCCATACCTTGTCCTGAAGGTTGTCTTATGAATGTATTCATCCTTGATTCTCACCTAATGGTAACCAGACCTCAAGTCAATCTTGGAAAATACCTTTGTTCCTCTCATTTGATCAAAGAGGTCATCAATCCTAGGAAAATGATATTTATTCTTCACAGTAACCATGTTCAATTGTCTGTAATCAATACACAATTTGAGTGTACCATATTTCTTCTTTACAAACAGAACTGGTGCTCCCCAAGGAGACACACTCGGCTAGATATACTTCTTTTCCAACAACTCTTGTAGTTGCATCTTCAATTCTAGCATCTCTAGTGTACTCATCCTATAGGGTGTCTTGGACACTGGTGCTGCTCCTGGCACAAGTTCAATTGTGAAATCAATGTCCCTCTTTGGAGGAAGTCCTGTAATATCATCAAGAAACACATCCCTGAATTCTCGTAACATCTGATAGTCTTCCAACCTAGGAGTTTCATCCCCTGTTTCCTCCAAAATATGGGTTGCATACAACTGGAAACCCTTCCTACAAAACTTTTTCAATTGCATTGCTGAAATATGCCTTACTCAAATCACCTTTGGAATTCCTTTCACAACTACTGGGTTCCCTTCTTCATCCATGCATTCAAAATTCTTATTGTAATAGTCAAGCTTCGCTCTGTGAGCTTCCAACATCATAGGAAACAAGCGGTAGAACATTTAGATCTACACATGTGACCAACCCATTCATGACCAAAGGACATTTCTCTACCACTTCACTAACCTTTCTCTTAGTTCCAGTGGCTAGCTGAACTAACCAAGATTTTCTATGCTTTACCTTCTTAAAAGGACAAATATCCACTACTCTAGGAGTAATGTAACTGTGTGTAGAACCACAGTCAATCAAAATAGAAATAGATTGCTCAACAATATTACCTGCAACTTCAACCACCGTTGAATGGTGATCTTTCTGGTGGTCCTCCAGTGCTGCATAAATCCTAGGGACTGCCCTTGCTACTTGACCCACTGTTTCTGCTTCTTGAATGTTGTAAGATGGCCTTGCACTCCCATTCTTGAGTGGACAAGTTTTGTGCATGTGGGGTCCTCCACATTTCCAACATTGAAGTGGCTCTCTATTCTATTGTGGATCCTTAGGTTTTTCTCCTATCACTCCAACTGGCTTACTCGCAGCTTGGGATGGCTACTTCTGCTGATTCCTGAAGTTAGGAGGTTTGAAACCTTTCTCTCTTTGGTCAAACTTCTCATTCTTCTTGTCCTTCCATGCCTTATGGTAATCAAGTTTACCTTTTCTTTGCTCATAGCAATACTTATCCTTCCTTATTGCTTCTTCAAGAGTTCTAGGTTCATAAAACTCAATTCTATCTTTGTAAGACTGAGGAAATCCACTTAGAAAAAACTGGACCTTCACTTTTTCATCTCTGATGTACCAGACATACCTCAATAGCTCCAAGAATTTATTTGCATACTCTTCCATGGTCTGCTGTCCCAATATTAGCTCATGGAACTCTTTAATCTTATCATCATAATACCTGTCAGAGAGGTATTTCTGGTTGAAATACTTCTTGAGTTGTTCCCACTTTAGTCTCCTTTCGCTGATCCTCTTTACTTGCTTGAAGTGTTCCCACCAAATGGATGTTCTTCCATTCAGATTGAATATGGAAACCCTTGCCTTCATGTTTCCTGAATAATCCTAAACTTGGAAGTACTTCTTTATTCCAAGAAGCCAAGCTTCAGCCTCTTGTCCAATCTTTACCTCACCATCAAATGTAGGAGGTTTAGCCTTCTTAAATTCATCCCAAGAGAAATCCCTATGGTGTCTCCTTATTTTTCTTTTATGAGAAGATGAGCTTGAATCCCCTCTAGATTCTTTGGAGTCAGATGACCCACTAGAAGTCCTTCTCCTTCTCCTAGTGCTGCTCTTACTACCTTCTGGTCTTGTTGTACCCTTCCTAGAGTCTATCTTTCTTTACAAGTCTGTCAAACTTTGCAGCATAGTAGCATTCAGTTGATGCTTCTCTTCCTGGGCTTTAATCAAGCTTCTCATGGTGGTTGCAACATCTGAGAGTGTCTCTTGGAATCTCCTTACATTAGACTCAATGTCATCATTTTCGTTACAGACATTTTCTCCCATGGCATATTCTGTACGCTCGTAAGAATCCCGAGCATCATATCCATCATGGGTTCTCATAACTGAACCACCACTTACCTACCAAACTGCACCACCTGGAATATTGCTCTTGAAAGTGTTTATGATTCTGCAAATGTGTTAGTAACACCACTGTTAGATGCATAACATTGATATAAATTAGGATTACTTACCTTCTCCTAGAAAAATCATAAAATAACAATTTTTCCCAAACACAATTTTCTTCATCAAAGAACGACTGTCTCAGGGGGACGATGGGCGTCAAGGGGGCTTGAACCCCCTTGCTTCGTTTTTTTTTTTTTGTAAACCTTTGATTTTCATGCAATTTCATGCATAATATCACTGCCACTTTCTCCTTTTCAGCCCTGAAAATCTACTGAAAAACCGCTGAAAATCCCTCTGAAAAACAGTCAAAATCTGCTGGGAAATCCCACGAAAAAATCAAAATTTCCTTGTACAGGATTGGGTCTCATCCCAACTAACATTCCAAACTTTCGGCAGTCATCAAAACTAACTTCCTCTACTCTTAATTGGCGATCGAATCCACTAAGCACTACTACATCGACGATCAAATCCTCTACTCATCCGACAGCTAGTTCCATGGGCAGCCGCAACAGCGGCCAGCGAACTCTCTGGGGTTTCTGTGGCCACAGTCCTATCAGTGGTTAGAACCCCCAGTCACTACGACATTGGTGGTCAAAGAAAATATCCATTGGGAGGATATTCCACTAAACAACCGCAATGGCAGGTGCACGAACAACTAAATCCTTCCGACTTCATCGTTGGTCCATTCAACTAATCTTCTTCCTACGCATCGGCGGTCCAAACCACTAACTTTCACCGATTTACGGATGGTATCAACACTTAGACAATGTTTTCAAAAAAAATTCTCTTCTTCTTTCCATGGAACATAACATCTATCGATGGTCGGAACCTCTAAGCACTATGTGTCGGCGATCGGAGCATCCGTGGTTGAAATTATAATCATCAGAATGCTAGTCCACATGGCAGCTGCAATGGTGGACTGACAAACACCTAAATTCTTCCATGGTGTCGAAGAACCCAACCACTATTTTCCATCAATGGCCAAAGAACACTTAGAAATTTTTTTGCAATTTTTCTTCCAACTGTCCTCCATTGGGTGTGCTTCCGCCTAGCTCTCCGCTACATCGGAAGAGATTCCCACTAATTTTTTCTATGAGATGATAGTTATGGCACTTAGGAGAATTTTGTGGAAGTTTTCTGTCATAAATTTTTGATCTCTACTGGGGAGAAGGCAACCTGCCTCTGCCAGGTAATCTTTCATGGCCCATTCAGGCCCATGCTGTAATGTCAGCTTTGATACCACAATGTAATATCCTTGACCCTCCGACCTGTGAAGAGGATGCTACCATGCTATTTATGATCCAAGAAACTAGCCCCATGAACATGTGCATTCATAAAAATTGAAATGGTTGAACATAAAACATGCTAAGATGCATAATCATTCACATACACAGTGGAAGCAAACATACATTCGTTCATTCAACATGTTCACCATAATTTATTAATAGTAAATATAATTGTAGAAGTAAAATAGACAAGATTACTTATCTTATAAATAACCCATCCCACAAGAAGCTACGTCGTTGCAATGTTCCACCCAACCATAGGCCAGTGTGCTCCTTAATCTCTCAACAATGCTGCCACCCCCGAGCTGGGCATGATTCCCCAAGGAATAAGGAACAAGCAGGCTTACCCATAGCTAAGGATACACAAAACACATCCAAGCCAACATGATTGGGTTTATTAGGCCATCCAGGAGCTGGGAAAGGCTAAATGCTAGCTAGTGAGCTCATTATAGAGCTAGGGACACCTACACTAGAGCTAGCCTAACTTCTAAGACACCCACACACACCCAACACAAGGAATCACTCCTTTCTCTGCTATACAGTCTTTTAGGCCTTGACTTCCCTTCCAGTGTTATTCAGGGGTTATGGAGAAGAAATCCAACCCTCTAGCTCTGTCTATGTGGTTCCCAAACACACTAGTTTTATCAAGCAAACCAAGCCCTCATCCCTACTCCAACACAGTCTGAAAACCAACCACTGCATACACAGTCAAACAAGCGATTCATAGCTTGGATAGGGAAAACAATTCCTGAGCCGTTCTTGGCCCTATCATGGCCAAAACGACTCCAAAACAACCTACAGCAGCCCCAAAACATAAAGGCAGACACAACCAACCAATGTGGGAAAACAAGAGCCCGTTCTCAACAATGAAGCCATTGGGGAAAATTACATAGTCCGAAGATGGAAGAGGAAATCCAGGTTCTCAACTGGGCAAGGGAAAAACATATACACGAGCCATAAATCAGTAAGGAAAACATACACACAACAGAAAAACATGAATGGCCCTTCAGAGGGAAATTGTGGGTGACAGAACACGGCTCCCAGCTTGCTGCGTGAGTAAAAACCAGGAAGAATCTAGTGCATGAGAATGAGCAAGACAATGGAGTATGGCGGTTGTCTCCCTGCATGAGGAAAACGATAGCGAATCCCAATCAGCGCGTGAGGATGGGAAAGAATGGAGTGAATCCCATCGTGGTTTTCCTTCCTATGTGAAGATGAAAAGTTTGCTGGTGGAGTGGGCATGTGGGAAAGGACTCACAGTCCTGCCACCCACCACTTCCCAGCAATAACTTCCCTCAACTAACATCAGTAGTTTTAAATGGGTGGTTGAAACATGGCCCTTTTTCCCATTGGTTCAAGGTTTAACAATTCCCCCCTTATCCTTAGAAAAATCATGCCCTTTTCAATATGGTTGCGGTGACATAGCTGGTTTGGGTTCATTTAATAAAAAAAATGCATATTTACATGATGCCAAAATTAATATGTGTCGTATCTCACGATATACCATCGGCAACGCTTCCAATCACCTAAACATAACACAACCAAATATATGGTGGGGATTTTGCATTTAGCTCCACACCATGATTCATTACAATATATACATCACATACATTTAATGCAAATGGGGTCAAAACCGATGTGTTACAAGCACCATGGGGGGAGGTCCTTGTGGTGCCGGGTTGGGTTGGGCTTGATTAGTAGCATTGGCAGCCTGTTGGGCCTCGTTTTGAATGACCTTCTTCGCACAATCCATGAGGAGACACTCGAATGTGTAGTTCCCATAAACATCATAGAGTGTGCATGGTTGGTTTGTGCACAAAGGGGGATTGCATCTTGGTGCATTTTGTCGCGGGGGGTTTTGGGCGGGTGGATTTGTTGTGGCATTGTTGGGAGGGTTTGGTTGTTGACCGCCTCCCTACAGTTGTTTATTTTCTTGGTTCTGGGGCCGGATATTTTGAGCTTACCCTTGTTGATTGTTGGGGGCAGGCTAGTTGGGATGGTTTTGTTGTGTGAACACTTGTCCCAATGGGGAGGGTGGAGCGGGGGCGGGGGCTTGAACTGGTTGCACTGGTGGTGCATAATATATTTATGGGGGTGGTGGTGCCACAAATGTGGGCATTTTCCCCACATACTGCTATGTTGGCCAAGCCATGGCCTGAGTCTGCTGCGGTGGTGCAGGTTGTGCATAGGAAGTTGTTGTTCCAGAATGGGACATCATTATTGCGTAGTCCGAAGCTTGGTTTTGGTAAGCAACATTAGCAATGTTGCTTGGTTGTGATGGAACTGCAGGTGGGGTCAATCGATGTTGTGGCTATTGGGAGACCGATCCTATGATGCCATTTGCAGCGTGGGATGCCCCGGGTGCATCACAGTATGAGGTACTCAGACGGGGGGCGTCTGGAATGATAGTGTATAGGTATCCAGAATTAACATAGATAAGGTCAAACTATTAGGCCTTCAGTATGGCCTCTTCTTTGGATTGGGGACTTTCGAATGCGATGTCCTTTGCTATGGGTGGGAGCAAGTTCTTAAGGAACCAATCCAATAAGATCATGTCGTCAAGTTGGATTTTCCATAGGCTACGGCATCGCCACCACTCATGGATATGGTCAGTTATATGAGTGGCAGTGTTTTGAGGGAAAGATAGCAGGATCTCCACCCGCTCACCATATCTGACAGGGAGTTGGAAATACTGTAGGAACATGAAGGCTAGGGAGTTGAAGTCTGGGTACTTGGCTTGTGGCAACTCAATGAACCATTTGGCCGCAGCACCTGTAAGGGTGCTGTAATATCCCAAATCCCGATATTTTCTATTTCTAGACAATTATGTTGATACAACTGGGCATTCAAACTTCCATGCAAAAATCCCTATTTTATAGGAAAAATTAGGGTTAGGGTTTGTGATATAGAATGCACACTTACCACTGATAACTGGCCGGACTGCTTTAGATAAAGTCTGCAAGTACTGAGAACTGGATCGGAGAGGAACTGATCTCTCCTGCCTCCAGTGAATGCCCCAGCAACAAGACGCCCAATTAGAGAAAAAGGTGACGCCCTCAAGGAAGGAAGTGTCCGATGGATCCACCGATTTGCAGGGCTGATAGCCTTATTGTCTCGGAGAGATTGGCTGGAGTATGCTGCAGATCTGACACCTCTAAGTAGGAAGGCGTCTAGGTTCAGTGAGGCAGCTGCTCACGCCCCTGAGAATTCAAAAATGCTGATAACAGCTTCAGATGAGCTTAGATGGAGCTGATAATCAAGGAGTGTCGGAGTATGTAGCTGATGATAAGACTGGTGCTTGAGTTTTGGAAGGAAACTGAGATCTGGAGGTCCTACAGCTAATTAGGGATTTCTGGTGGAAAACCCCCCTTACGGCTGCACTGTGCCCCTACAACAATCTATAACCTGTGCTATATAACTGATGAATCAATGAAGAACAAGTGGTGAACCAGTATGGATTACCCGGAATAAGACTAGGATAGATGTTTCACTGCTGAAATCCTGTTAGCTGAAGACTCCGTCTCCAACCCCAACTGCTGCGCTGCACACTGTGCTGCTATCCAAGAGCTTCCCAAAATAATCATAAACATAAGTGAGGTCTCCTCTTGATTTATCCTCTATTTATAAAGTTCAACTGTGCAAAACCTAATCTTTGACCTAATTAGGTCACTTTATCTTCTAATTTGTCGTTGACTTGCATGCATGCAGATGGAGACCTAAAAAGTGCATGCATCATAAAATAATGCTTCGGATGGCATGCATGAAGGTGGCCTTTGGCCCAGGTGGCCCTTCTTGACCAAGTGAGGATGCCCTAGATCTTCTATGGATGGCATCAATCCTAATCTGATTCCCTAGCTATCAGTAACCGCTAGAACCCACAGGAATCACATAGGTTAGCGGTTTCGGGCCTCAAGGCCTAAAAGGAAGAGGACATTACAGTCCTCCCCGCTCGAGATTGCTTGTCCTCAAGCAACTTCAAAATGGGATGCTGCAATACATGTTCACCTTCCCAAGTGGCATCCTCTGGCAGTAGTTCTTTCCATTGAACCAAATATTCCCTGATCACTCTGTTCCTGAGCTTCCTCTCTCTGGTCTGTATGATCCATTCAGGAATCAATATTAGTAGTCCTTCATCATCTAAAGGGGGCAATTCGGTAGATGGAGCAATGTGTTTCCCGAGGGTCTTCTTCAGGCTAGATACGTGGAACACATTGTGGATCTTGCTTTCTAGGGGCAGCTCTAGTTCATATGCCACTTCTCCCACCTTCCGAATTATTTTGTATGGTCCATAGAAGCGGGGTTTTAATTTCTCTGCTCCTTTCTTTTTAAGTGAAGACTGACTGTAAGGCTGGAGCCTTAAGTAGACTAAATCCCCCACCTCAAAGATCTGCTCAATCCTGTGTTTGTCAGCATACATATTCTGTTGATTCTGGGCTGTCTGTAAATTCTCTTTCAATACTTTCAGGATGTCTTGACTGTCTTGTATCCAATCCTTAGCCTTAGGAGCCCTACCGTCTCCAAATGTCAAATATGCATAGTCCAAGGCCTCATAACCATATAATGCCTTAAAAGGAGTCATCCTAATAGACACGTGATACATAGTGTTGTAGCAATACTCTCCTAGGTGTAGCCATTTGATCCAGGTTCACTGCTGCCTTGCTACGTAGTTCCTGAGATATCCTTCGATCCACTTGTTGACTATTTCTGTTTTCCCGTCACTCTGGGGGTGATAAATTGTACTAGTAGCCAGTTCGGTCCCCACCAATCTGAACAGTTCCTGCCAAAAGGCACCCGTGAACCTATTATCCCAATCACTGACAATGGTCTTAGGCAACCCGTGTAGCCTGAAAACCTCCCTGAAAAATAACTCTGCTACTTGAGCTGTCGATTAGTCTGATGGTATCGAGTGTTGGGCAATAGGGCAGACCCGGATTTAATCCTTTAATGTCGCACCAACAAAAGACCCACAGAGTTGTCCCTTTCGGCAACAACCTGCGCGCAGGTTGCAGTCTCACCCGAAATAGCTATGGGGGTGCCGCAGAATCAGGTTTCTGCAAGCAGAGAGGGGGATTACTATACCTTAGCCTTTTATTAACCTTATTAATCAATAATTACAAAGCGTTACCATTCATTCACATACAAATTTGATGATAAATAAACAGTCGTGACTTGCTCAACCCACTACAGGGAATTCACAGTGAAGCTAAATATTAGCAGCCATCTAACTTATCAGATGTATACAGTTATTAATGCATAAAAGAAACAGAAACAGAAACAGCACAAGAAACCACGACACCGGATATAACATGGTTCACCCCCAGTGTAGGGGCTACGTCCACAAACTGTGTTCTATTCAACTTGCTACAAAACCACAGTTTGATCTTCACACTCAGCTGCAGATCCTTTCAGTCCTTAAAAAGCCGCGCACACAGCAGCAGGCCCCTGCGCACACAGCTGCAGGTCTTTCCTCAATCTTCTTTACAAAAACCCTCTGCGCACACAGCTGCAAAGGTCGTCCATGCACACAGCTGGGACTTAAACTTTCCTTACAAAATCAACCTTAGCTTCATCTTAATATTTCTTTCATCATAAAACCTAACCTATTTTCTTTACACAATCGCTTATTTATACTGCGCATTTTTACAAAACCATGGTCTTAAACCATGGGCACCCAAAACCCTAAACCCTGGATTTCAACCAAGGGTTTTATTACAAAAAAGGAGTTTTAACTTCCCCCGACACCCCTAAGACTGTTTTGACCCGTAACTCCCCTTACAAAATTTTTGATTAACCGTGGAGTTACCCAAACATGGAGTATGCACCCCAACAGGCCCCTAAGACTCACTAGTGGCCCGTCCCGGGACACCCTGCGACGTCTCTGGTGGGAGAATCTTCTGCGCGAGGGTGCTGAAGCGACTGTTGAGGTTATATAGTATGTCATTAGCTGCTTTTTCCTTTTCCACCAACTCTTGTAACACTGAAGATGAATCTGTGTTAGCCCGTTCCTGTGCAAAACTGTCGTAGCTCTTCAAAACTTTGAGCTGGCTTTATGTAGTATTACTTAATTCCAATGCTTCATCAACCAGGGGCTGGAGGGAATTCTCCAGCAGCGTTACCCTTGTCCTGCAGGATTCAATTTCCTGCTGAAGTTCCTTCCTGCGCTTCACTTTAGCCATCTTCTGCATAGGTGGCAGCGTCTTGATTTCTATTCTGACTGCATCTAATTCGGCCTGGCGTATCTTGATGGATTCCTGGATCTTACAAACATTTGGATGGTCTTGGAGGTTCACCCAAGCTTCAATGCTGTCTTCCAGCAGTTTGGCGACGCTGGCTGTATTATCTGATATTTTTGCTGCTGAAGCCTTGATGTCCCTATGGCGCTGTTCCCGGGCCTCTGGTGGAGTCTCAGGAGGGATGCGCAGTTGAAGTTCTGCGATCTGGTGCTGATGTTCTGTCTTCAACCTGTCAATCTTGCTACGAGACTGCTGGGCATAGTCTCTCAGCTTAGCAATTCTTTATGTTGGTTCCTCTGCACCTTGCAGGTCAAAATCAGAAAGACTCCGACAGGCCTCGTCCAATGCTTGCATAAGTGTAGTTATTTTATGTTCAGCATCTATCTTCTTTTTCACCACTTCTTCTAGTTGTGCTGCGACAATTTGGTTTTTCTTAATAATGTCATCCAATTGGATTTGGGACAATTGATCTCGTGCATGGATCTCCTTTGTAATTGCTAGCTGGCAGAGGTGCAATTCTGACATGGTCATCTTTGTATAATCGATCTCTATAGTCATATTCATCTGGGACCGGGAATCTGCATCGGTCAGTGTCAGAGCTGCGCTTGATACTTGACCTCGGTTATCTCTGGTTGGCCATTGCCTAAGATCTTGCTGCGCGGCCGCTGTAGTGCTACTTGTCGCAGGACTGGTTACTGATTTTTCCGCTATCTCTTTTAGCTTTGAAACCCTGTTTGCTATACCTGTGAGCCCAGCAAGATGCATTTGGGACAACTCGAACCACTTTTTGGTAAGCATCCCGGTAGATTTTTCTTGAGCCTGCTCCAGCTCATCCAGCGTTATAGTGACATCTTCTTCAATATTTTTGCCCTTCGATGCTTTTGACTTTTTGCAGGACTGCGGCTTATTTACCTCTGCTACGTCTGGTGACTTGCACTTGGTTGATGGGCTAGGATCTGATAGAGTATTGCATGAGTCCTCATCTTGATCATCCTGGCTGCCATCTCCGTCCTGGCCATCGCCATTCATCTACGAATCACTCAGGTCTTCGCTATCTTCTAATGGGTTTTGCTGCTGCGCCTAACTGGGACCTGCGCCAATATTTGTAGCTAGGGGAACCGGGATAGAGGGTTTTTTCCTGACGTTTTGCAACCACTCAGCTGGCCACAGCTGAACAATGCCTGTGACATCTAATTCGGTTACTACATAAGGTAATTTAAACCATTGATGTCGTGGATTGGCACGGGCTTGAATGAACACATGATGAAGATCAGCCCTGAAGTTTGCGGCACCCTCATATTTAGAGAACAACTCATTGGTAAGCCGAGGTGTTCACAGAATCTCCATGTGGATACTCATGGCATAACAGACGAACACAGTGTTCGTCATTTGCTGAGTTTCCTTATTCAAGGATAGCCAGAGGGAGGCATACCTTAATGCCTCCGTCCGGCCTGGGTTTACTTCGACAAACTGAGCTTCGGTGGGTTCTTTCCACCCAAATAATGCAATAAGTATTAACAACCAGGAGTAATGAAAAGGTCTACCTTTTTCCTGTGCATCACAAACATCCTCCAGGAATTCCCTTGCAAGATATGCGGACCAGTTGTAAGTGTATCCCTCGGCGCAGTTCATGGCAATCTGGATAACTGGAGCAGGTACCTCAGTAGGCCTGCATTTCCGGATGATCTTGCAGGCTAAGAGTTCATCTGCAAAGCGAATAGGCTGGTCCTGGATCGCGGAGGTGTGATATCCCCGTTTCCACTTGGTCAGGCCAAACCGCTCTTTCATAGTTTGCACAAGCTTTGTATCCTCATGTTTTGAGGGAAATTCATCCCCCGGATCAGGTCCTGCCATAGATAACCCTGTGATCTTATTAATGAGCGCAGCATCAATGGGGATTTGTTGGTCTCCTATCCACAAATAGCCGTCATGCACTAACGCAAGCAACTGTTTGGCCACTATAGTCACCTGTATGCTGCGACCGAAATGTGGAATATCAAGCACCTTGAGTAGGCCAGCGTTATCCAGGCCCGCAGCCCATGGTTGCACTTCCAGTAGGGGTACATCATGTTCTGGGTAGTTGACATGGTGCAGGTATTCGGCCGGTGCAAACTAGGGAAAATTTCCATGATCATTTGTGTCGTGGTCGCTGTACTTGAGCCGATCTATCTTTCCTGTCATACTTCCGACCAGCTGAACTCCTGATGGTAGCAGAGGTGTGCTTAATGTGACTTGCTTTGTCCATTGGGGAATCTTAGCATCTGGGCGAATAGGTCAAAGATAAGGTGGCCGTGGAGGTGCAATGTTATCCCTATCCCTGGCCGGTACCTGTGCTGAACCGGGGGGATCCATAGGAGGTGCTGCCAGCGTTTGCCCTGTTTTCCCCTGCCGATATTGGTTGAGCTTGGAGAAAACTTCAGTTCTACACTTTTTTCTAGCAGACCAAGTCTGCATCGGCCGTGGTGGTGCTGGTTGGGCGTCTTCACCGGGAACAGAAGAAGGCGGCCGATTAGAGCAAGCTATCAGGCCCTCTCGCTCAAATTCTCTTACTAAGTCGTCAATCTGTATTTCTGTTGTCATGGGTTCACTCAGAAAACTTGACAAAATGCAGAATACAATCTTCCCTGACTTAGGCATCTTCTTATACACGCCATCAATAGCATCGGGCAGGACGGTGCATTGAAGGCTCCAAATCTTACGGAAATCTTGTCCAACTGTTACCCGATTTTCGATAATCTTCTTAGTACAGGTATTTAAGGCACTTAAAGCACTACCGCCACCATTTTGGCTGCTTCCCAACGGTTGGATTTTGAGCCTCGCTATGTTTCTGGGCCTCGGCAGAATGATGGCTGAAACTTCAGAACAACAAGCAACCTTGGCACAATAGTGCCCTTCGACCCGACCTGGTAATATCTGCGACAGGACTATTAGGTTTGAGGGATTGGCGTCTTGGCTCCGCCCCTTGGTTTGGTATTCACTTCCTGGGTGATCATCATTTGCCTTGTCGTGGAAAGCTATATCCAAAACAGGACCACTCTTGTTAATAGAAAATTTGATAAAAAATATATCAACAATGCCGTGTCGGAGCTCAACCTCCATATGCCAATTTTTCATTATGGGTTCCAAGATATGCACAAACTTATGCATCCTCTCCTTGCGAGGTGTGTTTTCCCCTGCTGTATAGTACTGCCTCAAATGTCCCTGAAGGCTATTCGGCCCCTTGAACTTACCTCACACCTCTTGAGCTTGGCTTAGGAATCTGGGGCACAGGAATTTCTGGCAGGTTCCCCGACTGGGGTGAGACTTTTTAGGATCGGTCCCCCATGCTGCTGTAGCTTCTAGTGCTGTGTCCAGAGTCTGGGTGTTTTGTTACTGAGGTACTCGGTCGGACACATGTGCAATAAATTTTCCAGGGACTATTATCCCAACATATGCAGGAAACTCTCTAGGTTGTGCACTAAGGCATCTAAGAGACTGAGTGATCTGCACGCATCTGTGGCCATGTAGCTCATACAGTCGGTTCTTCTAGTTCTCCAGACCATCGTCTGAATCAGACATGCAGGAGCTATCACATTTCCAATCCATTACACCATCAGTGTTAGGCTCGACATAATCTGCATCCTTGGCTGTGATGTTGTAGATGTGGTCTAGAGTATCCTGCTCCCCTTCATCTCTGAGTGGTTCTGTATATATTTCTCCTTGGGATGGGTCGAGGGGTATGATAACGTCCATACCATTTCCTTTGAAGGTCATCTGTCTCCTCTTAAGGTTGATAATTGCAGCATTGGCCATGGCCCACTCAATTCCCAACAAGGCGGGATAGGGGTTGCTGTCATCAATGATCTCAATAACTTCAAAATCTGCTAGAGTACTGACCCCATCAATGTCTATTGGAACACTAAGAAGTCTCCCTAGAGGTACAATCCTTTGCTGGTTATCTAGTCGCAGTTGTATAGGTGACCAAACCAGGGAAGGTTTTCCCATTTGTCCCTAGGTCTGCTTGGGTAGGACGTTAACGTCTGATCCAAGATCCAAAATGACATCAGTCATATCATATTCCCCTATCTGAACGTTCAATCTCATTTCCCTTCCCGTTCTTCAGACACGGCTAACAGTTTTCTCCTGATCAATTCCTCTCTGAGGGTCTGTGACAACAAGAACTTTTTGCAGTTCTTTTAAAGCATTCTGATTCCGCAAGAGTTTCATACAGCTCTGTAAGAAAGAGGATAGTGTACTTACTTTATCCGTCGAGGCCTCTTGTGGCTGCGAAGCCTGGTGAGGTTACCGCACAGGTACTTCTGTTGTGCCAGGGTCAACAATATCACACTGGGCCTCCTGGGCCGGTGCTTGGTCCTTCGTAGGATCAAGTGCTGGGACTTTCTTGGAGGCCTTACGTGTGCACACCACGACAGGTTGCATTGGCTTGTTTTGAATATGCATCGTAGCTCCACTCCAGGTGACCACATTGAGGGCTGCGGCAGGTCTTTACTCAACGGAAATCAACTAAATATTTGGGGTAGGACCACGGTTGTTCTCTTGAATCTTTGCTAGGAGCTGGGGGCACTGTTCAATCACATGGTCCACTCCGCGGCAATACCGACAGGTTGTAGTGGGGTTCCGACAGTCGCGAGCAAAGTGGCCAACTTGGTTACAATTGTAACACACCACCTGGCCTCTACCTCTTCTGGTCATCCCACCACGGCCACGACCGCCGAAAGCACCTCTTCCAGAGGCGCCACCGCGGTAACCATAGCCATCATTATTCTGGGCCTCATTGTGTACTCGGTAGGCATCAGAGGTGCTCTCTCGCATAAGGTCGTAACTTCGACACTCTTCTTCATTATGCCCTATGGACTTACAGAACTGGTAGTAGGGGTTTTTGGGATCTTGAACATATCTCTGAAGAAGATGGCAGTGCTCAGGGCGGTGCTGGCCAGAGGTTCAACATATCTCACAATATAGAACACCGGGATTGAATTGGTTGGGCACGCCCGTGTTTAGGTAAGTTCTGTCCACGAGGCACTGGTCCCTATCGTGACCCTCAGACTGACATTGCGTACACTAGACCTCCTCTCGACTGGTTTTAGCTTTCTTCATGTCGCGAAGCTCCAGGGCCATCGCTGCCAGTTGCACTTGGATTTGAGCAATACCAGAATCGTCTCCGATAGGGGCAGTCTCTAGCTTCATTGCGATTTCCAGAGCCTCTTGCTGGTCAGCAACCTTCTGTTGTATGAGCGGAGTTCTGATATGCGGCAATAAGGCTGCAATAAACCATTCCTTGTGCTGCGCTGGACTAATGGTGAAGCTGAATTGGTCTAGTAGAACTTTGAATCTCTGGTCAAAGTCCCACACAGATTCGCCACGCCGCTATTGAATCTCTTTGAGTTCAGTGATACTCTGCGATTCGGATTTCGGTTTCTTAAATTCCTTAGTGATGGCTTCCTTGATTTCATGTAAAGTGGGGTGCTGATTACTGGAGAATTTCATGAACCAGGTCAAAGCCCGACCGCGAAAGGAAGCAATGAGCTGCGCGGTTCTCACATCCAGGTCTGTAATACTCTTCTCGTTCCAGACGGCCTCACACAAAAACCAGAACTGTTCTGGATCTTCTGATCCCGTTCCTTTGAATATGGGCAGCTTAATGTCATCAGCTAGGTGGGCCATGGTGGTTCTGGCAGGGTTGGGAGGGGGACATGACGTTGATGGGGGGGGGGGGTTTACGGGGGCAGATTGACCTGTGACCGGAATACTCGGACTTGGTTTCCTATCACACTACAACCGAACTTTAGGGGTAACAAAGCGACGCTGTGGGGTGACGGGAGGGTTTCCTACCGAAGGGTTTTCTTCAGGGTATGGCTGTTGAGGGTTTATATGGGGAGGTGCGGTGGTCTGACCTGAGGAGTAGGACTCAAAATCTCTTTTGTACCTTTTCTCACTTCACAGAAACCCACTTTGCGCGTCGAAGGTATTCTCACTTGCAAACATATGTTAGTACTACTACTAAACTAACAGTCTAATTCAAATAATAATATACCCTTTTCAACCAATAGTATTTTAATCTTCAAGCTTAAGGAATTTAAAAACTTACCATGGGGCCCTTGAAAAACTGCCATTCAGCTTCGCTGAAAGAAGTGCTTGCATCAATGGCAAACTCTATCACAAAGGCTTCCAACGTTCGCGTCGTCCAAAAGTCAACAGCGCGGGATACCTCGTTGTTCACGTGTTGCACAAGATTGACCCTTGCGGGGGTCCACACAGGAATCCGTCGAGCTTGAAAGTTCATCCTCCTCTCTGTTAACCTAGACAACCACTGGTGCAACTCTATGTGGATGCTACCAAAGAAAATTTCATAAGCATCACAAAAAACATACCTTTGTAAAAAGTCACTTGCACTTCGACACGGATTCATATTCTCTTGCTGCGCAAATTTCAGACAAGTCTCAGCAAACCAATCACCGATTTCCTTCACAGAGGGCCTCCAGAACATAGCCCTTGAGGTACGATGTAAACCCCTCTTGAGCAGGTACTGAATTCAACAGGAAATGGAACCAATTTGTTGGGAAATAGGGCAGACCCAGATTTAATCCTTTAATGTCGCACCAACAAAAGACCCACAGAGTTGGCCCTTTCGGCAACAACCTGCGCGCAGGTTGCAGTCTCACCCGAAACAGATATGGGGGTGCCGCAGAATCAGGCTTCTGCAAGCAGAGAGGGGGATTACTGTACCTTAGCCTTTTATTAACCTTATTAATCAATAATTACAAAGCGTTACCATTCATTCACATACAACTTTGCTGATAAATAAACAGTCGTGACTTGCTCAACCCACTACAGGAAATTCACAGCGAAGCTAAATATTAGCAACGATCTAACTTATCAGATGTATACAGTTATTAATGCATAAAAGAAACAGAAACAGAAACAACACAAGAAACCACGACACCAGATATAACGTGGTTCACCCCCAGTGTAGGGGCTACGTCCACAAACTGTGTTCTATTCAACTTGCTACAAAACCACAGTTTGATCTGCGCACTCAGCTGCAGATCCTTTCAGTCCTTAAAAAGCCATGCACACAGCAGCAAGACCCTGTGCACACAGCTGCAGGCCTTTCCTCAATCTTCTTTACAAAAACCCTTTGCGCACACAGCTGCAGAGCTCGTCCACGCACACAGCTGGGACTTAACCTTTCCTTACAAAATCAACCTTAGCTTCGCCTTAATCTTTCTTTCATCATAAAACCTAACCTATTTTCTTTACACAAGCGCTTATTTATACTGCGCATTTTTACAAAACCATGGTCTTAAACCATGGGCACCCAAAACCCTAAACCCTAGATTTCAACCAAGGGTTTTATTACAAAAAAGGAGTTTTAACTTCCCCCGACACCCCTAAGATTGTTTTGACCCGTAAATCTGCTTACAAAATTTTTGATTAACCGCGGAGTTACCCAAACATGGAGTATGCGCCCCAACATCGAGAATAAATGTGCAAACTTGGTCAGTCTGTCAACTACTACATATAAACAATCTCACCCTTGGACCTTGGGAAAGCTTGTAATGAAGTCCATGGAGATTCTCTCCCAATTCTGTTCTGGGATCGGTAGTGGCTGTAGTAGCCCTGCTGAATGGGTGTTCTCAACCTTGTTCTGCTGACAGATGCTACATTCCCAGAGATGCTGCATAATCTCCCCCTTGAGGCCCTTCCATGAAAACCTCTCTCTGATCTTCCTGTAGGTTTTTAAGAACCCTTGGTGCCCTGATAAAGGAGAATCGTGGGCTGCCTGGATGATCTTCTTCCTCAACATGGATTCTAGAACAAGGTATATTCTGTCCTTGTAGTAGATGATTTCATCCACAATCCTGTACCTATCATCCTGAATTTTCCCATCCAATAATTCGCAGGAGAATTTATTTTTGGAGTACTCCACTAAGAGAAGTTCCCTCCAATCCGTGGATATACTACTGAGCTATAACGGGGATGGATGCCTGGATAATGCATCAGCTACTACATTATTCTTACCTTTCACATACTCTATCTTGAAATCATAGGATTGTACCTTGCTGACCCATTTCTGTTGTCGCTCATTTAGTTCCTTCTGTTCCAAGAAATACTTGAGGCTGTTATGATCTGTTTTGATTTTGAACTTACTGCCCACTAGGTACTGTCTGAATTTTGTGAGAGCATGCAAGATGGATAGCATCTCCTTGTCATATATGGAGTAATGGCACTCGTAGTTCTTCAGTTTACGGCTCTCAAATGCAATGGGGTGATGATTCTGCATCAATACTGCTCCTAACCCTTCTCCTGAGGCATCACATTCTATTATAAAGGGTTGTGAGAAGTTTGGTAATGCTAAAACTGGGAAATAACTCATGATAACCTTCATATCCTTGAAAGTTTTTTGCGCTGAGTCTGTCCAAGTGAATGCCCCCTTCTTGGTGAGATCTGTGAGGGGTGCTGCAAACTGGGAGAATCCATTAACGTATCATCGGTAATAAGTGCACAGACCTAGGAACCCTCGTAACTCTGTAACGGTTTTTGGTGCGGGCCAATCTCTGATAGCTCGGATTTTCTCCATGTCAACCTGTACTCCTTCTACATTGATCACATGTCCTAAGTACAACATTTCCTTCATGCCAAACTCACACTTGGACATTTTCGCGTAAAGAGACTGTTCTTCTAAAATACTCAATGTCTCATCCAGGTGTTTCAAGTGCTCTTCCCATGTTTTGCTATAAACCAAGATGTCATTAAAGAATACAAGCAAAAACTTACGTAGTTGTGCCCTGAAGGTGTGGTTCATGCATGACTGGAAAGTAGCTGGAGCATTGGTAAGCCCAAAGGGCATGATCAAAAACTCATAGTGACCATAGTGACAGGGAAAAGCTATTTTGGGGATGTCCTGGTCTCTTACCCTGATCTGATGGTATCTTGAGCGAAGGTCGATCTTGGAGAAGTATTGAGCTCCCTGAAGTTCATCCATGAGTTCGTCAATCCTGGGAATGGGATACCTATTCTTGATGGTCTTCTTGTTAAGCGCTCGATAATCAATGTACATACGCAGAGTGCCATCCTTCTTCTTAACCAGAACTACTGAAGATGCAAAGGGGCTAGAACTGGGTCGTATATAACCATGCTTCAGTAATTCTTTGATGGTTTTCTCAATCTCATCTTTGTACCTCTTAGGATTCCTATAAGGAGTGGTGATGATTGCTTGTGTTCCCTACTCTAGCTCGATGATGTGTTCAAAGCCCCGGTCTGGTGGTCTTCCTGATGGAAGGTCCCAAAAAACATTTTCGTGTTTCTGTAGCAAGGCTTGAATGTCACTGGGGTGTTGTGAGCTGGTTTCTGGGGGTTTCCTGAAGGTGAAAAAACATTCTGCAGCCCATTCTATATCATCCTGTCGAAGCACTGCCTCCATTCTCTGTGACGAGACCAGTTTTGGGGGATAAGTGTTCATGCCCCTCAAAACTACCTGTTTGCCATCTGGCCCTTGAAACTCCATTTCCATTGCCCTGTAGTCTATAGTGTATTTCCCTATAGAGTAAAGCCACTGAACACCCAATACCACATGAGTATCCGCTACATCCACTACATAGAAAGATTCTATCATCTGATAGTTACCCAAGGCAACATTCAATTTTGGGATCCAGTAGTTGCACTCCATGCTAGAGTTCCCTGCTACTGCTACAGTGAATCGCTCGAACTTCTCGGTCTGAATACCTCTCTTGGCTACCCAAGCGGAGTCAATGAAATTGTGGGTGGCTTCCCCATCAATTAGAACTCCTACTCTGTGACCCTGCACTACTCCCTTGACCCTGAGAGTATGGAATCTCGGTACCCCTGACAATGTAGCAATGACTCCCTCCGGTGTATCCCCTTGGTGTGATTCCTCTTCTGTGGCCTCCTGCTCATCATCGTCTTCATCACTATCTGAATACACCTCAATGTAGCGTGCCTTTTCCTTCCTTGTGCACCTGTGGCCTGGTACCCATGGTTCCTGGCAGGTGAAGCACAGCTTATTTCTTCTCAAATCTTTCCTGGTGTCTTCATCTAACCAGGTTTTCTTGGGCGCATCTTGCTGGAAAGGTTTCCTATCCTTGTCCCTAATAGGAAAATTGGTTTTCAGAGGGAATTTGTTTTTAGGGACTGAGTCCTGAAGATCCCTTTCCCAGCTAATAGCATCCTGCAGAGTGAGGGGTTTGTAGGCTTTCACCCATCCCCGTAGTGGCTCTATGAGGGCCTCAGTGAATAACCTAGTCAATCTGCTCTCAGACACATCTGTTACCATCACGGCTAGCCTCTGAAACTCTAAAATGAATGACTCTGCGCTACCAGTCTGCTTGAGTTGATCCAACTCCCTGAAATGGATCTCTGGGTCTTTCCTGTCGAACCTCTCCATGAGTTTCTGAGTGAACTCACCGTAAGAATGTATGGTGTTGTGACCCAATGTCACCGGTCTGTGGTACAACCATTCGTGAGCCTCTCCGTCCAAGTGAAGTGTAGCCAACTTAATGGCATCTATTTTTGTCATGGGGTTGAGTTGAAAATAAGTATCCAACTTTTGGACCCATGTTCTCGCTGATCCTCCGCGAGTCCCATCAAAGTTTGGGATGGTTAACCTACCCAAGGTTTTCTGCAGCTCATAGTTGTGATTGAAACCCTTGTTGAAATTCCTGGGCCTGTTCCTGCTCTTCATGTTATAGAAGTCTGAGAAAGACATATCAGCATGAAACTCATCCCCTAAGTCCCTGTACTCCTGCAAATAAGCCCCAAAAGGCTCACTGGGCTCTACCTGCATGACCGGCCCCCCTACTATATTTGCCAAGAAGTGAGGCATGGTAGGCTTGATAGTAGGTCGGTTGTATATGTGTGGAGTGTTCTGGATGTTGGTGTACGCCATCTTTCCACTGCCACTGGAAGATCCCTGCTCTACTGGTGAAGGGGGTGTACTGCTGATACCTGGTTCTGTTTTTGCTGACAGTCGGTTGATGGCATTGAGGACTTCTTTTTGTCCTTTGGCTAAGTCTTGTAATGTAGAGACCAAGCTGTGAAACTCCATCCGATCCTCCTCTTCTCCCGTTCCTTTTCCCCTATCCGCATGAATACCTATCTGTTCCATGTCTGAATTGGTATCCTCTAGATGGATATCTTCAAATTCTTCTATGTATCTACTCTTCCTCCTCCTATAGGTTACAAAAGGATCTCCTTCTGTATTCATCTACTTTTCATCTCTTAAGCCCACAAATGGCCAAGAAAATAGCTCTGATACCACTGTAATATCCCAAATCCTGATATTTTCTATTTCTAGACAATTATGTTGATACAACTGGGCATTCAAACTGCCATGCAAAAATCCCTATTTTATAGAAAAATTTAGGGTTAGGGTTTGTGAGATAGAATGCACACTTACCACTGATAACTGGTCGGACTGCTTCAGATAAATTCTGCAAGTACTGAGAACTGGATCAGAGAGGAACTGATCTCTCATGCCTCCAGTGAATGCCCCAGCAACAAGACACCCAATCAGAGAAAAAGGTGATGCCCTCAAGGAAGGAAGTGTCCGATGGATCCGCCGATTTGCAGGGCTGATAGCCTTACTGTCCCGGAGAGATTGGCTGGAGTATGCTGCAGATCTGACACCTCTAAGTAGGAAGGCATCTAGGTTTAGTGAGGCAGCTTCTCACGCCCCTAAGAATCTGGAAATGCTGATAACGACTTTGAATGAGCTCAGATGGAGCTGATAATCAAGGAGTGCCGGAGTATGTAGCTGATGATAAGAATGGTGCTTGAGTTTCGGAAGGAAACTGAGATCTGGAGGTCCTACAGCTGATTAGGGCTTTCTGGTGGAAAACCCCCCTTACGGCTGCATCGTGCCCCTGCAACAATCTATACCCTGTGCTATATAACTGATGAATGAATGAAGAACAAGTGGTGAACTAGTATGGCTTACATGGAATAAGACTAGGACAGATGTTTCACTGCTGAAATCCTGTTAGCTGAAGACTCTGTCTCCAACCCCAACTGCTGCGTTGCACGCTGTGCTGCTATCCAAGAGCTTCCCAAAATAATCATAAACATAAGTGAGGTCTCCTCTTGCTTTATCCTCTATTTATAAAGTTCAACTGCGCAAAACCTAATCTTTGACCTAATTAGGTCACTTTATCTTCTAATTTGCCGTTGACTTGCATGCATGTGGATGGAGACCTAAAAAGTGCATACATCATAAAATAATGCTTCGGATGGCATGCATGAAGGTGGCCTTTGGCCCAGGTGGCCCTTCTTGACCAAGTGAGGATGCCCTAGATCTTCTATGGATGGCATCAGTCCTGATCTGATTCTCTAGCTATCGGTAACCGCTCGAACCCACAAGAATCACATAGGTTAGCGGTTTCAGGCCTCAAGGCCTAAAAGGAAGAGGACATTATAGGTGCGTTGGAATAGCCACAACCTGATGGAGTCATCTACAATGTTGTTGGATGAGCACCATAGATGGAATGTCATTATGTGGTTTTGGGGACATTCCCCTACTTTTCCTTCAAACTTGGGGATGTCTGATGGAAGCTTAGTTGGCATGGGTGGCCAGAAATCTTAGTGGCAGATGGGGTCGTTCGTTAACCGAGCCAAATTGGGTAGGTTAAGATGAGCCATGAATGGCAGATTTGACCCCAGGTTGATGTGGGATGGGGATGCAATGGTAGTGGGGTTTGAAGGTGCATAATGCATCTGCATAGCTGGGGGTACTTGCGGTGGCACCATTGCGAATGGGCCAATGCCCCCAAGTGTTGTGGGAGGGACAGTGTGGGTGGAAGGGACATTTCCCCCATGCCTGACAGTAGGGGCAATGTAAGTGGATGATCCATTTCCCCCTTGTGTGGCAGGAGGGGCAGTGTGTGTGGAGGGGCCACTGCCCCCGTGTGTTTCCAATGGGCCAGCTTGGCTGGTCACTATGGGTGGTGGCAGATGACTAATGAAAGTCTACATGACTATGCTTATGGGTTGTGGTGTTGACATGGGTTCACTTGCTAAGGTTAAGCAAGAAAATGGATTCAGATTTGCACCAGCCATGGGGATTGATGGTGTTGCGTGGAGGTCTGGTTTAGACTAATATGGTCTAAATCAGAATCAAAGGTTGTGTGGCCTTCTAATGGTGTGGGAGATCACTGATAATAGTTTCAATGGTGTCGATTGAGTGTTCCAAATGGTGGTGGTTCGCCTCTCAGGCATGAGGAAGAGCGTGGAGGATCAATTGTGTTTTTATGTATGAAACTAGTGGGAATGATGTTTGGACCCCAGTTTCAGTGGCTTCCCATTGGCTGTAGGTGGTCACTCGACCACCAAGACTACCAAAAGACAGCGCTTGGCTTGTTCCTCACATGTGTTTCTACTCAATCGAAAGGGGTCATTTCCCGTTTCTCTTGGCAATTCCTCTCAGTGGCCAGCTACTTTGGGGCTCCTGTGGTACTCCTCATAATGAGTTTCTGGGCAAAGAAAAAGTACTTCCCATAGTTGAAGCAGTTGGGGACTTATGTCCTCAAATACTGCAGAGTTGTTTGTAATTAGTGTAAATTGGTAATTTTTAAGGCTCACTCAGCGTCATGAACTGAGTTGGGTTGATTAGTTGGTATGGTGTATTTGTTTGTTTGTTTTTCTGGTATTTGGTTGCTGCAAATGGTTTATGAATTCATCATGGTAGAGTTTATGTCATTGTGTTTGTGTATGCAAGCATTGAATAATAAGAAATTGTGAAAAAATATAGTTATTAACCCTGAATGTTTGATAGCCTAACCACATGACTACCTCACACTGATATTTCTCTTCAACCAAGAGAAGGTGCTGGGCTCTCAACACAATGGGACTAAGCCCATATGTAGATCCTCAGGTCACCTTTCGGATGCAAGGTTGGTTAATAGGGAGGATGCTTAGCGCCGTGAGAATCCCTCCTTCTCTACCCCCTCTACCTTCCAAGTCATCCAATTTTAGTGGCTTGGAAGAATGTTCAATGAAGGGCCTAGATGTATATGAGATTGCCCTTCGTCATATCCCAGAATAACTCAGAGGATGATGACTGGGTAGAGGAGGAAGGGTGAGCAATACAGTTAGTTTTAGTTTGATTTTAGTTAAGCTACATTCATTTGATTAAGCCATTAACATTTATTTGGAATCTACACATTGTTTGTAAAAGAAATTGCAGAAAACAAAAATAGAAACTGAAATTGAACTGGTGTGCTAGATAGAGGCAGCTAGGCTGCATTGACAGTCCTATAAAACTGAAATTTAACTCCTATTAAACTGAAATTGAAGTTCTATTTGACTGGCCGCACATTTCTGATCAAATCTAGCGAGGGGGCCGCAAGATTTTTTCAGAAACAGGTGAGGGGGTCACACAGAATCCATAGACAGTTGCGGTCTATGTTTTTGGGTTGAAGTCACACTTATCAGGGGATTAAGTGCACCTGTTTGGCCATTAAGTGTTCCCTCACCTCACTTTCAGCCTTGATAAGAGTGCCCTACCCTGGATTTGGGGTTTTTTGTGGTCCAGAGTCAAATCTGGCCGACAGTAACTTGTACTGTGGCCAAATTGACTCAGTTTTTCCTAGCAGAGGCTTCGGTAGTACTAATAATAGAAAATAAATTGGATTTAAAGTGAATTTAACAGGAAATTTTTGAAATCGACCTGGTATGGTCACCAGTTCTGTAGCAGGGATTTCTCCTTGCTACAGGGGCAGGAGTGGCTCCCTTCTATCTATAGGACAGAAGGGTAGGTCCCTACATGGATAAATGCTGAAAATAAAAATGAAATGTAAAGGATAGTAAGGAAAACAAAGCAAATCAAATAAGGAAGAGAAACAATGGTGAACCCCTCTGCAAACAAAGGTTAGGGTTCCGCTTCCAAAGACCTGCAAACAATGACTAAACTACAGAAAACTGAAATGCCTACAAAACAATGTTAAACATAAACTTGCAAATGAAAACATGGGTTAGAAAGCAAAGAATACTAAGAATAAAATGCAAGAAAGACAAGTTATACCTTCTCTTTGAGTGGAAATGGGCCACCATGCCCTAGCTTGTGGAAGGAGCTCTCTTGGATGGGGGAGCTATGGCTCAATGAAGATGGAGGAGAGGGAGTGTGGGTGGCTTGAGAGACAAAGGGTCTCAAGGCATCCATGGGTAGCATAATAGTATGTAAGGCAGAAGTGTTCTGAGACTGAGCCCCCACCCTCCTTTTATAGCTTTTTTGGGGTTTTAGGGTTTTAAGCCCTTGGTCTGGGATTTAGCCCCTTCCTCCCTAATTATATCTCCTTTTAGGGTTTTAGCCCCTTTTTGGGGGCTTTAGCTCCTAGGAGGGTATTTTGGGCTCCTTTTTGGGGTTTTTAAGCCCTTTTCTTCATCCTTAGGCTATTTTGAGGGTGTCGAGGTCTAATGGAGGGTCATGAGATGGTGTCATTGGGTGGGGTAGGCCATGGAGAGCTGAGTGGGATATTTTTGGGTTAACAAGTATTTTCCACATACACTAGCTACCATTAAGCTAGTAAACTATGCATGAATGTAAACACATAAAAAATCATGTATACATACCATCTAGCCCCGAGGCCTGTACTGGTGGTCAAGGCATCTCTGGGTCTCCCCTGTAGTCCATCCCTATGTATGGGTAGTCCTCTATGAGGACTGGAAGCTACCTCCACTACGCTAGCAGCTCCTGAGTAAAAAAGCAACCCACTAGGCCGCCTCCCTCCTGGACCAACATCTCGCTCCATCTCTGCATCTAAGGCTCTTAAGGCCCACCATCCCACACTGCTAAGTGCGGTTGAAGGGCCAATAATCTCTTGAATAAGAAAGAGCATAGAAATGAGGGGAAATAGAAATCCCCTCCCACAGTCCTGACATGGTTCATCGAACGTCGAACCATAGTCAAGTACATTTGGGCCCACCCATAGTAGTTTCATTCCATCACACATTCCATAATATGGAGCTGTCCCCCAAAGATCTTGTGCATCCCATACAACCCCAATATCTGCAACACCATTGCTGAAACTGCCCGAATCGAGAGATTCTCAATATCGCACATCAGGATGTATGACCCATGCACAGTAGTAGAGGCATAACAGTGCCTCTCACAAAGTTCATCCAATGTCACCCCATATCCAAGCTTCAGTGTCATGTCATCGATCACTCCCAGCATCAAGAGTCCAGCCAAAAAGTACACATCCTAGAGCATGATCTCAAGCCACTCCCCATGGATAATGAAACACTTTGCGTCAGTATCCCAAAATATCACCACTATCTCAAACAACAGTCTTATGGTTTGCATCAGTGGTACCCATAAGTACTTCAACAACCCATTATGGAAAAGTGTGTCCCACACCCCCGCATTTCTCAATGCCTGGGTACTCAAGGTCCCAAGGTCCTACTCTCGCCATACTGGTCGGGCCATCTGGAAAAGAAAAAAAATCCCTGAGGCACGTATTTTCAGCCATTATGTGCGACCCAAGTTGCACTTAATCCTTGAACAGTCGTGACTCAATCATGACTTTTGGCTAAAGAGGTGCGACTCAGGTCATGCCTATCTCCTCGACAGGTGAAACTAGGTCGTGACTGTTTGGCCAAAAAGAGCAACCCAGGTTGCAAATTTTCCCTCAAAAAGTGCGACCTGGCCCTAATAAACCATTTTAGTTCAATAGGTGCACCTAGATGAGCAAACCACAAATGTAAACCATTGAAAATGACAGCTTCGATGAGTACTCTTACCTACGAATCGTGGAATTGAAAACCACC
The DNA here is from genome assembly GCA_001517045.1 of Pseudotsuga menziesii. Lineage (NCBI taxonomy): Eukaryota > Viridiplantae > Streptophyta > Pinopsida > Pinales > Pinaceae > Pseudotsuga > Pseudotsuga menziesii. The sequence continues at coordinate 304,700 of LPNX010494216.1, forward strand.
AGTCGGAATGAAAGAAATCAGCGAAAGGGTTTTGGGGTCCTCAACTCCAAATCAACACTAAACAGTAACAATGACACATGGAATGTGGTCCCCTCTTGTTTATAGGCCTCCATTGTGTCTATTTTTCTTTCGTATGCCACAAGGTCATCTGGAGTCCGTTTAGGGCACCGTTTGCACCATCGGGTTTTATTTTTTGTCCTATGTCTGCTAATGAGACCCTTGTCTCATGCTTTAACCATTATTTTTGGGCCAATTCTCGGAATCCACCTTGATTTGCATGCCACCACGTGAATCCCCATTATAGAGTTTATGTTAAGCTCTTTTCTAACTTTTAAATGAATGAAAAGATCGTCGAGCACGCTTACTTCCTTTCATGCTCATTAAAGTATTTGAAAGGGCAACTATGTAGCCTCTTTTATCCTTTTTTCAGACTATGCAAACTATCAAGAAAAATACCACTTTGGCACATTCAGGCCAGAAATGTTTCCCTTGTATCCTTTTATGCTTTATCGAGCATTTGGACTTAACTTTATGAAAAATCTCATCATAGGTTGTCTTTAAGCTCCTTTCCAGCCTTCTCATCAAGAAAATATTGTCGAGCAAACTTGGTTTTGTTCATGCTTGTAAAAGTATTTGAATGACCATCCAGTCAGTATAGGTTTAACCTTTTCTGGCCCGATTAGACTACCAATGGTAAATAAGTATTCCTCCCCTAAAGGTTGGGAGAGCTCTCATGTGCACACTTGTATCTTTTTTTGGACTCAGGAGACTACATATGAAAAAGATACCACACTGGAGTCTTCTTCCTATTTTCAGACTCTCTAAAAATGAAAACACCAATGAGCATTTACCTTCTTAGGCTCGCTAAAAATCTACAAGATCGTGTCATAACGATGTCTTTCGATGCCACCCCATATATTACAGTTCGACAACTTTACCCCATTGGGTCACCTTTGTTCAAAGTATTTTGTGATGAGTCTTCCTTGGATCCCCTCGATATCATTGTCCTGTTACCTCCCTCAGTATTTCCCATCTGCAATTACATTCCCGGTATCATAGCTACGATCCCTCTCTCATAAGTTAGTTTCATTTGCTACTAGGTTAGCCATGTCCTCATTACTCTGAAGAAAGGAAGTTTGAGTCTCCCATGCTCCCATGCCCCTGTTCCCCCATTCAATGTGTCAATCCCTAGATTTCCCCACATATTTGGTTATCCCCCTCATGCTTTTGGTCAAGGAAACATTATTGCCTTGGTCAGTTGTAGGTAGGGTATTTTTTAAGGATTTTAATGTTTTACTTAGGTATAGTATTCTAGGTGATTGTTTTAGATTGAAAAAATCATGTTTATAGATAGGTAGGCAAATATTAAATATGAAACGTAAAATTAACACTGAAATGTGTAAATTTTGGTGAATATTATGATAAAAAAACACATTTTAGGTAAACATAGGTGATATTAGACACTAAAATTGACCAAATAGCAATTTTATTTTTGAAAAAAACAAAACAAAATAGCCAATTGGTGAAATTTCGCTCCTAAAAATTACCCTAGTTGCAGGTCTCCCTCTGTCGATGACAACACATCTATTCCATAGGATAGAACCAGAGGCCCCTGTATCCTGTTTTCATTAACCTTATTGATGAGTTCCTTTTACCACTTGAGAGGAGTCCTTAGTGCCTCTCGGGATGGTTGTCTCACATGCTCGAATTCAACTACATCATCGCACCATTGATATTCGTACAGGGTATTGGTTCGTACAATATTTGGTCAAAGAAACCTATTGTCACCTAAATCTAGCACATGGGTGAGTCTGTTAAGGGACCCAAACAGGTTCAAGTCCCTTATGATTTCTAGGTTGCATTGGAAATAGTTTTCAGAAGCCCCCAGAGAAGTGCTTCTGTATAGCTTCATGATTGATGCGCCATATTGTACCACAGAGACTCTGACTCTTTTTTAGTGAGTCCCTACAGTTATGTAAACTTCCAGATATTGCAGAGCATCAATTGTGTAGATATTGCATTCCATGAGAATGCCATGGTTCCTATGTATCTGTTCTTCAGATTAGCATTTTATTCAGCCTCTCATTGAGGCCACCATTATGTAACATTAGTTGTATATGTATTGATTGCCTCCTATATTTTTTATCCTTGATCGCATTATTTATTATTTTGACATTGTTACGAGCATGGTTATGCCCGCCTCGTCCATATACATGTCACATATTATTTGTATCTCACCCATTATTGGGAACCAATATTAATACAAAAACCAAAAGCCACAGTGTCTCGAACAAGGAAGCACCGCTTCTTGATAGGTCTCTCCACTATCCCCATGATCCTATGATGTCTGTCAGCCATAAGATGAGCACCTTCCCTCACACATCAGGGGGCAATCTATTAATGCAAAAAATTGCTCAACCAGCTCTACATGGCCTAAACCACATACATACATCATTTTCCTACCATTTTCCCCTTATTTTTACCTCCACAGCTATGGTTTACCCTTATTCTCTCTCAAAAAGATAAAAAACCATAAAAAGGGCCTAAAAACCCAAAAAAGGGCTTAAAAGCCCCAAAAAGGGCTTAAAACCCCAAAAAATTTAAACCCTAAATAGGGCTTAAAACCCTAAATATGGTTCCAAAACCCTAAAAGAGAGAAAAGTACAGAAAAAAACTTTAAAATAGTGTGGAGGTATCTATCACAAGATTCACTTATTCCTTCTCCCATTATTCTATTTTTGTGAATACAATGAGAAACCACTATTCTCAAAGTACTCAACTCATTTTCCCAATCCTTCCATAGCTCCACCATCTCCCATCCAGTACATTGAGGCATCCTCCATACTGACCATCCTCTGGAGAGGCATTCCATTTCCAAGTTTGGGGCACGGTGGCCCATTTTTAGGAAAATAGAAGGTATACTTGTCACATTTTTTGTTTATTTAGTTTAGTTGCATTTTCTTACTGTTTCTTGTTTACTAATATTTTTGTTTGTTATATATGCTTTTCCATGATCTCTACCCTTCTGTCTCATTGATGAAAGGGAGGTGCGTTTGCACGTAGCAAGGGTGAAAACCCTGCTATAGAGATCACTCCTCATGGTTCCTGGAATCCAGCTTAGTTGCATTGGGAAAATGTGATGTAGAGGCTAGGAGGAGGGCGAGTGGCTATGCCCTTCCCACCATACTCTTTCCATTGGTGGTGAAGGAAGATCATATCTATAAATGACTACTCCTATGAGAGGAAATACTTCCATGGATATCCATACATGCCTATTCCATAGGGATCTGCATATGATGACATAGGTGACAATACTGACTCTTTTGATTTTGAATTATTTAATTTTTTGGTATTTTCTGATATAGTGAAATCAAAAAACATGCTTTTGGGTCGTGACATATATTTATACTGGTCATGTATACGTAGATGTTAGACCTAGACAACCATACAGCTTTCCTCGACATCGTCAAAGGGGGATAGGTGATGATATAGTGGGTGCGGATGTGAAGCGTATGCTCCAAAACATCCACACAAACTTTGTTCGACTAACACACAAGGTGCCCATGGCGCAAGTCAAGGACTTGCCTAAGGCGATACAGTGACAGGTGGTGGGTGTACCATGCGTATGGGTTTGGCTATTCATATGAATAGCTAGAGTTGTAATTTGTTTTCATGATCATCACCCTGCTCCATAGGCTTAGAGGCCTAGATGTACTTTTTGTTTTGACCATGTAATATATTTTGGTCGCTTAGAAGCCCCATTTTTGTATCATGACACCACTTTTTTGGACTATATTTTGAATGAAAAATAATTATGATGATCAGCTATTTATATTTACATGTGTGAATGTGATGTGAATGCTTCATTGTCTGTGTATCAGATGCCAATCTAGTACATAATTTGCATATGAATTAGCAACATGATTGTAATTTCTTGGAATGTGAATGTATGCAATGTTTTCAAATTGTCGTTATAACAACCTTACTCACAAGAATATTCGTAATAAATTCGTATCTCTAATATGATACACGTCATTTAACTAGAATACCACTAACTATGAGTCAAGACGTACCTCAAGAGACCAAATACCATGAGAGATGGTGTCGTGTAATAACTCAATCACAACACTGTATCCATATTTATTGTTCAATGAAGGTTGGATACATACACCTCCTGAAGACAAAACTTGATTCATAGGAGTATAAATCACCCAAGCAGCTGAAGCTGAGTTCTGGGTGTGGCGGTTGGAAGCGTCAACGTATCATGCATATACCAAAGAATCCATGGACATCTACCACAACAAATTGAGGAAAGTCAACAAAATCAATCACCACAAGAAGACCAAACTAAACTATGAAACTGTATAATAATATACAAAGTATCAGCCTTGACTAAGAATTACGCATAGTATTTTTTAAGATAGAGCCCATTTCTAGGCTCCTCCAAGGTTATCCCCTCATAATCTACTAGCTCGTAAGCACCTTTCTTTAACACTCACTTGACCACATAAGGCCCATTCCACATGGGTTTAAAATTTCCTGCCCCTAACGGTTCACTGGTTTGGTCATAGAAGATGACCAAGTCACCTTCACTAAACTTCTGGGGACGGACAAATTTATCATACTAGGCTTTAAAACAATGTTTGTTTACCTCAAGAGCCACTAAGGCATCTCAACGTTGCTCATCAAGTTTCTCTAAGAAGACCAGATGCTCCTCTAATCTATAAGTCTCTAGAAAAAGTTCCACGACTAGCTTCAAATAAGGGATTTCGCATTCAATCGACAAAATTGACTCCACCCCATGCACTAGATGATATGGGGAAAAACCGATGGTAGTTTTAACCACGGTTCGGTAGGCCCACAAAGCAGGATATAACATGATATGCCAATTGGTATTTCTTTGCATTATGGTTCTTTAGAGAATGCACTTAAGGGACTTATTCACAACTTCAACTTTTCCATTCACTTGAGGAGAGTAAGAAGAGGAATTCTCTTGCTTATATCCTAACTTCGAAGAAAACTCGTCCATCATCTTGTTTTGAAAGTGACTACCATGGTCAGTGACAAGCTCTCTTGGGGTACCAAACCAGGTGATAATACGATTGAAAAAAAAAATGCAGCTGACTCATCATCGAATTCGATAGTGGGCATATCCTCTTCCCATTTCATGAAATAATCAACAACCACTATGAGATGATGATGCCCCCAGCAGAAGCTGGGTTTCAATTCATAAAATCAACCCCCCACTTAGTGAAGGGACAAACAATGATAATCAGATGTAACGGGGCAGGATGAGAGCACATGTTCCATGCAAACACCTGGAAAGGGTGGCATCACTTCACCACATTAACACAATCCTTGAATACCGATGACCAAAAATAACTTGCTCTCAAAATATTTTGGGTTTTAGAAATCCTAGATAAATGACCACCTGTTGAGGCCTGGAAAATCACAAGTAACAACAGTTAGGGATTCTCCGCAATAAATGTTCCCAACTATCCCGTTACTATTTGGTATGGGGAATCCGTCCGATTTACGGTTCGGCTACCGTAGGTCAAGTAACAAATTAAAATGTTTTACCGATTACGGCCCGGTCCACCGTGTATATTTTTAGTTTTTATGTTTAAGGTATGATGTGCAAGTGCCTAACTAAAAAATGCAGATGATAGAGATAACGAGGGTCACAATGTGATGTGCAGGTTCTTACCTCTCGTCTTACCTCTCTCGCATCTAAATCACACATAGCAAGAAAATAACTAAGACTACTTATCCTATCCCTAGGGAGAAAAACTATCATTAATGGTGAGTAATGTATTTTAGTGCATGCATTAGGAAATATCACAGATAGCTATTAATTGTTTCAAAACACATGAACATCAATAGAAATATAAACAACGAGATAGCTTATTATTAATTACAACCTTCATTACTCAAAGTGGAAATTTCACATAATAAACCAGAGTAAATTCATAACATGAAAATAAATTCAATGAGTTAGAACGATATCACAGTTAATGGAAATTAGCTAAAAATGAAATAGTTCACATTCAACTGGTCCATAGAAAAACATTTGAAACATTCCACAAAACTATCTCTAGTAGAAACATATAACTCTTTATTGTAAAAGGAAATAGTTCTTCTTACAATACGCTCTCAAAAATGGTATGGGAAAAAAGTCCTATCTACATCTAAAATCTCCTATATTTATACAAAAACAAAAAACCTTGGGCTGCCCCTCAATGACTTTTGAGCTTCCCCAACCTTTCATTTCCAAAATTTTGTCTCATAGCACATGCACATAATTAATACAATATATTACATTTTAAGTCAAAATTTTCAGAACACTTTATGAAGAAAGGCCAGCTTGGTCGTTGATGAAATTATTCCATGCATGGGCCTCTGCTGCTATGCCTTCAAATCTGAAAGGATCAAGAAATTGGATATTAATCTCATATTTAGCAGCCTGGTTCTTTACCCCTTCTATCCTTGCAGGACTTAGGCACAGCTAATATTCTAGTAGATGTATACTTACAGCTACATGTGCCACTACATTCTTTAAAATCCATTCATCTAGTTCCTTGACCTGTTGGATCTCTTGCTCGTCTTCCTGATATTTGTTCTGTAGATGTTCTATAAAAAATTCATGTTCTGGTATCACGTCCAATCTTTTCTTTGCAGAAATCTGGCATCTATTGTATGTAGCAAGCACTCTCCTGCAGTATTCAGCACATGCTCCCTTTGTTTTCTTCATAGTTTTCTTGAATTCTTCTGCCACATTAATTGAAAATTCCAATAAATCATACTGTTGTTTTAAACTCTACTGATCCTTAACCAGTAACTCCGCAGAAGATTCCTTATTTGTTACTGTCCATACCATTCTTCCCGTTAGAATCTCAAAAATATATTGAGATCTGTCCAAAAAATATGAAGTAGTGTCCAAAATTTCCTCTAATCTGGTGTCTATTTGTAGAATTTTACACCTTTATTTCTCAATGCATATTTGTAATTGGTGGATCTTTCTTATTTGAGTTAGAACATGTTTTTTCAAAGGATGGAAGTCTATCTTCTGTTCCATAGCATCTTTCAGTGATGCTGCCAATGCATTATTTTGTTCTTCTAAGGCTGCCACCTGCATTTGATATTGCTTCTCTCTTTCCTCTATGGTAGCCTTCTCTATTTCTAACTCAACAACCTTTCTTTGCAACTGGTCCTTCTCTACACTTAGATTTTAATAGGATACCTGAAGATCATCTCCTCAGTTTTCAACATTTGATGCTCTAGTTGTAGCTTTTGTAATTCAACTAAGCTATCCTGAGCATTCTTTTCCATTTTCTCTGCAGAAATCTCTAAAGCCTCCTTATTTGCTTGCAGAGTCTAGAATTCTATTCTTGAAGTCTTGATTTCGTTCATCATGTCTTCATATTTCCTTTTCAGCTTCTGACCCTCATCCCTTTACTTCTTCAACGTTTCTTTTAATTGTGCTGCATTCTTTCTTGACTGCTCGAGGTCTGTCATAATCCTATCTATGTTATATTCAGTTGCTTGGATTAATGCCACCCCAGCTCTTGCTATCAATCTTGGATCTGTATTTGTTCCATGCACCAAGGTTTTATCTGTTATCAACTTTCCCGACTGTCCTCCAGTTTCAACCTTTTTCTCAGTTATTTTTACAATCCTTTTCTTCTCCTTATCATAGAAAATAGTACTAAAGTCAGGAACCTCCTCCCCTTCTATAGGCATGAAAGGGATCAAATTTATTCCAGAAAATGAAGCTGGTCCCAGTGTACTGCCATAAGATGCAGCAGGCTCCAGGGAATTAGGATTAGATTGTCCGTTTCCTTGATCTGTATTATCTTTTCCTCCCTGTGTATCTACATGCTCAGTAGTATTTTGGTCCTTTCGAGATCCTGTTAATCTCAAAATTTCACTTTCTTCCTGCTTTTTCTTGATTTTTGCTTCTTCGTTTCTCTTTCTCTCCTCCTCTTCCTTCCTTGCTGCTTCCTCTGCAGCTCGTTTTTTTCTTCTTCTTCATTCTTCAACCAGTTCTCTGCTTCATGTGCTAGCCTTCTAGCATATTCTTCTCTCTTTTTGGCCTCTTCTTCTTCTAATGTCTTAGTCTTCTCTAAATTTTTTCCCTTTCCACCCATAGTAGTTATTTTCTGTTTAAACCTCTTTTTAAGGGAAGTTATATTCTTTGCACTTCTAAATGTTGCCTCGTCCTTATCCCAAAAATCAGTATATTCAAAATTAATTCCTGCTTCCTTGCAGTAATCTGCTACTTTATTTCGGGAGTCATTCCTATGAAAATTTATTTCTCCAAAATGGAAATGCTCCAGCTCCTGAACAAATTCTATAGCCTATTTTACTCTCGAAAACTTGTAGCTACCAAGCAGGAAAGGCACTGCAGGATATGCTGCCTTTTTATGTTCAAACAGGAAATTTCCCACACCATCAATATACACCTACCTAACTTCCTCTTTGTGTAGTACATAGTAAGTGGCATACTTAGGGAGTAGGGAAGGGGCTCTGGAACCACCATACATTCTTATATACAACCCTTCCTCAGTGAAATAATAATCTCTGAACTCCTCAATGACTTTGAATGCTTCTTCAAACATGCAGTTGCATTCAGTCAAGAAAATTAGGGTATACAAGGGCATGATGAAGTGTTCATAGATTTCCCTGTAATAGCTATAATATTTATGGGCCCATAACAATATGTATGTTGTGTACACTGGGGTCCTGTCCCTCTCCCAGTTACATCTCAAAGCTGGAAAAGATTGAGTACACAGTATACAGTCAATCAGGATAGAGTTCATATAGAAATTTGATTTCTTTTGTGATACCCATCCCAAGGCTGCGGATATGCATGATGAGAGGCTATTTGACACTATGTTTGACCAATTAAAAATGGTTCCTTGAGTAGCCACATAGAAGATAATTGGTATCCATCCTATCTTGAAGCTCTTCCTGTGAGCTCTACCAAAAATCCTATTTAGCATCACTGTAATGAATCTATAGGGAGTATAGAGAGTAGAAGTATCATAATCTCTGGAAGGCCTGGTCCAGAAGCTTTTTCCTAGTATCATCATTCTTTTAACTATTTCTACCAGATCCATAGCTGTCTCTTTCAACCAGATTTATGTCAAGTAAATCTGGGTGGAAGGTAGATGATATGCCATAGAGACATATGTAGGGCTATATGCAGCGTAGCCCTACTTAGTAGTATTTTCAAGAATCATTGTAGTTACATCTTCCCTAGGAATAATCTATCCTATCACCTCTGAACAAGGGAACAACTCAAGTCTTATGGCTACTTTCATGAGAGCTGATTTCTCAATGTTTGCATAAAGGGTTAGCTCCTTGAAACCCGCATCAGGTACGTTCTGATTGGAAATCATCCTGTATATATCTCCCCATTTGTAGTCTGGTTCAACCCTGGTGGAATCTTTGGTATCTTCATATATATACTCAACCTTGCTGATGATCTCAACCTCAGGTTCTCCTTCAACCACAGGAGCCTTTTTCTTTTATCTCTTCAACATATTTTCTTTACAATAATCACCCTGTCACAATCACAGCGTGTTCTTAGACCCATTGATCTTTGAGCAAGTGTTTTAACAATAAACAAAAACTATATCAATTTTCTTACCTCCTCCATATGCATTCTGAAAAGTAAACTACACACAGTATTCAATGCATGAAAAAATTGACAAGGAAAAATAAAAATCCCGCAGGTTGTTTCTTAAAACCGCCTAAGTCCATTGTCTGTAAAATTCACAACCCTAAGAGAAAAACAAAAATTCTCTATATTAACCCGGGCCGCATTCGAACTAATATGATATCACATAAAAGTATGAATCACACTATTCCTACTACTAGTCTTCAAAAACCAAACTTAAAAGCATTAGATCCTACGCAGTGTTCTTCTTGTCAAACAAAAACCCTAACTCAACCAAAAAAAATGGAAAACCTCCGTCGTCCCATGAAATAAGGTAAGTGCAAGAAAAAGGCTTAAAACCCCCCTGGGTGACTATGGACCACCAAAAGAACGGGTGGTGCAGATAGTGAAACGCTTGTCTACATCATGCCCTAATCTTTCGTACTGGAGCAAAAACATCCATAACGTTTTAAACAATCACACAGACTCAAAAATCTACCACTAAAGAAAACTGCAAACGAATAAGCTCTTCACGCTCATGTAAAACATCATGCATACCGCAAATATAAACACTCTTTATGCGGACAAACCTAACTCGCGAAAAACCTAACCAGGGAAAACCTAACCCGAGAAAAACCAACGGTTTCAAATCAACCAATAAAACCAAAACAAAAAGGTCATGGTTCGCCTACCTGGAAAACAACAGTGTAGTCGATGGGATGGAAAAATATCCACGGTAGCAGTGCTAGCGAATGGAGTTCTGACAGCTAGGCACGTGAATCAATGCAAACGACAAGTTACAATACAGATAAATAATAAAAAAAATGTTCCCCTCATATATATAGAACCTTCGGCAGAAAATGTCGGTAGGATAAACCCTATCGACAACTAAACTTATCGGCAATCAAAACCTCTAACAATCGGAAAGATATTTCGGATGACAGCCGCAACGGCAGACGCAAAACCAACTACGGACCCGCGATACCTTTTAAAGCTGTCAGCATCGACACCACTAAGCACTAAGTGCGGAACCTTAATACTGAATATCTTCCGTAGTTTTGGCAGCGCCAAGCACTATGATTGCAACTTTATTTATTCTAACGTGTTTCTCAGATCGAAACACCTAACTCTAAGGCCTCGGTGAAAAAAAATACTAACTCTCCGAACTTCAAAGCCAAAAATTCTCCACAGTGTTGACAGCGTAAAATGTATTATCGTGACTTCACATTTTTAAAAAGGTATCGAAACTTGGAACATCTAAGTTCTAAGGCATCGACAAGGAAACAACTAACTATCGGAACGTTCATCCCCTACCTCCTGCAACATCGACATCGTAAAGTACTAGTACTCCGGTTCATTTTTGTAGACCATTTTGATAGCGATAAAAGGTCATCGGCAACCAAAAACTCTAAGTATTAAGCTCGAAAAACAACAAATACAAAAAGAAACCATGGCTTCGACATATCGGCTAGGGCGTATGAAGTATTTTTGGCAGGGTAAACCATTCAACTTTTGCAACATCAAAAAGACAGTTGACTATGCTTCCTATATTGGAAGGATAGCCAACTAATCTTTCGATTAAAAGGATCAAGTTTTAGGCAAAAAATATGAACGTCCAAGGCAAATTTAGTGAAACCAAAAAATCCTAGGCTAGATCTAATAGAAGCAAATCAAAAGGAGGGTCCTAAAATTTAAAATTTTGGGAAAAAAGGTTATAGCTACAACACCACCATATGCCCCTCCATGCTAATCATTCAACACATCGTTATCCTCTTTGTGATTCAAGCATTGATGCAAAATGGAATCAACCCCATGACGATACAAAGTGTCACCAATAATGAGGTAATTCTTATCTACATGACGTAAACGTTGACGCTCATCTCATGACATGTGAGAATGAACTTTCAAAGTTTTCAAATAGATGATAATATCCCCATACCATGGGTCCATAGTCGAAAAGAGAAAAATATTATCATCAATGAAAGAGTCTTGATAAATCTCCCCTTCATCCAAATTAGGAAATTCTAATATGAGCTCTGCAAAAATCAACGATTTCTTCGACTTTGCCGAAAAAAACTCAAGATCAAATTCTTGCAAAATCACAATCCATTTATTATATTTCCCCCTTATTATCCATCTAGTGAGGACGAACTAAAATGGATTAATATGATCCATAACCAAAGTTTGATGAAGGAGCATCTAATGTCTCAAACGTTGGACCGCATGGATGGTAGCTAGGGATAGCTTCTCGACATGAGTATAAAGAAGTTCAGTATCAATGAGGTTTCAGGTAAGATAATAGATGTAATTCTCCTAGAGATCCTCATATTCTTGAACCAATACCATTCCAATCGTCTCCTGAGACGCGACCACATATATCAAAATATCACGGCTATAGTCAGGTGGACTAAGCACAAGGATCGATGTCAAGGATTTATTTAATGAATCAAAATAATGTTGGGCTTGTTCATCCCAGATAAAAGGCATGTATTTCTTCAGTAAGTGCATGAAACCCTTGGTAAAATTGGTGAAATTTACAACAAATATCTGCAAGAAGTTCACCATCCCTTGGAAACTCTGAATATGTCTAATAGTGCGTGGGGGAGACAATTGAAGTATTTCCTCAACCTTTAAAGGGTCAACCCTAATTCCCTCCTCATAAATGATAAACCCTATTAAGCGACCTACTTTCATGCAAAAGATTCAATTTTGAGGATTTAACCAGATTTGATATTGGTGACTTCTTTTGAAAACCAAGCGTAGATGGTGAGGATGATCCACTCTCAAATGAGAGTGAGCATCTAAATCATGAAGATAGACTTCAATTATCTGCTTAAGGTCATGAAAATTGAAGTTCATAACCTGTTGAAAAGTAGCCCTGACATTTTTAAGGTCGAAAGGAATTTTTTGATATGCAAATGTACCACAAGGACAAATGAAAGCCATTTTATTTTGATCCTTAGGTTTGATCTGAATCTAATTATACCCTGAAAATCCATCCATAAATGATAAAACCTTGCTTCCATCACACTCATCCAAAATATGATCAATAAATGGTGTGGGAAAGTTATCCTTAGGACAAGCTTGGTTCAGGTCTCTAAAATTAGTGCATACACGGATAGTTCCCTGCTTCTTATCAACTAGAACAGGGTTGGATACACATTCATTCAATGGAACTGGATAGATGAATCCATCCTTAAGCAACTTCTCTCTCTTTGCCTTAATAGCGGGTGCCTTATGAGGATTCATCTCATGTAAGCGTTGTCAAACATGTCTAGCATCCAGATAGGTTTTAATATCATGCTCAACAATATGAGGGTCAATTCCTGGCATTTCCTCATATGACCAAGAAAAAACATCTTGAAATTATTTGAAGAGCTTGGTGTGCTCTTCAATCTCATCAGGGGAATAATCCTCCCCAATGTACACATTTTCTATATTTCCAGGAGTGACAAATTGGCCATGTTCCCTTTAACATACTTACTAGGAGTGCCTAGTGGGATCACAGGACTACCAACTTTCTCGCTAAGGATCACCCTATAGTCATCACACTCCATATGTTTAATCTTAGGAAGAAAGTAATATCTATAATGTAACTCTCCCCAATTTTTTTCTACACCAGACATAGATTCGAGAATAGCTTCATCCGTTAGAAAAATTTCAACGAAGTAGTCATGCGAGTGAGATGATGCAACCACCCAAGCAAGAATTGCATAAGGGTCCTCATCCTCCATTCGTGAAGAGGAAGGACTAGGATCTAAAATGGGACTAATATTAGCTTGATAAACAACCAATGTTGTAGATAATGACATGTCCATCTTGGCAGGTCTAGGGTCTTCATCCAAAGTGCTCAGAGAAGGGAGAGTCCAAGAATCTTCCAAATGTGAAATGTGAAATGTGAAATGGAAACAAAATCAATGATGGAGAATCTCTACCAAGGTGGACCCTATAGTAAGAATTGGTGCAGAAAAATTAAAAGTTCCCATCAACGATAGATACATTCCCACCCCAACATTCTGATTTTTCGGATGAGAATTATCAATGACCAAGATAGTAGCTCCCGACGATGCTTTCGTACCGGAATTATCAAAATATTTTTTAATGACTGTGATAATCCTCCCTTTGAACAAAAAAAAACAACTTGCAAGAGAGATGACGCAACCTCTTTCATATTATAAAACTAGTTACGACCCAGTAAAAGGTTATAGTCGAGGGGCGCATCAACCACCTCAACCTCGATCGTCACGGTCTTCCCTCCCAATTGGACCTCAAGAGAAGGAAGTATACCATGTGGCTGAAAAGATATCCCATCAAAATTAGTCAACATGGTTTCATATTTTGACAACATGGGCGAACCTAAGCCCTTCCAATAGGCTAAAGACATGACATAAGCTATAACGCCTTCATCAATCACTGTTTGCTTAATGGTGTTGTTCATACACTCTACGTGGACTAAAAGAGACACATAGTAAGGAAAGAGAGGCTAAAATTCATGGGTTTTGAATTTAATCATTGTGGAAGGGTTTGAATTAACCATCTCGAGGGAAAGCAAAAAGGATTTCCTCTGTGAAGGGAAAGTCTGAAGAAATTATAAAGTGGACATCGCACAAGGGGTCTGGCCAAAATCCTTGACAATGGAATAATGTTGGGTGGCTCGGGCATTAGGATTGTTCCCCAAATGCTTTAACACTCCCTTAGGAATGTGTGGTGGTACTTCAGGTTTGTCAGCAAGCTTGTCGATATTCAAAGGGGACTCGAGAGAAGTAGGCTATTTTCCCAAGTCGGGTTGCGACGAACCATAATATTTATCTCGCATCAAAACATTCTCATTGGACATCATGTTGATGAAACCATGGCCAATTTTGGTGTTTGGCGGGTTTTGATGCCCACCAGAAGAACTTCCAGAGTCCACGGTCCTCGAATTCATATTTTGATTGTGGGGTAAAGGATCCCTCAACATAGTTGGGCTCTATGCAATGAATTTCGAGGCATCTTCCATATGAGGTAACAAGTGAGTGAGGTGATCTTCCCCACAAATATTGCGAGGGAACTTGACTTTACATTTAGACTTATTATCCCCCTAGCATTATTAGCGTTCTTGTCATCATTAAAATTTTCATTCCTATTCCTGCCCTTACGATTGTTTCTTCATTTTTTCTTGTTCCTTTTGGGTTGTTGGTTTCCCTTCTAGTTTGATGATTGCATAGAATGTACATCCATCATTTGAGTGGGATGAGATGAATTCGTAGCTTGTCCCGATGCAGGATGGTTAATAAAAAAAATCTATTTGATTTGTAACTGAGTCTACAAGTTTATCTCTCGTAGAGCCAACAATTCCATTAGCATGTGGCCCAAGTTTGAACTTAGGATCGAAATTGGACCATGGTAACAATCTCATATAAGATCCTAGACTGAACATAAATCAAGTCTAGTTGTTGAGCTTGAAAGATAGCATGTTTTGCATTCATCACTCTGTATGTGGAAACACCCTTGTCTATATATGGAAATAACGACTTGAGGAACCACTCCAAAAGAAAATCTGGTGGAATATGATCCTTAGTCAACTGCTTTCATCTAAGCCACTCTTGAATATGATCTGAAATATAGTGTGGATTTATCCTACCGAAATGTCGACAAGAGATAAGTATCGGCATTATAATGCATAGGTAGCTAAAAGTGGTTGAGAAAGGTCATGGCTAAGTCATTGAACATTTGATATGTGGCCCTAGGAAAATATATATACCACTTCGTAGTAGGACCCGTGAGGGTGCGTTGAAATAGTCGTAAATGAATGGAATCATGGTTTAATGAATTCAAAGAGCACCATAGGTGGAAATTCGTAACGTGCTCACCAGGGTCCTCACCACTCTTACCTTTGAATTTTGGAATGTCTGAAGGAATCTTGGAAGTAACAACCGTCCATGTCGGATCATGATATACCGGAGCATTGCTCAATCTCGATAAGTTAGACTAGTTTATCATAGCTAGAAAAGGGAGACTAGGTTGTTCCATATGGTTCCATGCACCTTGATAAGACTGATTCATTTAATTCTGGTTGTTTTAAATACCATGGCCTTGTCCAGTGGGATAATAACCTCCTCCCACTTGACCCATAAAAGGGTACATGGGAATGTTGTAATTTGGAATAACTTGATACTAGGGTGTTACAAAGCCATAGTTGTAGTACTGATAACTAGGTTAACCCCTAGACACATAACATGGTACATATCTTGCCGACACGCAAGGAGGCACGTAGCCTTATGATCATAAGGTGTGGGAAAATGAGGAAACAACATGGCCAGCAGTAGTACTCCATCCCGAAGGACCATGTGAGATATGGGGAGGATGCGACATTAAAAATGAAATCAAAGGAACAGGTGTAGATGATGATGGAGCATAAGATGGAATATAATTTTTCCTTCCAATGTTCACATGTCTAGGGAAATTTACATGAATGGGAACACCAGTATTAGGCCTAGGTAACGGGTATGATGATCCTCCCACCATAGGTGTGGAAGGTGTAATATGACCACTACCAAACCTATCCTCCTAGAAAGGGATGACAGTTCCACCATGCATAGTACTAGGGTCAAAACCAGATCCGACATTAAATGATGGAATGGCCTCCAGGATATCTGGAATGCCAAATGTAAATGGGCCAGTGCTAGAGGGTATTAAATTAGTCTCACCACTTGACCTATGTGAAGAATATCGACGATCTATTTTTACATAATCTAGAAATTGTGATTGCACGGTATATGATGTACCAATCTCAAAGTAATCATCTCCTTCCAGAGTCCCATATACACTATCCGGTGCGTTCTCTACCCCAGGGGGTTGAGAAGGAGGGGCCTCCGGATCTCATATGTTTGACTCATGTTGAGATTGATTTGTGAATCAAAGTGAGTATGAGTCCTCCCAAACTATCTAGCTTTCTTTTGTGAAGGGGGAGGAGACGTAGAAGGCAGAATACTCGCTAAATGTCGAGAACGATGAAATTCCACTCCTAGATCCACGATTACTCAATAAAAATAAAGAGACTCAAACTAATTACGAACCCTAAAGTAATCTAGCGCACACAGAGCACACTCCTAAGAGAATCTAATCCAAAATGCAAGCAATCCAAGGCAAGGATAAATGAGCTCTTGAATGCAGCTGGTATGTCTCTCCTAAGAGAGGCTTAAGACTCCCATACACTATAAGTGGAGGTGTGTAACCAATTATAGTAGCCCTCAACTTCAATGTATAAAGTGACTGTGTTGTCTGAACCCTACCTGGACAGGACACTCACAGAATAACCTCTGCAAGTACTCCCTGTGATACCTAGGTAAGGAAACTAAGGTCACCCCAATATAACCAATGTTTAGATGGGCAGTCTCATGCGAGATATACCATATGTGCAGGGTAACAAAGCACAAATCTTGAAAGCACTAGCCAGTACCTCAAAATCCACTAGATACGAATAAGATCCTAGAAATATCTCTGGTGCTGCACAGAGAGTGGCCAGGGGATATCCCAACCATAAATGTGTATGATGCCTCATGCTTAACTCCTTTGTAAGAGGAGCCTCCTGAGAACACTAACTATACCAAGTATTTCAATCTCTCACCTGGACAGACACCTATTTGTTTTGTTTAGTAGTCTTGGAGAATTTACTCGCAATGAACTATTCCAAGACTCTAAAACCTATGCTTGTTGATGTACCCTATCAAATAAAAATGTGTAATTCATTTTAAATTAAGTGTTGATTTTAGGGGTTGTGATTACTCAAAGGAAATGATCGTGTAACTAATGATGTTATGACTTAACAGTGAAAGTAAATATGCACACCTAACAAACAATTCCAAGTGTAATTTGTCTTTAAATGAGAAAACGGGGTATGCCACTACATGAGATGCATATTTTCCTTCAAATGACAATGCAACCATTCCTATATGAAATCTTGACTATAAATTCACTAATAAAACCTAATTCAATTACTATGCAAGCGCAAAATGCAAAAATGCATAAATATGCCAAAAATAAAATACTTTTGTATTTTTGAAATAAATGATATGTAAAAGAAAAAAAAGACTCTACAACTCTCAGACCCTACAGCAACTCTCAAACAACAGCCAAGAAAGACACCGAGATAAAATAAATCTAATGCACTAATACCAAAACAAAAAGGAAATAAGATGACAAGAAGAACATCTAATTTAAAAGCAAATAAAAAAGGTCTCTGGTCAGAAATAGAGGTAGTATACAAACATCAACAGTACCCAGGAAGACTTAGCAACATTCAAAATTCGACCAAAAACTCTCAATCATCCAAATCAAACTCGAAATCGAAACATACGCGATAGTTCATAGAAAACCTGCATGTATATGCGCCTATTCAGGAAAAACCCACGTGTATACGCAGTTGTGAAGCAAAAACTCGCGTACATGAAGAAAGAGGGGGTAAAATGATAAGTCAAGATAAAAATTATTTCAACAGAATACTAAGGGGAAAAAATACTTCTACACCTGACACGGAAATAGAGAAACAAAGAGAAATTCAAGCACATTATGCACTCAATCCCCAAAGAAAAACAAGGAGCCTCCCCAGCGGAGTCGCCAATTCTGTTATCGGGAGAGAAACTTCCTATGGCTTTGGGTAAACCACAACAGACTGAATGACACCAGAGATAAATCCATTCCAATATACAATAGAAATAAATGCATCTAACACTAAGGGATATGAAGCATACCTTATTCCAGATGGTTGATGTAGATCCTCGTTGAGCTTTTCCAACATGCTTTAATCACAATTAACTCTCAACACCAACAAAGAAGACAAACATGCTATATATCAAGGTGTTAGGCCTGCTCTAGCATATATAAACCATCATGTGTAAGAAAATTTAACTACATCCATGGGAAAAATATTCATAGTTATGCACATGTATTGGATAGGAAATGGATATTTCTATTAATAAAAACAGAGATAGAACAATGACAAGCTCTGTCAACACCTCATCGAAACAAAGAAACTAAGTCCTCCACCTGAGCATCCACCACTTCAATCCTCCATCTCAATGGAAATCTTACAAAGAAAAGGAAAGCTTGGGAAGAGCAGCACTTTGTTCTCCAAAGGGACAAACAGATGAAGACTCAAGCATAAACAAGTGAGGAAACAACGAACTATAGTTTCCTTGCTCTCCAAATTCTCCTCCTTCAATGCATCCAAGAGGCTCAATATATATCCCTCCAATAGGTAATGGAGGTTCAATTCTAATCGTTCTCTAGGTATATGGAAGGCCAAGAGTCAATTTATCTGGGACTTTATGAGGAAAAATCCAAAAACATTTGTCTGTATGCACATTTCCCAATGTATGCAGGTATTGGCTCAAAAGCTCCGTGTACACGCAGGTATTGGTTTAAAAGTCGGGTATACACATAAACAGGTTTTTTGGGGGAATTTCTTGGGACATCAAAGAATAATTTGATCAAGGGGGTCCCATGAGTTTGCAGAGGGACATGGAAGGCCATAAATGTGTGATCTACCAAGTGTGGTAAAATCAGCTATAACAAAGGTGAAGGATCGAGATGATGTTGACACTCTTGTGATGGAGAGTTGGTATCTGAAACAATCAGTGCATTTGGGATAACCGGACTAGAGAATAAGATACATGTAATCCTATAGTCAAACCATGAAGAATTAATTTAGCCATAAGAGCAGTTCAAAAATTTCCAATTGAAGGAATAACAAAAGTTTCCCCTTGAAAGGGGTATGTTGTTTGGTAGTTCCAGAAGGAATAGCCATAGCTACGTAACAAAACTAACTCTCTCTTTAATCATTTTTAACTATATAGGAAAAAAAAGTTACTCAATCTAAATTAATAAGAAAACATATGAAAGGAGTGGATAAAAGGTCAGGATCCTCACAGGAATGTCAAACCATCACAACTTGATATGTACCATAGGGTCCAACAGTAAGACACAAAATGGAGGATTGGGACTGTACCCTTTCCTGAATACCTGACTACCTGTATGGTACATGTGGAGCAATCTCCTAGAGTGTTGTTCTCAGTGTATTGGGATGATAGGATGACCAAATGGATTTTATCATATGGTTTCAGGATCCCTCCCCCAATATTAACAAGTTACTTGGAAGCACAAATCCATAGTAGTGTTGTTTAATGCACAACCATATGAAAGGGGATTTCATATATATTGTTGAGTATGTGAAGTACCTTTCTATATACCATAAAAGTATGTGAAATATCATTCGATATATCAATGAGTACATGGAAGAACCGCACAGTCCCTGGGATGCAGTGCAGGCAATGAATGGCAACTCCTACACTTAAATATGATGGAACACGTATATAATCTATCACACACTTCTTGCTAAGAATTTTAACCTATTTGGCACTTATTTTTATCTGAAACAGTTAAGTGGACATATGGATTGAAGATTGACTTAGAGACCATGCAAGGATGAGATGCAAATATTTCACTCTTTCTTTAAACGGATGCCCTACTTATAAAAGAGTAAGAGGTTATTTTCCCAAAGAAGACAATTGACTAGAATACACCCAAAATGGAAACTAGAATTTTGTTTCCTATGATTCCAACAAAAGTTAAGAACAAATCTCTAGGAAGAAAATTATCTAAATAACTTTTCCAATAAAAAACTAAAGCAAAGAGTCTTTATAGATTATGAAACTTGAATTTTTTTTCTTTTACATAAAACTAAGATTTAACAAAAGAAGAATACAAAGTTAACTAAAACAAGAACAAACAATTTTTGATTTTGAAGTATTTTTCAATCTAATAAAGAAGATCAAATCAAAACCTTTTCCTTGAACTATTAAAGAAACAGAAGATCAATTTTTATCTACTACAAAGATCAGGAAACAAATAGTATTCCCAATACAATAGAACTCAAAACAAACCCAACACATGCACACAAAAATGAAATGAAAATTTTCCAGTTTCAATGAATACAATCCGCGAAAAAGAGATAGGGGTTTCAAACAAAGAAAAAAATATAAAATTTAGTGCAATAGACATAAAATATTCTTTGAATTCAAAGAGAATATAATTCAAAGAGACTGCAAAATATAAGATTTTATGTAGAATTAGTTGTTTCTTGAAGTTGTAAGATGGAGAATTCAATAGCTTTGCGACCTAGAATCCTCACACCCTTCAATTATATTTATTAGAGGGTTGATATGCATATTTTCTTATGCAAAAAAGGGTCTGTATAGGGTCACCATGGGCAAAGAGGTCGAACCCTGATAGCATATTAAAAAATTGAATTATTTCAATAAGGTTGATGAATCATTTGGCTTCATGTGCATCCACATCTCCAAATAGTTACTCTCTCACATTGAGGGATTGAGAACACCAAAAGATATATGGGAGAAGATCAAATCCTTATTTGGAAAATACGATGAGCTAAGGGGACATATCCTGGAGAATGAGCTGATAGCACTACATCCCACCAAATTTAAAACTATACAACAATTTTTCTCAAAATTCAAATTATTGGTCATGCAATGCTAGCAATGTGGGATTGAAAAGAAGGATCACAATTGGTTCTCTCAATTATGAGAAGAAAAATTCTCAGTGTTTGTATCTACCTTTCACTTTGGGAGACTGACTACTCCTAATTCATGAATTCCATCCTTTGGTTCCTTCAATGAGTCATTAATACAAGAAAAAAGATAAGATGATACAGATGGGAGCTCTTAGAGCCTCTCCAAATCAACCTCTCTTGGATGGTGAGACAAAGAATGCACAAGCAAGGAGGAACTAGAAAGGAAAATAAAAAAAGGAACATTGAATTCGAACCTAAGGAAGAGTTTGATCCATCAGATGAATCCTTGAGCTATAATAAGAACACACATCATAGGTTTGACAACAACAAGTTCCGTTGTACAGGAATAAACACCTTATAACCGAAGGTCTGGGGTTACCAACATACTCATGAAACTTGCAAGCAATCGACTCTAGAGTGCAATAAAGGAAATAGGAGGATAGAAAAGACTCGCCCGATACACGACGATTGATCCTAGCTTGTCCTCTTCCACTCTGCTTCTCCTCCAAAGTCTTCAGGGATGCTTCTCCTTCACCTGTCAAGAGTCAATCCTCCAAATACAAGATGATACATATATATAAAAACAGGCTAGATAAATCATATACAGAGTGTTGAATCATAATTATTTATCAAACCACAATATATGAGAGACATTCAAGGCACATATGGAAGAAGGATTCTCTTTATTAACAATAATGAAAGAGTTCAGATTACAACCCAACGCCTGATACAAGGACTCCTCTGCAACCAAAGGATTCTGAGTTCCACTGCTCCAAAGACTTCTGAATAAAATCCACCAGAATAACTTTGCTCTCTAAGTGTATGTGATTAACACCCTCCCCAAGGCCTGTATTTATACTTGGTGAAATAAGGAAATTTCAAAGGTTGAGGAGGTTGAGACAGTTAAGGTGATTAAGGTTAAGTGCTTAACTAATCTCAAGTAATCGCGAGTTTTTATTTATAATGTCAAAAGAAGGTGTACACGGGTATCAATACTGGCAACTCGCGTATGACACGCAAGTTGCTTTTAGGGTAACCCGCGTACAAATCTATACGCAAGATGCAATAACCGACACTCGCGTACAACATGCGAGTTGCATATAAGAAGAGTCGTGTACAGGACTTGACATATTTAAAAGGTAAAAATAACCAGCTGGATGGATGATAAATGTAGTTCATAATAAGCCCATCTATAGTGTTTTGGGCAACCCTCAATCCATAAATGTCCTTTTGTTTGCCAACATAGGGAATTTCGGCACTCGGATGGAGAGGTTCCATTCAGGTGGATAATAGATGCCTCTTAATGTGTGAGGTCAGAGGGAAACGATGGCCGAAATACATTATAATTTTTATCTTTGGAGATATCATAAATCCAATGGAGCAGAGGGAGTACCTGAAATAAATACATAGTAATGTCATATACAAAGTTACATCTGAGGATGCTATGTTCAATTTACTGGAACAATAGCTCCTTTACAATATTTGAGTACATCATATGATATGGGTATGAAACCATGTATGTTACAAAGGTGGATCGAAGCCACAATATAAGATAATGATGAGTCTTCAAAAATATGGAAGCTGTGTATATGAATAGAACATAATCTTGCGCAAATTAGTCCATAGGTGAGGAACTAAGGTCTTCATAAAGGATCCCAAAGAACCAGTAGAATCCAAGCCATGTGAATAAGGGTAAGCTGAAGTCGAACATGGAAAGGATTCAACATTTTGTCAATCAATAGGTGATAATCGACAACTGAAGCAAAGGAATTCACCAATGATGAAAGTGAATACTGAGGTACAAACGTCAAAACTATAGGTCTTCATCATTAGGAAGTACTGAAAAATAACCATGCTGTGATAAGGAAGGCAATAGATCCTCCAACGAATCACAAGAGTGACTAGGAACTGGGAAAAAGAAGGGAGACATAATAGATAATAGATATAACAATGATGGGATCAGGCTATAGATCAGACATTGGGTAAAGTCCTTGAACAATGAGCACAACATAGAGATGACCCAAGGCAGTGTATAACTTATAGATAGAACAACTAGACCTATCTGCCATGTAGGAGACATGATCAGATTCCCCAGGTATAACAGACAAGAGGAGGAGTAAGAAACTCAAAGTAATAGCTGAACAGAAAATTAATCACTGAGACATGGATATCGAAAAAAACAAAGAGTGCTATGTTCAAGGAGGACAGGCTGCCATTACTGAAAACAAGAGAAAACTTCTTCCTTACCTTCCCTGTTAATTTTTAACGAGTCCAGGAAAGTTAACTCGGATCCCTCTTCATTTTTTAACAAGCTTGAAGAGACGGGAAAATAATGCTTGATAGTGTCACTGATTTGTGGATTTAATGAGCCCAAACTAGTACATGCTTAGTTGGTGTTTTCACATTTAGAGAGTCTGAAAACTCCAAAGAAGACTCCAGGGGGGTCCTTTTTCGTCCAATTTAGTCTCCTGAGGCCGAAAAAGTTTAAAACATACCACAGAAGAAATCTCTTAACTTCCATAGAATAAAAGGTGAACTGTTTTTGTACTTAGTCAGGGAGGTCCGAAAAAGGTTAAATTACCACCTACCCAACGCTCCTTCCAAAACAGCATAAAATAGCTTGAGTTTTACGAATGTGAAGGAAAGCAAGATCACTCGAAAATATCCATTTGGTTACGAGAAATGGGGCTTACAACAATAAACTCATTTCTTTGTTCTTAAATGTTTAACGAGCATGACAAAGACACAAAATACACTCGAAATCTTTTTCATGTTTAGGTCCAGAGCACGAAAAAGTGAAACTAAGCTCAAACCGGGTGTTCCTTTTCCATAAATTTAGTCCCTCAGGTCTGGAAAAGTGATAAACCTATACCTGAGAATACTCTTCTCAATTCAAAAAGAAAAGAGAGCGATCCTTTCTCGTATTATTCTGCATGGTCTGAGAAAGAGATAACCTACCACCAATGTGGATGCCCATTCACATATTCTTAACGAGCTTTAACGGACGAGTTAACTCGGCAGTCAAGTCTATTTTGGAGGAGTCAGACCTGGTCCTAAAGAAACTCCATAAGGGCGGGGAGTCCTATAAAGGGGTAGCTTGTAAAAATAGATTCAAAAGAAGCTCTATTTGGCATGAAAAATAGCTAAGAGGATACCCCTAAACCTGAAACAGTTGCGGTATGAGCACCAAAGG
Source organism: Pseudotsuga menziesii (assembly GCA_001517045.1). Taxonomy (NCBI): domain Eukaryota; kingdom Viridiplantae; phylum Streptophyta; class Pinopsida; order Pinales; family Pinaceae; genus Pseudotsuga; species Pseudotsuga menziesii. The sequence continues at coordinate 329,123 of LPNX010494216.1, forward strand.
ACAACATAGGCTTAGAAGAAGGATACTCATGAAAAAGGGTCCTATGCATGGAAGAACAATGGTAAAAAATAGGGAACTAATGGTTAATAATACCATAGTCCGTGGAAAAAGGTTGATTGCTAAGGTTAATGTGGATTGAATAAAGGTGCCAAAAATGTATTGGAAATAAAAAAACCACCCTATTGGAGCAACAACACTTTATAATAGTGAAAAACCTGTTCCAAAGCACAAAGAAATATGGTATTAGTTGAATGAATTTTCAAACTATAGAAAAAGACCCACTTAAAGAAATATAATTTCTATAAATAGTTGAAAATCAAAACAAAACTCACCATTTGAAAATTTGAGCCATAAAAAGAAAGTGTGTCCTTCTACCTTTGTTCGATCATTGTGTACATTTGAACCGACGAAATCGAATTCCGCAAGTTGCAGGTTAGCCTACACCCTGAGCTCTTCATTTTGATCCAAGCAATTATGAATTTTGAGTCTTAATTCCATTATTAAAAGCATCCTAAAGATGGCACGACACGTACGTGGGTTGACAGTGTGAAGACTCACGTACACACATTCTGTACGCGAGTTTCCTATATAGACAGTCACGTACAGTACGCGACATGTCTAACTAGACAGTCGCATGTGCTGCGTGAAGGACAAAAGGCTAAAGATAGTAAAAAAAAATTGAATTTTTATATGGAATTATTGAATCAAAATACTTGTTTTTCTAGGTGAAAAGATGGTTCTGGAATGGAGGGAAAGGGAGCATGAAATAATGGACCAAGAAACGCTCCAAAGTGCGCCCACTATACATGCATTGCAAACAAGTGGGCTACTAAAATTCTTTTTCACATCACCCATGCGGGCCAATGTCCGCATACTTGAGTTCATGGTAAATTATTGGGATCATGATTTGGGGATGTTCAACCTTCAGGGTGAAACCTTGGAGATTACTACTGAGGACATGTATTTCATAACCGGTCTGTCACGTCGAGGAGCACTGGTTAACTTAGAGGGCACTGGCAGGGGCGGTGACCCTTTAAGTGTCCAGAACTATATGGATGTGTTTTGCACACTGGGTACTCAAAAGAGAGGGAGTTGCGTCCCTGTTGTACATATCCATGAATTTACTCTACAGGTACTTGCTAGCACCATCGTGAGGATTTCAAGATCCTCTTCTTTACATTTGGCTACATGAAACCAAATGAGGCTGGTAGTTGACTGTTTTCGTGGTGCTCTCTATGATTGGTATTCGGGAGTTGTCCCTATCATGAAGAGACAACTGTCCGATTGCAAGAGAGGAAGGCAGAAAAAATTTGGTTATGCAAGCATATTAGTGGCCTTCTTCTTCTTCGAGAGTACCAGCATTGAGCCCTGCCATACCTCTACCGGTCAGATCTCCACGTCAGCTGAGGCTGAGCAGGTGGGGAGACATCTTCCTCCATCAAGGAGGAGGAGACACAATACATAATGTATATGATGATGATTTCTATACCTGGTGGGAATAATAGCTACCAGCACTGGAGCAGTTTCCATATGCCGGTATGGACTTTCGAGGTGACCCAGACCTTGTCCTCCCTCCCGGAGGAGCATGGGGAGAGCTAGGTAAATAATTTTTAAGTTTTATCATTTTTCAATTTTTTATGAATTTTAAAATGATAGATATATACATATATACAAGTCTTAATCCTATAAATGTATCAAAATGCATATATTGGACCGGTCCGCCCTGAAGGGCACCCACGCATGTTTGTTCGTCCTATCATAGGCGAAGACCCGAGACTGATCAGGGTCCTAGAGGGGAAGCTGGCCAGGCTGACCCAAAGAGTACCTACCTTGTGGATAAAGCATATCCCGACTACCATGCAGGAGTTCATAGTTGGAGTTCCACCGGTCTAGCTACGTCTATTCAGGCGAGTGGTCAGAGCAGTGCTTGTATATATAGAGGTTGTGGAGGCTCTCGAAGCCGAGGAGGCTAAGGAAGCTAGGGTGCAGAGGGACCATGGGGACCAAGGTGGTCCTAGTGACCAGGGTGGTCCTGCGTAGATCTAGGACATTTTGATGGACTACGATACAATTTTTTGTATATTTTGTATATGACGAGATCTGAGGATCAGACTTGACCTATCTATGGACATATATATTACATATATATATATATATATATATATATATATATATATTGTTGTTTGTTGTTAGTTTATTTACAAATGTTTTTCATATGTTTGCTGTATATCTTTATAAAATGTGTGTGAGATGCCAATCTAAAATGTAATTAGCATATGCATCAGTCAATGAATTCTGATTTCGTGGAATATGATTGAATGTAATAAACTAAAAATGTCTTTTCAATAAACAAATTTGCATGAACTGACGTAATAAAATAGGATTTTGTACCTGATAAGCCCAATTGAGCTGGGAAACCACCAACTGAGAGTCTAGACGGACCTCAAGCTGGGTAATACCACATGACAAAGCATCCCATAGGAGCTCAATTATAGCCCTATACTCAGCAACATTATTAGAAGAAGGACCTAAACAAGCGCCTCCTGTGGCAACAAGCTGTCTTGAGGGAGAATAAATAACCCATGCTGCCGAAGCTAGGTTACAAGTGTGACGGCTGGTGCCATCAGCAAACCCTATATACCTTTCAGAAGACATCTGCAACAACTAGCAGATAGTATGAAAAACAAAACTGACAACCTAATGTACATAAAAATACATACAATAAAAATACAAGAAAAAGTGTTAGGCCTAAGCATAGTACTTTTTCAGGTAGAGCCCATTTATAGGCTCAGGCAGCTTGTTCCAATCAAAATCAACTAACTCATATGCGACCTTACTCAATAATTTCGACATGACATAAGGTCCTAACCACATGGCCTTGAATTTTTGTGCCCCCATGGGTTCTTTGTCTTGGTCCCAAAGCAAGACAAGTTCCCCCTCAGAGAAAACCCGAGGTTTGACCGATTTATCATACTGAGTTTTGACCCTATTTTTATGAGCTTGATTAGCAGTCAGCGCATCTCTACGTTGTTCATCAAGGTGTTCTAAATGTACCAGACGTTCCTCAAGCTCAGTCGTATCAGGTAACACATAAATGGCTATCTTTAGAGACGGGATTTCACACTCAATCGGAGTAACTGCTTCCACTCTATGAACGAGTTGGAAAGGGGGGAAACCGGTAGCAGTTTTTACATTGGTTTGGTAGGCCCAAAGAGTAGGATATAGAATGATGTGCCAGTTAGAGAGGGCTGCATCAATTGTACATTTAAGGATAGTTTTTAAAGTTTTGTTGACAGCCTAAACCTGACCGTTTTCTTGCGGATAGTACGAAGATGAATGTTCTTGTCTGAATCCGAGCATAGTAGTCAATTTCATCATCATGTTATTTTGAAAATGATTTCCATGGTCAATGACAATCACTTTGGGTATACCAAACCATGCAATAATCTAATTGAATACAAAGAAAGCTATTGTTTCCCCATCGGCTATGAAAGTAGGAATTGCCTCTGCCCATTTTGTAAAATAGTCAACAGCGACAATGATGTATTTATTCCCCCCAGCCGAGGCTGGGTTGCATGTCACGTAATCAATCCCCCATTTCATGAAGGGGCCTACCGAGACAACGGGAAATAACAGAGCAGGATGTAACCACATTTTCTTGGTGTGAAGCTGACATGGATGACAACGTTTCACTGCTTCCACACAATATTTAAAGATCGTGGGCCAGAAGTAACCGGCACGTAATATATTCTAGGACATTGCTAACCCAGATAAATGACCCCCACATGCTCCACTATGGGAATCATTCAGGACAATATCTACTTCCTCATGGGTAAGGCAATGACGCAAGACGGAATATACCCCTCGTCGATATAAGGTATCTCCTATAATGAGGTAGTTCTTCGCATGAAGGCATAATTTATGTCGTTCCTCCCTTGAGGAAGCTGTAGGGTACTTCAAAGTATGGAGATATATAATAATATCTCCATACCAAGGATCAGAGGTGGATATCAAGAAGATGTGCTCATCTGGGAATGAGTCATCTTCAACCACTACATCTTCTTCAGTAGGAAATTCTGCTATAATTTCAGCAAAAAATGAGGACTTCTTAGACTTAGCAGATTGGAAATCCAAGTCAAACTCTTGGAGAATGACTATCCATTTGTTAAATTCCCCCCCAACAATCCGATGGGATAAAACATATTGGAACGGATTCACATCCGCCACTACTATGGTGGTCCTCAGTAAAATGTAGTGACGTAACCTCTGCATAGCATAAACAGTTACTAAGGCTAATTTCTCAACATGGGAGTATCTAAGTTCAGCTCCGGCCAAAGCACGGCTAAGATAATAAATGACATGCTCTACAAGCTTATCGTCCTCCTGGACTAGTAATACCCCAATGGTCGACTTCGACGCAACCAGATATAATATAAAATCCCTAGAATAATCTAGTGGACGTAATAAGGGTGCCGACAACAAAGCTTTTTTCAATGCCTCGAAAGTAAGTTGTGCGGTTTCATCCCATACAAATGGGGTGTCATGTTTGAGCAGGCGCATGAAACCCTTAGTAATCTTGGCATAGTTAACAATAAAACGTCGAAGAAAATTAGACTTTCCTTGCAGGCTTTGAAGTTGCCTGAGGGAACGAGGAGGAGGCAGATTTAAAATGGCCTCAACTTTCAATGGATCCACCTGGATGCCTCTACTAGAGACAATGAACCCGAGTAATCTTCCCGACTTGACATAGAATACACACTTGTGGGGATTCAAGCAGATTTTATAATGCCTGCATCTCTCAAATATCAACCGTAAATGATCTGGATGTTGAATCCTCTTATGAGAATGTGCAGGAAGATCATCAAGGTATGGTTCGACAATGGATTTAATGTCATGGAAAGCAAAGTTCATAGCCCGTTGAAAGGTTTCCCCATCATTTTTCAATCCAAAGGGAATTTTCTTGTACGTGAAGGTACCCCAAGGAAAAATGAAAGCAATTTTATGTTGGTCTTCCAGTTTTATTTAAATTTGATTGTATCCGAAGAAACCATCCATAAATGAAAACACCTCACTTCCCCCACAAGAATCTATGATCTGGTCTATAAATGGCGTGGGATGGTTGTCCTTAGGACAGGATTTATTGAGGTCTCTAAAGTCTTTACAGATGTGAATAGTCCCTTGCTTTTTATCAACAGGAATAGGGTTGGATACCCATTCTGTCAACGCAATGGGATAGATAAAACCATCCCTCAACAGCTTTTCAACTTTAGCCTTCACAGCCACCGCTTTGAGTGGGTTAAAAAGTCTTAACTTTTGTCGAACCGGCTTGGCATAAAGATATGTTCGGATTTCATGTTCAACAATCGATGGATCTATGCCTGGCATCTCCTCATATGACTAGGAAAAGACATCGCAGAATTCCTTAAAAAGGGCAGTATAGATGGAAATCTCTTCAGGAGAGCAATTTGCACCTATATATATGTTTTCCACGACATCAGGGTTCACAGAGATGTTAATAGGTATCGGGGTAGAAATATTTGCCATATTCCCCTCGGAAAAAATTCCTTCCCTAGGCAAGGGATTGATAGGTATATCAACATCTTCAGACAGTCTCAAACGAAACTCTTGATTTTCTATTCTACTTAGTTCTGGAAGAAAATAGGAACGATGATGAAGATCCTCACAAATATTACCACGTCCACTTATGGCTTCCAGAATGGCTTCATCAGAAGGTAAAACCATGTCTAAACAATCTATAGAGTGCGAAGAGTTTTCTACCCATGCAGGAAAATAGACTTCTTCCAAATCATTCGAGACTGTTAGAGGATCTAGAATGGGGTCAACAGTGGCTTGAGTGATAGTTTGATAAGCTACCTCCACTACCGATAAGGGAACTTCTAGTTCATGGGGGGTTGGGAGAACCCAAGGATCAGTCCTGTCGACAACCGTAGCTATGGACTTCCCCACACTAGTAGAACCGATATAATTAACCAGGGTTGGAAGATCAAACGTGCCCATCAGTGATGTGTACATTCCAGCCCCCAAGCTCTGTGCAGCAGGTTTGACCTGATCAACCAATGGCACAGTGGACTCATTAGACTCTAAACGACCTTTTCAAGTATAATCAAGTTGGTCAATAGTAACCAACTTGCCCTCATGTGGAAAAACCACTACACAAAAAATGGCTGACGCAATAGTAGACATCGCATAAGTCCAGTTCCTTCCCAGAAGCAGATTGTAGTCCAAAGGAGCATCAATCACTTCTACTTCAATAGACATTGCTTTTCTTGCCAACTTAATTTCAAAAGCCGACAGGATACCATGCAGACGGAAGGATATTCCATCAAAATTAGTAAGCAGAGTGTTTGACGAGACCAGCTCTGGGGATCCGAGAGCTTTCCAACAGATCAAGGACATAACACATGTAGAAGCACCCTCATCAACAATTTCCCTTCCAATGGTCTTACCACCATGGATGCCATCTATTGATAAGGCTACATGGTAAGGCAGACAAATTTTAACATCATACAAATGAAATTTCGCCATGAGACTCGATGAGTCCATGCTGCCTAAAGCTGCTAAGAGGGCATCCCGCTGAGTGGGACAACTCTGTAACACCTCTAAAGCTGAAATTGCACATGGAGTTTGAGCTAAATATTCAACCACGGAGTAGTTTGAAGAAGCCCTAGCGTTAGGGTTATGCAAGGTCTTCTTGAAGACACCTTTCGGTATCTTCGGCATAGTTTCAACAGGCTTCTCTATTGTGAGAGGGTTAGAAGTTTCACCTACAGCTTTACCCTTCTCAAGAGTCTCTTTCTCATAATTTTTATTCCTTGTCTACAACAAAGTCAAAGATCGAACCATGTTGATATAGTTTGGGTCAGGGGCATTTTGAGTGCCCCCTGCTACATTAGAAGTTGAAGCAGAGTTCTGTCCTTGGGGAAAAGGATCCTTCAGGACAGCCAGTTGTTGAGCTTTAAGCAGCTTCTGGGATTGATCCATAAGGGGACAAAGGTGAGTAAGGTGGTCCTTGTGGCACAACTTATATGGGAACTTGACCTTCTTCTTTTCATTCTTTCCCCCATCAGCATTGTTCGCAGGCTTTTTCTTGTTTTGATTTCCCTCTCCCTTATTTCCTTTCTTTTTCTTCCCACCGGGCTGCTGATTTCCCTTCTGAGAGGTTTGTGCAAAACAATTTGCACTCCGGGGGGAGGGGGAAGCCTTTTCTACCTCCACCGTATACTTCTTGATAGACAATTGATGAAGTTGCTTGGCCAAAGATTCTACGGTGGGAGATTTAATGGACCCAACCACACCATCGGCATGGGGTCCAGGCTTAGGCTTCTCCGCATCGTGCGTAGGCCTCGATGCCTCAGGGATAATCTCATACAAGATCCCAAATTGTGAATAAATCAAATCCAGTTGCTGGGCCCTAAGAATGGCTTCTTCTTCATTCGTTACTCCTGAGGTGGATACGTCCTTAGATATGTAGGGCAACAGGGATTTAAGGAACCACTCTAAAAGGAACTCAGGAGGAATAGTGGATTTTATAAGGCTCTTTCACCTCCTCCACTCTTGGATGTTATCCGAGATGTGGGTAGCCTTGTTCTACCTAAAAGTAGACAACAAGTCCATTCCGAAATCATATCGGACCGGAAGTTGGAAGTGGTTAAGAAATGCACTAGCCAAATCCCAGAAACTACTGAAAGCAGCAGAAGGCAATTCAATATACCATTTTGCCACGGTACCTGTTAAGGTTCTTTGGAATAGCCTCAACCTAACTGAATCTTCATTCAATGAATTCAAAGAACACCATAAATGGAATGTGGTGGCATGAGCCCTAGGATCTTCACCAACTTTTCCTTTGAATTTAGGGATTTCCGATGACAATTTGGTGGGAACAGGTGGCCACAAAGGTCATGCCTCACCGGGTCATTCATCAATTTTGACAAATCTGGCAAGTTTAAGGTTGCCAAGAATGGAAGTTTGGCTTGAACCGGGGTACTAAATGTGCCAGCCTGGGGATTAGAGGGACCTACCCCCGAATTCCCATGGGTAAAAGTGGGGTTGCCCCCTACCACCGGTTGCGAAGTGGGTAGATTACCCTGAAACAGATTCCATCTGTAAGCCATAGGATTGTGTGTGGGAGGTGCAGTATAAGAAGTTCGGGCCATCCCCATAGAAACAGGGGTCTGAAAGATAGGAGCCAATATCCCTCCGCTGAACAACGAAAAGGGAGAGCTCGTAAACGGAACCGCAATCAGAGTTTGGAAATTTTTCCCATAAGAGGTATGGTTCCCAAACTGCACTCCTACATAGGAAGGTGATGGGCCTACGTATGGAGAGGATGGGGGAATGTGCCCCCCATTCCAAGGGAATCCTTGGACAAACACCGAGGATCCTACTAGACCGCTGTGGGTAGTATATGGAAAGGAAGAAGGAATAGTAGGTATACTGGGGATCCCAGTAACCATATCACTAGAAGTACCTACTAGGTTTGAGTGAACCGGTGGTTGAACCACCCGGCTCACTGGAGTCAAAGGTGTAGAAGGTATACTATATCTAGGGGAACTTACTGGGGGAGGTATTACCCCTTTAACCGGAATGGCTGAGGTGAACATAAAAGGACTTTCTTCCACAGAATACATGATCCTACCCACAGGGACACCTAACACGGGTGAATCAAAAGGTCTAACCTAAACGATCACAAGATCATTTAAATCAGTCAAGGGGGTGTTAAAGTTTCTCACAAACTCATCAGTCTACAAGTCTTCTATCTCGACTGTATCAAGATCAAAATGGTTAGCTATAATTTCTGATTCACCTAGAACTTCACTTATCCCTACCGGTTCAAATGAACCGTCTGTGTCCAATCTCCGCCTTTGGGGTGGAGGTGGAGGATCCAATGTGACGAGAGGAGGAAGGTTTCTCAACCTTCTTGACCTTCTAATAGGTTGGTCCTCCACAATTGAAAATTTGGCAGATCACACCCTAAGGCCAACTAAACACAGGAAAAACCACAGAGCATACACTATAAAAATCCTGAAGCCTCAAACAATCAAACAAGGGTGAAAGATGTACTTTCCCGAAGAAAGCTGATGAACGATTACTTGGCGTCCTTGAAGTGGTTCTTAGGCACAAGCGGAGGAATCACCCAACCACCCTCCTACACTTACAAAAAGGGTTACCTTCCAAGCCCGTTCAAGGTGAACCAGAAATAGCCTTCTGATTTACCTAGGTATGAACCCTAAATGTCAAGAGACTAAAGGATACCTTAGCTATACCAACAGTGTAGGGAGACAGTCGCAAGCCTGACTCATACGCATGGGCAGGGTAGCTGAGCCCGAAACTCTGTCTAGGACAAAATCCCCAGATGTGTAAAAGTCATGATTTAAATTTTCACAAGGAATCAGAGGGTTATATCCTCAGTCCATGCCTCCACGCGGCCTCGTGCTTGACTCCCGTATGAGAGGAGCTTCCCAGATACAATCGATAAAGTCAAGGATTTACCTATAGAAAGGTCCACTACATCTGAATTTTAAAACTTATGGGAATTTTACACTTCCTATCCCATAAGTCTAGCCTAAGCTAGTAGGTGAAAGGCCCCTAAAACAAAAATTACTAGTGAATTTTAATTATTGCGTTCATTTTAAAGGGTTGTTTCTTACTCAGAAGGAAATGGAGTGATGTACTTATGGTGTTTTTGACTTGATAAGAAATAAATAAAAGTAAAGGTGTATTTTTCAAAGCAAATTACCACTATCAAAGCAAACTTCTTCTTTTTTGTAAATATATATTGATGAACTAATGCAAACGATAAAAGAAACTAAGCCTATATTTTTTGTAGTTGTTGAGATTATATTTTAAAACTGAAATGAAAACTACTTATGAAAAAGCTTGACAATGTTTTTTCTTTTCACTTTTTAAAATTGCTCAAACTCTACCATGCACATAAAATGCACAAAACTTGAGTATACTTGGATCTAATCAACTATATAAACAAACAAAATGAAGTAAAACAGGCTAAAAAAAATAAGAATCAACCAACAAAGGGAGACTAGGAACCCTAGCTTGGGTGCACACAATTGTTAGTTTTTCAACATTTAAGCTAGCATTATGATAAGATCTTTTCACTGAGAGAATAACAAGCACAGCAATCACATAAGCACATCACAAGAGACAAGAGACACAAAGATTTTAGGAGGGGAAACCATAAATGGAGAAAACCCCTCAACTTCCTCTAAGATAGTATCACCACAAGATGTGATCCCAAAACAGTAAGATGACCTCCCAACACAACAGTAGCCTTCTGTCTTCTGTCAAGCCAAAGTATTTCCTTCTCCAAAGGTGTGCCACACTTGAGAGAGCAAGTGATGTAATTCACAAGTGATAAATAGAGAGACTCTCACTCTCTATTTATATTCTTCCGTTGACTTGAAGTGCACTCAACCATGTAGGCTTAACTTAATTAATTACTTAAGCCTACACCTTAATTAGTGTATAATAACCCAAGTGCCCCGAAACTGTGGGGACTTACCTAATGACTTGACAAGACTTGTTTACATTAATAATCCTCCCGATCAGAACATTGGGGTAATACAATATGACTCAAATACATAATAGAAACATCCCGGAATAAACATCGGGTTACAATATATAAAATACATATAAGAATACATTCCGAAGTTAC
>LPNX010494216.1:342306-379187 GCA_001517045.1 Pseudotsuga menziesii
CTGAAACACATTCCTTGAATGAATGAATTCCACGATCCTGGGAGGCCATTCAAGGTGGCCATCATCACTTCCGCATTCTTCACTTTTTCTTTTACCGCTTCAAGTTGTTCTTTGATTTGAGAGACTCTTATGACTGCATGGTCTCTGCATTCTGGATCTTCACATTCTTCAACTGGTTTCTTTAGGTCATATTCTAACTTTGTTCTTCCCTTCAAATAGCTTGAAATTCAGGAAGACCTTCAATAGCATTGCTTGCAATAGGTAGTGCTCTGTAATGCACATGTGCAAGCCTTCTATGCCAAAGCTCATTTGGATCTACATGGATCAAGGCTTGTTCTGGATGGCCCTTCAATTCGTACAATCCTCCTTCTTGTTCTCCAATCACTACCGCATCATCGATAGTCTTTCCTTTCGGCCACATGATGATTTGACCATCTATGAATGCAACCTGCATTCCAGAGTCTAGCTTGTATGAATATTCCTCACTACCTTTTATTGGATATTGGTAGTCATCTACAAGTTTCACCTTGTGAGGTGATTCATGTTCTGATAGTCTTACAAAGGATTCCTTGAATCCCATCATATGTTTGGAAGCCCCACTGTCTATAAGCCAATCATCACTTCCATGATTAATGTTACCTATGATAGATGATATTAGAACATATTCATCCTCGCTTGAAGAATCTTCTCTTTCATATCTGGATCTCTTTCTGGATGGTTCATCATCCTCTGCAGCATGAGCATGATGTCTTCTTTGGCCTCGTCTCCCTCTGAAACTGGAACCTCCCTCCTCATGTAGGTGTCCAATCCATTTTCTTTAGAGAGATCATATACTTCCAGGTTTGGAAGTTGTCAACTTCCGCAAGCTTTTAACTAAGATGATGTGATATATCATATTGAAATGAGAACCTCAAATGGAAATAGCAAAGGATTAGATCTTACCGATTTGAGGTGTCCGTCCTTGTCTCGAAGTTCGTTGATCTAGGGTTTGTCACAGAAACCCTAATTTTCAAAACTTGGAATCTTTCAAATCTGATTGGATGAACAGATATATCTCTTCAAATGGAGCTGTCCAATGTACTCCTTTTCTGAAAACAGTGAAGGGAAACTCCCAGAACAGGAAGTCCTAATTTTCTGATTTCTTCTGCAGAAATGCCTGTTACTGTTTCTATGATATCTCTGAAATTACTGATCCTCTATGTCTGCAATTTCTCACTAAGGTAACCTCGCATGTCCCTGATCCAACACTATATTTTTCATTAGAATTTGTTTCACCATTTGGGATTTATGATCCTTTTCCCAAGGTGACCTTTTACTGGATTGTTCCGAACAGCAAAGTTGTATGGCATGCCACGTGTCACTGGTTCATATTCTAAGTCTGACCTTCAGACCACAGAAATTAAAGTCTGTGCCCTTTCTTTAACATCTTCATAAATTCCATTTGGACCTATGTAGCCCAATATATTGCAGATCTCCCCAGGTGTCCTGTTTATGGATGATTTTTGGAAGAGGATGGAACCCTCACTTGGAGAGATCATATCTCCCAGAATATATCAAATCATAAGCTGAAATTTGGACACAGTGTTCATCAGGATTTTATATTTGGCCCCTACAATTTTCAGCTTCTGATACTTCTCCAATATCGGAATATAGCGACTGTGCCAAAACTTAGCAGTTTTAGTATTTAGCTTTTCTCCTAGCTCAGGGTCAAACTAGGGTTTGACTTTCCCAGAGTTTCACCCAACCAAATTTATTGATCCAGGTCTCTAAATTTAGGTTTTTATGAGGAGAAAAATCCTATGCTATTCTCACCCAAAAATTCCTCTTCTGTAGAAAGCCCTAATTTCCACATCGAAACTGAAAATGCTTGAAATTGAATTCTGTATCGACAGAACGATGCACCATTTAATGGAGAGTCATCTTAGCATACTTTTGCTGAAAATCTGTGGAGGAAGATCCACACAATGGGAAGCCCTAGTTTCTGTAGCTGCACAATTTCTTCTTCTCAGGTTAGCTCTGATACCATGTTATTTTTTCAACATTTAAGCTAGCATTATGATAAGATCTTTTCACTGAGAGAATAACAAGCACAGCAATCACATAAGCACATCACAAGAGACAAGAGACAAAAATATTTTAGGAGGGGAAACCATAAATGGAGAAAACCCCTCAAATTCCTCTAAGATAGTATCACCACAAGATGTGATCCCAAAATAGTAAGATGACCTCCCAACACAACAGCAGCCTTCTGTCTTCTGTCAAGCCAAAGTATTTCCTTCTCCAAAGGTGCGCCACACTTGAGAGAGCAAGTGATGTAATTCACAAGTGATAAATAGAGAGACTATCACTCTCTATTTATATTCTTCCATTGACTTGAAGTGCACTCAACCATGTAGGATTAACTTAATTAATTACTTGAGCCTACACCTTAATTAGTGTATAATAACCCAAGTGCCCCGAAACTGTGGAGACTTACCTAATGACTTGACAAGACTTGTTTACATTAATAATCCTCTCGATCGGAACATCGGGGTAATACAATATGACTCAAATACATAATAGAAACATCCCAGAATAAACATTGGGTTACAATATATAAAATACATATAATAATACATTCCGAAGTTACATATACATCAACAACAATGACAAAAGATCACTGTCAACTCATAAAGGTAAGTGACAAACCAACCATCATCAAAATATAGACTGGAAAAACAATGCCCAAGACCCTGATCATTGATCCGGACAGAGACACTTCAACCTATAACCCAACATGCCAAGCTACTTCAGCATGCAAACAGAAGACAATCCAAGCAAAATAAACCCAAGGGATTTACGAAAAAAGAACAAAGTGTGGTCACCAAAGGTCTTCAGACAAACAACACAGTATTCATAAAGAAATCCAACTAATAAACAGGAATTACACAAAGAGAGGGACAAGCAAACCCAATCCTAAAAAATCCCTATTTCCAGGCTTGTATGCGACTGTGTATAAGGGAAACTCGTGTACTGTACACAACTGTCCAAGAGAGCAACCCGCGTATGCAGGCCTCTGTACACGACTGTGCAAAAGAGAAACCCACGTACAAGTACAAAAATTTTCTCAAAAAATAAGAAAAATCCACAATACTTTCAAACACTATGATAAGTATGAACCAGGATAAAATACCACACACAAACTTCAAAGCAAAGACTGGTCAGGGGTGACAGAAACAACCTACAGTAGTCTGGGCTCCCTAGTGGAGTCACCAGTTCTTTTGTACAGGAATAAACACCTTATAACCGAAGGTCTGGGGTTACCAACATACTCATGAAACTTGCAGGAAATCGACTCTAGAGTGCATTAAAGGAAATAGGAGGATAGAAAAGACTCACCCGATACACGACGGTTGATCCTAGCTTGTCCTCTTCCACTCTACTTCTCCTCCAAAGTATTCAGGGATGCTTCTCCTTCACCTATCAAGAGTCAATCCTCCAAATACAAGATGATACATATATATATAAACAGGTTAGATAAATCATATACAGAGTGCTAAATCATAAGTATTTATCAAACCACAATATATGAGAGACATTCAAGACACATATGGAAGAAGGATTCTCTTTATTAACAATAATGAAAGAGTTCAGATTACAACCCAATGCCTGAGACAAGGACTCCTCTGCAACCAAAGTATTCTGAGTTCCACTTCTCCAAAGACTTCTGAATAAAATCCACCAGCATAAATTTGCTCTCTAAGTTTATGTGATTAACACCTCCCCAAGGCCTATATTTATACTTGGTGAAATAAGGCAGTTTTGAAGGTTGAGGAGGTTGAGACAGTTAAGGTGATTAAGGTTAAGTGCTTAACTAATCTCAAGTAATCACAAGTTTTTATTTTTAATGTCAAAGGAAGGTGTACGTGGGTATCAATACTGGAAACTCATGTATGACATGTGAGTTGCTCTAAGGGTAACCCGCGTACAAATCTGTACGCGAGATGCAATAACCGACACTCACGTACAACATGCGAGTTGCATATAAGAAGAGTCACATACAGAGCTTGACATATTTAAAAGGTAAAAATAACCAGCTGGATGGATGATAAATGTAGTTCATAATAAGCCCATCTATAGTGTTTTGGGAAACCCTCAATCCATAAATGTCCTTTTGTGTGCCAACATAGCAAATGTCGGCACTCAGATGGAGAGGTGCCATTCAGGTGGATAAAAAGTGCTCATACTATAAGGAAGGAAAGCATACAAAGAAATATTGTATGAAGAAGACCATAGATCAGATGTCAAAACTCCTTTGGCAACAAAATATTTCCCTACCTAAAGGCGCAAGGAAGGCTGACTCTGGAGACAAGACTGAAGATCATGGTGAGAGATGTCGTGCCTTGAAGGCTTTTTTTCTGAAATCACATGCCTTCCTCATTGATTCAGGAGCCCCCAATCACATGGTTTCATCCAAAGAATCATTATATTCATCACAACTTACTAATGGTCGAAGTATTCACATGGTATATGACACTCAAATCCATGTTAAAGGAAAGGGTTAAATCAAGTTAGAGCATGAATTGTTCAAGAATGTATTCTATGTTCCCTCCTTAACAACAAATGTGTTGTATGTATAACATATGACTCATACAGGCTCACCAAAGTGAGTGGTATTTGGTCCTGATTCATTGGAGGTCTCAGATATCTCAACTAGAAAGCTTATAGAGAAACGTGTTGCAAACCATGCCTCTAAGGGGTTCACTTCACAATACTATCGACAACTACCGACACACAATTCCTAAATATTGACTCGGAAAGGATTTACCCTTTCCAGCAACACCTACGAAGAAGATGTATTCTCACATGATATGTCTGGGGGATGGCTATAGGAATAAGTTTTTCATCGTGGGAAGAGGACTTCACACTATTGTTTATCCAATAACAACATTACCCAGAAATACAGGTTAATAATCACACTATTAACTAGACCTACTTATCATCATTATTTGCAATCATATTAACCTAGATTTATATTGACAAACACATAAACATACTTTAAATCGATAAGAAACGCGATGCTTCACTTTATCCATAGTTAAAGGGAGAACATAGACATGGCATCAATTTATCTAATCCATCACAGATTTAACCAAATAATGTAGAAAAGAGCTTATCTACACATAAATCACATTTGAAACATCTTTAGATACAATGCATTTTGCAGAGATGAGACATCACAACACAAAGATAAAAAAGTTGAACCAATTCACTTAATACTATAAAGTCTTCATAACATTAATACCAGTAATGAACCACAAAAGATAAAAAAAATTCCTTCATCGATTGATTCTCTGCCCAAGATGCCTCTTTGATTTACAATCCTAGCTCTACTTATAGGCTTTCTAGGCCATTACAAAATGGCCCACTTAATCAATCTCTAACTAACTCAACCAAAATTTCCTAGTTTATCGGTTTCGTCCTCCATCGTGGTTGAATTTTATCTTTTTTGATGTCCTTCCTATTAGTGGTAGTAGCGCCCATTGTATGCTACAAACTCTTGCCAATAGGCCCCCAAAAACCTTGTGGCTCATCCTCGAGACACTTCAGCTGGAAGAAACCAGTGCATTCACTTTTTCCTTGAAGTCATCATATTCTACTCTAACTTATTTGAAGGCTTCCCTAACCATTTGTTGGGGAGAGAACCTTAACGGTCACTAATTTTGGTAACTCCACGGTTTTTGTGGAAGCTTGTAAGCAGAGTTGCGACTCAAAATAGTCTTAGGGGTGTTGGGGCTGATTCAAATCCCTATTTTTTGTAATTGTCCATAAAATTTGGGTGTAAGCCCATGATTTTTTAACAGTGCACTTGTATAAATAGGCACTCATGTAAATATGTCAAGATCATCTAATGAAATGAGGATCATTTGATGCGAAGAAGATAGATCTGTTTTTTGGGTTTTTAAGGTCAAGTCCCAGCTGTGTGCATGGACGACCTCTGCAGCTGTGTGCGCAGAGGGTTTTGTAAAGAAAGGAACCGTAGCTAAGTGCGTAGCTTAGAGATTGTAAGAAAGGAACTGCAGCTAAGTGCGTAGTTAGACTTGAAGGGCGGATCTGATGCTAAGTGCGCAGATCGGAACTGTTGTTTTGTAAGAAGTGGAATAAAAGCACATTTTTGTGGACATAGCCCCTACACTGGGGGTGAACCATGTTATATCTTGTGTTGTGGTTCTTTTGTGTTGCTTCTGTTATGGTGTTATTTTATGCATTGATAAGTAGATAATTGATAAAGTAAGATAACTGTTAATATTAACTTCGCTGTGAAATCCCAGTTAAGGGTTAGGCAAGAAATGACTTTTATCTAACTGCGAAGCTAATTAAGTGAATATCGAAGCTCTGTTTGGTATAAATATTTGTTTTTAAGGCTAAAGGTACAGTAATATCCCTCTTCTGCTTGCATAAACCTGGTTCTGCAGCACCCCATAGCTATTTCGGGTGAGACTGTAACCTGTTCGCAGGTTGTTGCCGAAAGGGCCAACACTGTGGTTCTATTTTTTGGTGCAAAGTTAATGGTATAAAACCCAGGTCTGCCCTATAGCCCAACAAATTGGTTCTGCAAGTGGTCACAATTCGCAGCTACGCATCTTGATGCTCTCACTATCGTAACACAACAAATTTCTGAACTAAAGGAGTTAGCAGCAAAATTCGCTACTGGTGCTACAACAAGCACTATACTAGTAACCACGCAGCTAGACACAAGGCAATGGCCAGCCAAAGATAACAGAGGACAAGTGTCAAGTGCAGCCCTCATAATAATTGACATAGCGTCTCGCTCGGAGATGAGCATGATAGTCGGGATAGATTACACCAAGTTGTCTATGATGGAGCTGCATCTCTGTCAATTAGCAATCATGAAGGAGATCCAAGCATGATACCACTACTCACAAATACAGTTGGAAAAAACCATGAAGCAGAATGCGAGCCTCACAGCACAGCTTGAAGAAGCGGAGCAGAGGAAGAGGGACATAGAATGTAAGTAGGCTACACTGGTACGAGTGTTGGATGAGCCATGTCGAAATATTCCTGACTTCGACATACAGGCTGAGGAAGAACCGAAGCAAATAATTGCTAAGCTAAAAGACTATGGACAACAGTCTTGCAGCGATATTGAAAAGCTAAAAGCAGAACATGAGGCTCATATCGCGGAGCTTCAACTTCACATCACGCCGGAGAGTCCACCAGAGGTCAGGGAGCAGTGTCAGATATATTCAGGCCTCAGCAACGAAGATCACCGATCTTGTGAGAAGCACAACAAAACTGCTAGAAGAAAGCATCGGTGCCTGGATGAAACTGCAGAAAAATCCAGAAGTAGAAAAGCTGCAAGAAACCATCAAGCAGCGACAGGCAGAGCTGGATGTAGTGAAAGTGAAAATTAAGATTCTACCTCCTATGCAGAAGATGCTCAAGGTGAAGCAAAGCAATGAACTCCAGCAGGAAATTGAGTCATATAGAACGAAAGCAATGCTGTTGGAAAATTCTATGCAGCCCCTTTTCGACGAGGCCTTGGATTTGAGCACTGTTGTGGACAACCAACTCAAAGTTTTGAAGGAATATGATGCATTTGCATAGGAAAAGGCCAGCAAAGCATCAGCAGCAGCATTGCAGGAGTTGGTGGAGAAGGAACAAGCAGCTGACGATATCATGCGTGGCCTCAACAAACAGTTCACTCTGTTCACCAACAAGATTCTCCCACCAGACAAGAAGCAGAGTGTCCCGGGATGGGACACTGGTGAGTCTTAGGGGCCTGTTGGGGTGCATACCTTAACGGTCACTAATTTTGGTAACTCCGTGATTTTTGTGGAAGCTTGTAAGCAGAGTTGCGACTCAAAATAGTCTTAGGGGTGTCAGGGCTGAGTCAAATCCCTATTTTTTGTAATTGTCCATAAAATTCGGGTGTAAGCCCATGATTTTGTAATAGTGCACTTGTATAAATAGGCACTCATGTAAATATGTCAAGATCATCTAATGAAATGAGGATCATCTGATGCGAAGAAGATAGATCTATTTTTTGGGTTTTTAAGGTCAAGTCCCAGCTGTGTGCATGGACGACCTCTGTAGCTGTGTGCGCAGAGGGTTTTGTAAAGAAAGGAACTGCAGCTAAGTGCACAGCTTAGAGATTGTAAGAAAGGAACTACAGCTAAGTGCGCAGTTAGACTTGAAGGGCGGATCTGCTACTGAGTGTGCAAATCAGAACTGTTGTTTTGTAAGAAGTGGAATAAAAGCGTAGTTTTGTGGACGTAGCCCCTACACTGGGGGTGAACCATGTTATATCTTGTGTTTTGGTTCTTTTGTGTTGCTTCTATTATGGTGTTATTTTATGCATTGATAAGTAGATAATTGATAAAGTAAGATAACTGTTAATATTAAATTCACTGTGAAATCTCAATTAAGGGTTAGGCAAGAAACGTCTTTTATCTAATTGCGAAGCTAATTAAGTGAATATCAAAGCTTTGTTTGGTATAAATATTTGTTGTTAAGGCTAAAGGTACAATAATATCCCTCTTTTGCTTGCAGAAACCTGGTTCTGCGGCACCCCATAGCTGTTTCGGGTGAGACTGCAACCTGTTCGCAGGTTGTTGCCGAAAGGGCCAACATTGTGGGTCTGTTTGTTGATGTGAAGTTAATGGTATAAAACCCGGGTCTGCCCTATAGCCCAACACCATTTCCCTAAGTGTCACACACTCTTCCACTTCTTGTTATGTCAAATTATCTTCATTTATATGTTGTAATTTGCTCAACTTTTCCTTGGTATTCATGATTTCATCCATGGGTTTGAGCAAAAATTGATTTGTTGTACCCTGCAGTTCATCAAGGTGTGTTGTCCTCTTCTTATGTCTTGTACGCACCTTGTTAATGCGTTGCTACAACCCTTTTAGCTTGGCTTCCTTGGTTACCTGCGTAAGTGTGGGCATAATTTTGAGTGATCCCCTTAATGTTGTTGTGGACACTATCCTGGAAACAGGGGTTCACTTCGTAGATCTGCAGACACCCATCGAATCAAACTCCCTAAACACCAGCCTGAACAGTTTTTACCCTATCCAGCAACACCTTCGAAGTACATGCAGTCTCACCTAATATGTCTTAGGGAGGGTTGCAAGAACTAAGTTTTCGTCGAGGGAAGATGGCTTTCCCACTATTTTTTATTCTACCGCAACATCAAACAAAAATACAAGGTTTAACTCATACCATTACCCAAATCTACTCGTCCTCATGGGTTACCCTCGCACTTAATCAGATATAGATCGAAAAAAACATGTTATAATAATTAAGATTCACATTCATAGTAGCAAATACATCGACATATAACAAACCAATAAACCGTAAAATAATTTTCATCATTCAGATTTAACCATGAAAGCATAGAGATCACTTAATTATATACTTTTCATGATTCATTGTTAAATGCATCACACGTAAATACAATAGCCAAACTTATGTCACCAACAGAGTCTTCAAATCATTAATACCATAAATACATCACAAAAAGACAGAACATTCCTTGTTCTATTAGCCTTAGACCAGAAAATACATTCATTCCTATGAACTAGATCATATCTCTATAAGATGATGTCTTTTTCCATCCTTCCATCGATGATTACATTATTAAACTTCTAACTCTACTTATATTCTTTCTAAGCCATTACAAAATGGTCCACTTAACCAATCTCCTAACTAATTTGACCAAAATTCCCTAACTTGTCAATTTCTCCTTTCATCAAGGTAAACTCTTCTTTATGTTGATGTCCCTCTTGTCAATGGTAGAAGCATGCTTTGCACCTCCAACCCCTTTCCAAAAGGACCCCCACACAAACTTGTGGCTCCTCCTCGAGCCACTTCAACTGAAAACCACTGGTGCGTTCAACTTCGTATTGAAGGCATCATATTCAGTTTTGACTTGATCGATGGCTTCCTTGACCTTCTCTCTTAATGTTGCGCATTTTTATACTTAATGTTCCATTGGGTGGTCTTCATTCATATGATGCATTATGTTTAAGTATTCCTTCATCTTCATGATTTCTTCCATGGCTTTAAGCACCCTTTGCACTGCTACAACCTGTAATTCATCCAACTGTGTTGACCTCCTTCTGTGCCTTGTACATGCCTTATTGACGTGTTGTTGTAAATATTCAAGATCTTATTCCTTGATAACTTATGCAAGTGGGGGAATTGTTTTAAGTGATCCCCGCAGTTCTGTCAACTCTGCCTCTGCTTCGCCAAGTTGTGCCTCCAATTGGTGTAGTTGCTCGTCCTGCCCCAAAATCCCCCAAAATTGTGTGATTTCTTCTGCAATTATATGGACAACCTTTTCACTTTCTGCAATTTTTGTTGCAGTGTATTCAACTGCTCCTCTTCTTTCTGTGAGTTGTTCTAGTGGCGTGCTTGGTATCTCTCGAGCCTGCAACTCTTCATTTTCTTTCCTCATATCAGCGATAATTTTTTTCCAATTGAAATACTTTCAATTCTGGAAACATCTCCAGATTAATATCTAGAATATATCTACATTCCATTGAGACTTCCCTCTCCAATATTTTCATTTCCTCAAATGTCATTTTTTCTCCTCTATGATCGCTTCCTTTTCCATCTTTAGTCATTGAATTTCCACTTCAATGCTCTCTTCTTGTTGCTTGAACCGGGCCAATTGATCATGAATCATCACCTCTTGGTCTCTAATTTCTTCTCTTGCTGTGATTTGTACTCATGTCAACATGTGCATTAGGAGCTCATTCAGGTCGAATCCAATCAAATCAAATCCTTTTAGCGTAGCGTCTACATACTCAATCTCTTTTGTAATTTATTGTGGTACAATTTGTACCAACTTCACTTTCTTACCTGTGTGAACCTCATTTTTTCTTTGCAATGCACCATCTTGTGGTATCTTTGTCTCTAGTACTGCATTCGTTAGTGTTTGTAGCAACCCTATGACTTGATGAAAGTATATCATAGTGTGTTGTGTTGCCTTTTCCTATATTTCATTGGTCCTCATATTAATTCTAGCCAACAATTTGTTCATGTGTTCATCAGAGAGCCATGTGGTGCTGCCCCCCTTGCCTCGCTTGAACCGATGCTTTGTCTATGCCTCTTCTTGTTGTTTTAGCACATCCAATTTTGTTGGAGTTATAGAAATTTCTTCTTATGAGTCCTTTTCTAACTCCTTTGGTTTATCTTGCTCTATCAAAATATCTAGCGGTGGTCCATTTTATGGGTCCAAAAATTCCGTTGTACTTACTGGAACTTTCCATTCCAATGGCCATTCATTGATGATGGCATCCAGCTCTTCGTCAGACATCTTCTATTATGTCGTGAGCCACTTCTTCTCTACATATTGTCATGCTTGAATGTGTATCGCATGCGACCCCATTTCCAGTTGCATAATCTAATGGTACTTCTTTGCAGCTTTGTCTATGAGTCGCGACATATTTACAGTTGCATCCCATAGTGCATCCAAGTAAAGATAAAACTAAATGTTAGTGTCGTTTTTCATTTCCTTGTTTTTGAGCACCTAAAGGTTCTTAGATAAGGATCCTCTGCAAATCTTGACAATGTCAATCTCCATTCCTTGATAATGTGTTGGTTCCATCCAACCAACCAATGCGATGAGTATTAACGACCAAGAGTAAGTGAATGATTTTCCCACCTCTTACACCAGTACGACATCCTCCATCATCATGTTCAAAAAAAACATGGACCAATTCATCTATATGCCCACTTTGAATTTCTATGCGCATGCGATAACCCCTAACATGCACTAATTCGGCCAGTTCTTCCACACTACCTTTACTACCAGCAACTTTTCTGCAATTTTGACAACCTGGCCGTTGATAGTATTAATGGGATATTCCATTTTGTATTTTATTATGCCATAATTCTTATTCAACCGTGCTGCCAACTTCTTATTGTTTTCCTTACCTCTAAATTATTGGGATGGATCAACCCCTCCCTTGGGTAAGCCAGTGATTTGGTATATCAAATCGACCGTTATTGGTGCCTTTGTCCCCAAACAAAGATATCCATCATAGAAATATGAAAACAACTACTTTAGATTGTGCATTGACCTCAGGGGATCACCAAAAGTGTGGCATGTGGATAATTGACAACATTCCAGACCATTGGAGTCCTACTGCCCATTGTGTCAATTCTTTGGTGATTGTTCCCTTGTCGCTATGTGTTCTTGCCTCATATGTGCCCTCTATGCATTTTGGGTATTCCAGAATGTCGTTGTCACTATATTGTAGTTTCTACAACCTCGATATGATTTCCATCATCACATGGACTCCCTTAGGTGTCGCTAGCATCTTGATAGTATATTTTTGGTTTTTGTTCATGTGTACTACTTGTACCCTTGACTTCCTCGGTGATACACACCCCAGGATATCGTATATCATCGACCCTTTCTACATTGTCGATCCCTCCATTAATGTGCCAACTTCTTTCTTTGTTACACCTTCCCTTGTCAAACTCCAAGTTGTCTTAGTCCTTTAGTCTGGAGTGATTGGGAGATTTCACTCTTTTTCTTCCTGACCAGACACACTAATGCGATCCCTATATCTGGTTGTTCTTCTTCAATCATTTCTCTTACTCCTAGCGATCCCTACGTACTCGTGCTCAAAATCAAATACGCCATGGTTTCTACATGAATTCTCTTCTCTCTCACTCTTCACTTCGTTCTTATGCTACTTCTCTTCTCTAGTTCATCTTATCTGCTCGCAAAATGGGTTGAACGGTGACCCTTGGCCCATTTTTATAGCCTCTGATCCTTCCATGTGAATGATTTAAAGCATCATTTCAAAATCTCTTGAATATTGACTAAATCCTACATCAATTCTTCAAATCTAATGGCCACATTTCTTAATAAATGTGTGTCTCTCCCACTTGTGTCATCGCTCGTCTGGTGTAATCATTGCATTTATTTTTGGATTTGACCATTACACACCTCGCCAAATGTCTCCAAGCCTCAAACTTTGTTGTGATTCACCTTTCCCTACTCTTCTGTAATCTATCGACAAACTTCCCTTCTGAACTTTTCCATTTTTTTTGCAGCTTACCATCATTGGTGTCACACTTGACTATCCCAATAGGGATTTAGTCGACTTCCATTTACTAGTTTTGGTAACAACACTCCATCTAATTGCTACAATTGTATCGTGCCTCTGTTGGTAATTAAATGTATGACGTAGGGACCTAACCAATGCATCTGCAACTTACCTGGGTGCTTATGATGAACTTGTTTTCAAATAGGAGAACCATATCTCCATGATGGAATTGTTTCACCTTTACGTGTCAATTGTGTCATTCCTTCTATCGATCCTTCTCTACTTGCTGGTGAAAACCTGCGATGAAATGATCCTCTTTGAGCTTCAATAGTTGTGTCAATATTTCCTCAACTGCTCCTTCATCGCCCATACCTACTACTGTTTCTATGAGTAAACTAGGAACAATATATTCCATTAACATCGTTGATTCTTGTCCATAAACTAATTTTAATGGCGTTTGTCTCTTCAATCTTTTACATGTTTTCCTATAGGCCCACAATATCACAAGGATTTTCATATCCTAATTATTGTTATTTGCATTGTATACCTTCATAAACAAATTTTAAAATATATTGTTGAACGCTTTGATCACTCCATTTGCTTGTGGGTGATATGGGGTACTTTTATTGTGATGAATATAAAATTCCTCAGTTATCACTATAATTGTCTGATTGATGAAGTGAGCCCCTTGGTCGCTTATTAGTATCTTGGGACATCCAAATATAGTGACCACTTTTTCTAATAGAAACCTCGCTACTATCTCCATTTTACAATCCTTCATTGGTGCTACCTCAACCCATATCATTAGATAATCTATCGCAGTGATAATATATCTTGCACTCATTCATTTCCATGGGGGATTAATGGGAAATACAAAATCCACTTCCCATTTATCAAATGGTTGTAGCGTTATCTGGGGTACTAACAGGATCTCATCTCTAAGTGATGATTTTCTTGTTCTTTGAGATACATTGCAGCTTTTAGCGTAGTCTACAGCATCATCATGCATTGTCGATCACCATAAGTCAGCTCCGGGTATCTTCTTAGAGGTTGCACGAGCTCTGTAATTTCCTCTCAGGCTAGCTAAAAATCCACGAGATCGTGTCATAACGGTGTATTTTGGTGCCACCCCATATATTACAGTTTGAAAGCTTTCTCCCATTGGGTCACCTTTGTTCAGAGTATTCTGCGATGAGTCTTCCTTGGATCCCGTGGATATCATTAGTCTAGTTACCTCCCTCAGTATTTCCCATATGCAGTTACATTCCCGCTATCATAGCTATGATGCCTCTCTCATAAGTCAGTTTCATTTGCTTCTAGGTCAGCCATGTCGTCATTACTTAGAAGAAAGGAAGTTTGAGTCTCCCATGCTCCCATGCCTCTGTTCCCCCATTCAGTGTGTCAGTCCCCAAATTGTCCCACATATTTGGTTATCATTCTTGTGCTTCTGGTCAAGGAAACATTATTTCCTTGGTTAGTTGCAGGCATGGTATTTTTTAAGGATTTTAATATTTTACATAGGTATAATATTCTAGTCGATTGTTTTAGATTGAAAAAAACATGTTTATAGATAGGTAGGCGAATATTAAATATGAAACATAAAATTATAACTGAAATTTGTAAATTTTGATGAAGATTAGAAATAAAAAAACATATTTTATGTAAATATAGGCAATATTAGAAACTAAAACTGACCAAATAGCGATTTTTTTTTTTAAAAACAAAAAAAATCGCCAATTGGCGAAATTTTGCTCCTAAAAATTACCCTAGTTGCAGATCTCCCCCTGTCGATGACAACATATCTATTCCATAGGATAGACCCAGAGGCCCCTATATCCTGTTTTCGTTAACGTTGTTGATGAGTTCCTTGGACAACTTGAGAGGAGTCCTTAGTGCCTCTCGGGATGGTTATCTCACGTGCTCGACTTCAGCTACATCATCGCACTATTGAGATTCATACAGGGTATTGGTTCGTACAATATTTGTTCAAATACCCCTATTGTCACCTCGCTCTAGCACATGGGTGATTCTATTAAGGGACCCAAACATGTTCAAGTCCCTTGTGATTTCTGGGTTGCATTGGAAATAGTGTTCAGAATCCCCCAGAGAAATGCTTTTGTATAGATTCATGATTGATGTGCCATATTGTACCACAGAGACTCTGACTCTCCTTTAGTGAGTCCCTACAGTTATGTAGGCTTCTAGAAATGGCAAAGCATAAATTGTGTAGATATTGCATTCCATGAGAATTCCATGGTTCCTATGTATCTGTTCTCTAGATCAGCATTTTATTCAGCCTCTCATTGAGGCCACCATTATGTAAAATTAGTTGTATACGTATTGATCGGCTCCCGTATTTTCGAGCCTTGATCCCATTATTTATTCTTTTGACATTGTTATGGGTATTGGTATGCCTACCTCATCCATATACATGTCACATATTATTTGTATCTCACCCATTGTTCGAAACCAATATTAATACAAAAACCAAAATCCACCATGTCTCAAACAAGGAAGCACCGTTTCTTCATAGGTCTCTCCACTATCCCCATGATCCTATGATGTCTGTCGGCCATAAGATGAGCTACTACCCTCACACATCAGGGGGAAATCTATTAATGCAAAAAATTGCTCAACTAGCTGTACATGGCCTAAACCACATACATACATCATTTTCCTACCATTTTCCCCTTATTTTTACCTCCACAACTATGGTTTACCCTTATTCTCTCTCAAAAAGCTCAAAAAACATAAAAAGGGCCTAAAAACCCAAAAAAGGTCTTAAAACCTCAAAAAAGGGCTTAAAACCCAAAAAATTTAAACCCTAAATAGGGTTCCAAATACCTAAAAGAGAGAAAAGGACAGAAAAAACTATAAAACAATGTGGAGGTATCCATCACAAGATTCACTTATTCCTTCAACCATTATTCTAGTTTCATGAGTATAGTGAGAAACCACTATTCTCAAAGTACTCAACTCATTTTTCCAATCATTCCATAGTCCCACCACCTCCCATCTGGTATGTTGAGGCATCCTCTGTACTAACCAGCCTGTGGAGAGGCATCCCATTTCCAAGTTTTGGGCACGGTGGCCCATTTTCAAGAAAAGAGAAGGTATACTTGTCACATTTTTTTGTTTATTTAGTTTAGTTGCATTTGCTTACTATTTCTTGTTTACTAATATTTTTGTTTGTTATATCTCCTTTTCCATGAAATCTACCCTTATGTCTCATTGACGAAATCAAGGTGCGTTTGCACGTAGCAAGGGTGAAAACCCTGCTATAGAGATCACTCCTCATGGTGCCTAGGATCCATCTCAGTTGCGCTGGCCAAATGTGATGCAGAGGCTAGGAGGAGGGAGAGTGGATATGCCCTTCCCACCATACTCTTTCCACTAGTAGTGCAGGAAGATCGTATCTATAAATGACAACCCCTATGAGGGTAAATACTTCCGTGGATATCCATACATGCCTATTGCATGGGGATCCACATACGATGACATAGGTGACAATACTGACTCTATTTTGATTTTGAATTATTTAATTTTTTGGTATTTTGTGATATAGTGAAATCAAAAAACATGTTTTTGGGTCGTGACATATATTTATACTGGTCATGTATACGTAGATGTTGGACCTAGACGTCCAGACGGCTTCCCTCGACATCGTCAAAGGGGGAGAGGTGATGATATAGTGGTTTTGGATGTAGATCGTATGCTCCAAAACATCCACACAAACTCTGTTCAACTGACACACAAGGTGCCCATGGCGCAAGTCAAGGACTTGCCTGAGGTGATGCAGCGACAGGTGGTGGGTGTACCACATGTATGGGTTCGGTATTCATAAGGCTAGATAGAGTTGCCATTTGTTTTCACTATCATCACCTTGCTCCACGGGCATATAGGCCTATATGTACTTTTTGTTTTGACCGTGTAATATATTTTGGTGGCTTAGAAGCCCCATTTTTGTATCATGACATTATGTATTATGACACCACTTTTTTGGACTATATTTTGAATGAAAAATACTTATGATGATCGGTTATTTATATTTACATGTGTGAATGTGATGTGAATTCTTCATTGTCTGTGTATCAAATTCCAATCTAGTACGTAATTTGCATATGAATTAGCAACATGATTGTAATTTCTTGGAATGTGAATGTATGTAAGGTTTTCAAATTGTCGTTACAACAACCTTACTCACAAGAATATTCATAATAAATTCGTATCTCTAATACAATACACGTTGTTTAACTAGAAGAACACTAACTGTGAGTCAAGACATACCTCAAGAGACTGAATACCATGGGAGATGGAATCACATAATAACTCAATCACAACACTATATCCATCTTTATTGTTCAATGAAGGTTGGAGACATACACCTCCTGAAGAAAAAACTTGACTCATAGGAGTATAAATCACCCAAGTAGCCGAAGCTAAGTTCTGGGTGTGGTGCCTGGTAGCATCAAAGTATCCTCCATATACCAAAGACTCTATCGACATCTGCCACAACAAATGGAGGCAAGTCAACAAACTCGATCACCATAAGTAGACCAAACTAAACTATGCAACTATACAATAATATACAAAGTATCAAACTCAAATGAGAATTACGAATAGTATTTTTTAAGATAGATCCCATTTCTAGGCTCCTCCAAGGCTGTCCCCTCATAATTTACTAGCTTATAAGCACTTTTCTCTAATACTCTCTTGACCACGTAAGGCCCATGCCACCTGGGTTTCAAATTTCCTACCCCTAACGGTTCATTGGTTTGGTCGTATAAGAGGACCAAGTCACCTTCACTAAACTTCTGGGGATAGACAAAGTTATCATACTGGGATTTAAAACGACGCTTGTTTACGTCAAGAGCCACTAAGGCATCTGGACATTGCTCATCAAGTTTCTCTAAGCAGACCAGACATTCCTCTAACGCAGGATTCTCTGGAAAAATTTCTAGGGCTAGCTTCAAAGAAGGGATTTCGCATTCAATCGGAAAAATTGACTACACCACATGCACTAGATGATATGGGAAAAAACCGGTGGTAATCTTAACCATGGTTCGGTAGGCCCACAAAGAAGGATATAACATGATATGCCAATTGGTCCTACTTTGTGTTATGGTTCTTTGGAGAATGGACTTAAGGGACTTATTCACAACTTCAACTTGTCCATTCACTTGAGGATAGTAAGAAGAGGAATGCTCTTTCTTATATCCTAACTTCAAAGAAAACTCAACCATCATCTTGTTTTGAAAGTGCCTGCCATGGTCAATGACAAGCTCTCTCAGGGTACCAAACCAGGTGATAATTTGATTGAAAATGAAATGTGTAGTTGTCTCATCATCGACTTTGATAGTGGGCATAGCCTCTTCCCATTTCGTGAAATAATCAATAGCCATTATGATTTGATGATGCCCCCTAGCGGAAGCTAGGTTGCAATCCATAAAATCAACCCCTAACTTAGTGAAGGGACAAACGATGATAATCAAATGTAACAGGGCAGGATAAGAGCACATGTTCCATGCCAACACATGGAAAGGGTGGCATCTCTTGACCGCATTAACACAATCCTTAAAGATCGAAGACCACAAATAACCCGCTCTCAAATATTTTGGGCTGTAGAAAGCCTAGATAAATGACCACCACATGCCCCTCCATGGAAATCATTCAACACAGCTTCGTCCTCCTCATGAATCAAGCATCGATGCAAAATGGAATCAACCCCATGATGATACAAAGTGTCACCAACAATGAGGTAATTCTTATCTACATGACGTAAACATCAATGCTCATCTCATGACAGGTGAGAAGGAACCTTCAAAGTTTTCAAATAGACAATAATATCCCCATACCATGGGTCCATACTTGAAATGAGAAAAATATTATCATTAACAAAAGAGTTTTCATAAAACTCCCCTTCATCCAAATTAGGAAATTCTGATATGAGCTCTGAAAAAATCAACGATTTATTCAACTTTGCCAAAACAAAATCAAGATAAAATTCTTGAAAAATCACAATCCATTTATTGTATTTCCCCCTATCATCCATCTAGTAAGGACGAACTCAAATGGATTAATGTGAGCCACAACTAAATTTTGACAAAGGAGAATCTAATGTCTCAAACGTTGGATGGCATGGATTGTAGCTAGGGCTAGCTTCTCGACGTGAGCATAATGAAGTTCAGCATCAATGAGGTTTCGGTTAAGATAATAGATGTAATGCTCTTGGAGCTCCTCTTCCTCTTGAACCAATACCATTCCAATAATCTCCTGAGATGCAGCCACATATATCAAAAAATCACGGTTGTAGTCGGGTGGACTAAGCATGGGGGTCGATGTCAAGGATTTATTTAATGCATCAAAAGAATCTTGGGCTTGCTCATCCTAGATAAAAGGTGTGTCTTTTTTTAGTAAGTGCATGAAACCCTTGGTCAAATTGGTGAAATTTACTATGAATATCAGCAAGAAGTTCACCATCCCTTGCAAACTCTGAAGATGTCTAATAGTGCATGGGGGAGACAATTGAAGTATTTCCTCAACCTTTAAAGGGTCGACCTAATTACCTCCTCATAAATGATAAACCCTAGTAAGTGACTTACTTTCATGCAAAAGATTCACTTTTGAGGATTTAACCAGATTTGATATCGATGACATCTTTCGAAAACCAAGCGTAGATGGTGAGGATGATTGTTGTTTAGGAATAAACACCCTTATAACCAAGGGTCTGGGGTTACCAACGTACTTCTATAACTTGCATACAATTAGCTTTAAAGTATAGAAAGGAAATAGGAAGATATGGTGGACTCACCTGATTAACGACGGTTGATCCAAGCTTTGTCTTCTCCCACTCTGCTCCTCTCCAAAGCTTTCAGGGATGCACCTCCTTCACCTGCAAAGAGACAATTATCCAAGTGCAATATTATACATGTATATATAACAAGTTATATGAACAATATATAGAGTGCTTAATCAAAAATATTCATCAAATAATGATACTAGAAAGAGACTCAACACAAAGTTGGAAGAAGAATTCTCTTCATTAACAATAGTGAATGAGATAAGTGTACAACCCAACGCCTAAAATAAGGACTCCTCTGCAACCAAAGGATTCTGAGTTCTGCTGCTCCAAATAATTCTGAAGACATACCACTAGCATAACTTTGCTCTCCAAGATTGATTGCTCAATGACCTCCCCAAGGCCTCTATTTATACTTTAGGAAATAGAGTAGTTTCGAAGGCTGAGGAGGTTGAGACAATTGAGATAGTTAAAGATTAGGGCTCAACAAATCTCAATTAATCAGTTTTTATTATTTTTAATGTCGAATGGATGTGTACATGAGTATTGATACTAGAAACCCACGTATGACATGCAAGTTGCTATAAGGGAAACCCGCATACAGATCTGTATGTGGGTTGCAATGAATATACTCGCGTACAATATGCGGGATGATGTGGAGATAGTCGTGTGTGTACACGAGTTGCTGTGGAGATAGTCGCGTACAACATTCAACATATGAAAAGGTAAAATGGAAAGCTGGTTGGATAGTGAATGCATCTCATGTCATGCCCATCTATAGTGTTTAAGAAACCTTCAATCCATAAGTGTCCTTTTGTGTGCCAACATATGAAGTGTCGGTACTCGGACGGAGAAGTGCCATTTAGGTTGATTACAGATGCCCCCTAATGTGTGAGGTCAGAGGGAAGCGATGGCCGAAATAAATTATAATCATTATCTTTGGAGAACTCAGAAATCCAATGGAGTAGAGGTAGTACCTGAAACAAATACATAATAATGTCATATACAAAGTCATATCTGAGGATGCTATTTTCAATATACTGGAACACTAGCTCCTTTACAATGTTTGAGTACATCATATAGTATGGGTACAATACCACGTATATTACAAAGGTGTATCGAAGCCACAATATACAATAATGATGAGTCTTCAAAGATCTAGAAGCTATGTAAATGGATAGAACATAATCTTGCGCAACTTAGTTCATAGATAGAGAACTAAGGTCTTCATAAACAATCCCAAAAGAACCAGTACAATCCAAGCCATGTGAATAAATGTAGGTTGAATTCGAACATGTAGTGGATTCAACAGATTGTCAATCAATAGGTTATAATCGACAACTAAAGCAAAGGAATTCACCAATAATGAAAGTGAATCCTGAGGTATGATCGTCAAAACTTTAGGTCTTCATCGTCAGGAAGTGTTGATGTGGAACCATACTATGATAAGGAAGGCAATAGATCCTCCAACGGATCACAAGAGTGACTAGGAACTAGGTAAAGGAAGGGAGACACAAGCGATAACAGATACAACAATGATGGGATCAAGATATAGATCAGACATTGATTTAATTCCTTGAATAGTGAGCATGACACAGAGATGACCCAAGGTAGCTTTTAACTTTATAGATAGAACAACTAGACTTATCTGTCATGTAGGAGACATGATCAGATTCCCCAGGTAGAACAGGCAAGAGGATGAGTAATAAAATCGAAGTAATAGATGAACTGAAAGTGAACACTGAGACATGGGTAACAGAAAAAACAGAGAGTGCTATGTTCAAGCATGCAATGCTACCACTAACTGAAAACCAAGAGAAAACTTCTTCCTTACCTTCCTTGTTAAATTTTAACGAGTCCAGGAAAGTCAACTCGGATCTCTCTTCATTTTTAAACAAGCTTGAAGAGTAGAGAGAATAATGCT
Source organism: Pseudotsuga menziesii (assembly GCA_001517045.1). Taxonomy (NCBI): domain Eukaryota; kingdom Viridiplantae; phylum Streptophyta; class Pinopsida; order Pinales; family Pinaceae; genus Pseudotsuga; species Pseudotsuga menziesii. The sequence continues at coordinate 364,100 of LPNX010494216.1, forward strand.
TAATAGTATCACCGATTCATGGATTTAATGAGCCTGAACTAGTACATGCTCAGTTGGTTTTTTCACATTTAGAGAGTCTGAAAACTCCAAAAGAAGACTCTAGGGGGGTCCTTTTTCGTCCAATTTAGTCTCCTGAGGCCGGAAAAGTATAAAATATACCACAGAAGAACTCTCTTAACTTCCATAGAATAAAAGGAGAACCTTTTTTGTACTTAGTCAAGGAGGTCCGAAAAAGGTTAAATTACCACCTACCCAATGCTCCTTCGAGAGCAGCATATATCTTGAATTTTACGAGTGTGAAGGAAATCAAGATCACTCGGAAATATCCATTTGGGTACGAGAAATGGGGCTTACAACAATAAACTCGATGCCTTGTTCTTTAATGTTTAACAAGCATGACAAAGACATAAAGTACACTCATAATCTTTTTCATGTTTTAGGTCCAGATCAAGAAAAAGAGAAAACTAAGCTCATACCGGATGTTCCTTTTCTGTAAATTTAGTCCCTCAGGTACGGAAAAGTGATAAACCTATGCCTGAGAATACTCTTCTCAATTCTATAGAAAAGAGAGCGATCCTTTCTCGTGCTATTCTGCATGGTCTGAGAAAGAGATAACCTACCACCAATGCGGATGCCCATTCACATATTCTTAACAAGCTTGAACGGACAAGTTAACTCGGCAGTCAAGTTTGTTTTAAGGAGTCAGACCTGGGCCTAAAGAAACTCCATAAGGGCAGGGAGTCCTATAAAGGGATAGCTTGTAAAAAGAGACCAAAATGAGTCTCTATTTGGCGTGAAAATTAGCTAAAAGGATTCCCCTATACCTAAGACAGCTGCAGCATGAGTATCGAAAAAACAATATAGGTTCTACATGAGGATACTCATGAGAGGAAGGCCCTATCCACAGAAGAATGATGGTAAATACAAGGAGCTAATGGTTTAAAATACCATAGTCCATGGTTAAAATGTTGATTGCTAAGTTTAATATGGAGTAAATATAGATGCAAAAATGCATGTGAAACGACAAAAACCACCCTATATAAGCAAAAAAACACCTTAGAACAATGATAAACTTGTTACAAGGAAAAAAGAGATATGGTATTAGTTAAATAAATTTTGAACTATAGGAAAAAACCCACTTAAGAAATATAATTTCTATAAACAGTTCAAAAACTTAAATAAAACTCACCATTTTGAATTTTAGCCATAAAAAGCAAGTTTTCACCTCTACCTTCATTCGATCGATGTGGACAATCTGGTGGATGAAATCCAATTCTACAAGTGTCAGGTAAGGCTACACCCCAAGATCTACAATTTGATCCTAGCAAATTTTAAATTTAGGCCCCAATTTTATATTTTTGAGTTCCCTTAAGCAAGGAATGATGTGTATGTGGGTTCGCTATAGTGAAACTCCCGTAGACACGTTCTGTACGTGAGCTACCTGAAGGACAGTCGCGTAGAGTACACAACCTGCCTAACTAGACAGTCATGTATGCAGTGTGAAGGGTAAAAGAAATATGTAGGGTCCAAATTATGAATTTTTAGATGAAACTAAAGGTCCACAATGGTTGTTTTGCTAGGTTTGAAGATGGTACTTGAGTGGATGGAGCGTGAGCATGAAGATATGGATCAAGAAGCACTCTAGGATGCCCCCACTATGAATGTTTTATGTTCAAGTGGGTTGTTGAAGTTCTTTTGCACATCACCTATGCAGGCCAATTTCCACTTGTTAGAGTTCATGATAAACTATTGGGACCATGATTTAGGCATGTTTGACCTTCAAGGTGAGTCCTTGGAGATTACCTCAGAGGATATTTACTTCATTACCAGTCTATCACAATGAGGAGCTCCATTCAACCTAGAGGGCACCGGTAGAGGTGGTTATCCCCTAAGTGTCCAAAACTATATTGATATATACTATGCACCAGGTACCCAAAAGAGAGGGAGTTTCATCCCTATTGCACATATACGTGATCTTCCTCTACAGGTACTGACAAGTACCATAGTAAGGGTTGCAGTATCATATTCTCTTCATCTCGCTACATGGAACCAAATGAGGTTGGCAGTGGATTGCATGTAGGGGGCTTTGTATGATTGGTGTTCGGGAGTTGTCCCGATTTTGAGAAAACAACTGTCTGATTGCAAGAGAGGAAGGAGGAAGAAATTTGGATATTATAGCATACTAGTTTCCTTCTTCTTTGGGAGAGTGTCGGGATTGAGCCCTGCAATACCCCTACCATTTCGATCTCCTCATCAGCCTAGGATGAGTAGATGGGGAGATATCTTCCTCTGCCATGGAGGGGGTGGTTCAGTGCAGAGTGTGTATGATGATGACTTCTACTTTTGGTGGGAGTGGCAGTTGCCAGCACTGGACCAGTTTCCATATGCTAGGATGGATTTCTGAGGTGATCCAGACCTTGTCCTTCCTCCAGGAGGAGCATGGGGAGAGCTAGGTAATTTTTTATTTTCAAGTTTTTAAAATTTTTATGAATTTTAAAATATAGAGATATATACATATGTATAAGAGTTCTAATCCTATAAACATGTCAAAATGTAGATATTCGACCGGTCCGCCCTGGAGGGCATCCACGCACGTATGTGCGTCATGTCTTAGGAGAATACCAGGGGCTTATTAGGGTTCTTGATGGGAAGTTGGCTAGGATTACCCAGAGAGTACCCACCTTGTGGATTGAGCACATCCCAGACATCATGTAGGAGTTTGTGGTTGGTGTTCCACCTATCTGGATATGCCTTTTGAGGCGAGTATCCAGAGCAGTTTTAGTATACGTAGATGATGTTGAGGCTGCTAAAGCCACGAAGGATGAAGAATCCAGAGTATAGGGAGACCGGGGGGACCAAGGTGGTCCAAGTGACCAGGGTGGTCCAGCTTAGATATAGGGAATTTGATGGACTATGATCCATATTTTGTATATTTTTGTATATTATACAGTTATGACTAGATCTGAGGATAAGAGACTCGACCTATCTATAGACAGATATTTACACACACACACACACACACACACACACACACACACACACACACACACACACACACACATATATATATATATTGTCGGTTATTTACAAATGTTTCTTATGTGTATGTTGTTGTATATCTTTTATAAAAAATGTGTTAAATTCCAATCCAAGATGTAACTAGCGTATGCAACAGTTAATGAATTCTGATTTCTTGGAATGTGATTGAATGTAATGAATTCAAAATTTCTTTCCAATAACCTAACTTGCATGAACTGATGTAATAGAATAGGGTTCTGCACCTGATAAGCTCAATTGAGCTAGGAAACTACCAGTTGAGAGTCCATTCGAACTTCCAGTTGAGTGATACCATGTGACAAAGCATCCCATAGAAGCTCAATTATAGCCCTATACTCAGCAACATTATTAGAAGCAGGACCTAAGCAAGCGCCTCCCGAGGCAACTAACTATCCTAAGGGAGAATAAATGACCAATGTCGCTGAAGCAAGATTACAAGTGTGGAGACTGGCACTATCAACGAAACCTATGTACCTCTCGGAAGACATCTGAAACAACCGGTAGATGGTATAAAAAACAAAAACCGACAAACTAGTGTACATAAAAATAGATACAATAAAATATAAGAAAAAGTGCTAAGCCTAATCATAGTACTTTTTTAGGTAGAGCCCATTTCTAGGCTCAGGCAACTTATTCCCATCAAAATCAATTAATTCATATGCACCCTTCTTTAAGAACTTCAAAACAACATAAGGCCCTAACCACATGGCCTTGAATTTTCCTACCCCCAGAGGTTCTTTGTCTTGGTCCCAGAGAAAAACAAGTTCCCCCTCAAAGAAAATTTGAGGTTTGACCGACTTATCATATTGGCTTTTGACCCTATTTTTGTGAGCTTGATTTTCTATCAGTGCATCTCTACGCTACTCATCAAGGTGTTCTAAGTGCACTAAATGTTCTTCAAGCTCTATCGTATCAGGTAACACATGAATAGCTATTTTCAAAGACAGGATTTCACATTGAACCGGGGTAACGGCTTCCACTCCATGAATGAGTTGGAAGGGGGAGAAACCCATAGCAGTTTTTACATTAGTTTGATATGCCCAAAGAGCAAGGTATAGCATGATATTCTAGTTAGAACGGGCTACATCAATAGTATGTTTGAGGATAGTCTTCAAAGTCTTATTAACATCCTCAACTTGACCATTCACCTGAGGATAGTACGAAGATGAATGTTCTTGTCTGAATCCAAGCATAGTGGTCAGTTCCGTCATCATGATAATTTGAAAATGACTGCCATGGTCAGTGGCAATCACCTTGGGTATACCAAACCGTGCTATAATCTAATTGAACACAAAGAAATCTGTTGTTTCCCCATCAACTTTAAAGGTGGGCATTGCCTCTTCCCATTTCGTAAAATAGTCCACAGCAACAATGATATATTTGTGCCCCCTAGCCGAGGCTGGGTTACACGTCACGTAATCAATCCCCCACTTCATGAAGGGGCCCACTGAGACAACAGGAAATAATGGAGCGGGATGTGACCACATTTTTCTGGTGTAAAGTTGACACAGATGACAGTGCTTCATGACTTCCACACAATCCTTAAAGCTCGTGGGCCAGAAATAACTGACATGTAGTATCTTCTGGGTCGTTGCTAACCCAGATAAATTACCCCCGCATGCTCCACTATGAGAATCATTTAGGACAATATTCACTTCCTCATGGGTAAGACATCGACACAAAATGGAATCTACCCCCCTTCGATATAAAGTATCTCCTATGATGAGGTATTTCTTAGCATGAAGGCGTAATTTACATTGTTCCTCCCGCGAGGAAGCTCCAGGATACTTCAAAGTATGGAGATATATAAGTATATCTCCATACCAGGGGTCAGACGTGGATATCAAGAAGATGTGCTCATCCGGGAATAAGTCTTCTTCAATGACTACATCTTCTTCAGTTGGAAATTCTACTATAAGCTTAGCAAAAACTAAGGATTTTTTAGACTTAGCGGATTGGAAATCCAAGTCAAACTCTTAGAGAATGACTATCCATTTGTTTAATTTTCCTCCAAAAATCCGTTGGGACAAAACATATTGAAAAGGATTAACATCTACCACTACTATTGTAGTCCTTAGTAAGATGTAGTGACGTAATATCTGAACAGCATAGATAGCTGCTAAGGCCAATTTATTGACATAGGAGTACCTGAGTTCAGGTCTGGATAAAGCACGGCTAAGATAGTAAACGACATGATCCTGGAGCTTATCGTCTTCCTAGACCAGGACTACCCCGATCATCGACTCAGACACGGCCATATACAATATAAAATCCCTAGAGTAATCTAGCAGATGCAACAAAGGTGCCGACAACAAATATTTTTTCAATGCCTCAAAAGGGAGTTGTGCAGTTTCATCCCATACAAATGGGGTGTCCTATTTTACCAGGAACATGAAACCCTTGTTAATCTTGGCATAGTTTACAATGAAACTTCGGAGAAAGTTGGACTTTCCCTACAGGGTCTAAAGTTTCCTGATAGAATGAGGAGGAGGTAGATTTACAATGGCCTCTACTTTTAATGGATCCACTTGAATGCCTTTATTAGAGATAATGAATCCAAGCAGTCTCCTTGACTCGACATAGAACATGCACCTGTGGGGATTCAAGCAGATCTTATAGTATCTGCATCGCTCAAATATCAACCGTAGGTCATATGGATGGTCAATCCTCTTACGAAAATGCGCAGGCAGATCATCAAGGTAGGGTTCGACAATGGCTTTGATATCATGGAAGGAAAAGTTCATTGCTCAATGAAAGGTTTCCCCAGCATTTTTCAATCCAAAGGGCATTTTTTTGTACGCGAAGGTACCCCAAGGACAAATGAAAGCAGTTTTATGTTGGTCTTTCGATTTTATTTGAATTTGATTGTATCCGGAAAAACCATACATAAACGAGAACACTTCACTTCCCGCGCAAGAATCTATAATTTGGTTTATAAAGGGTGTAGGCTCATTTTCCTTGGGACATGCTTTATTCAAATATCGAAAGTTAGTACAGACGCGTATGGTCCCTTGCTTCTTATCAACGGGAATAGGGTTGGATACCCATTCCGTCAGAGCTATGGGATAAATAAAACTAGCTTTCAACAGTTTTTCAACTTCAACCTTCACAGCCGCCTCTTTACGCGAGTTAACAGGTCTTAACTTTTTTTGAACAGGTTTAGCATCAGGGTATGTTCAGATCTCGTGTTCAACTATCAATGGATCAATGCCTGGAATCTCCTCATATGACCAGGAAAAAACGTCGCGGAATTCCTTGAACAAGGACGTATAGATTGCAATCTCCTCAGGAGAGCAGTTTGCACTGATATGTATATTTTCCACAACATCAGGATTTACAGAGATGTTGATAGGGATAGTAGCGGAAATATTTTCCATATTCCCCTCGGTAAACATTCCTTCCCTTGGTAATGGATTGATGGGTGTATCAACATCATCTGACAATCTCATATGAAACTCTTGATTCTCTAGCTTGCTTAGCTCTGGAAGAAAATAGGATCGATGATGAAGATATTCACATATCTTATCGTGTCCACACATGGCTTCTAGAATGGATTCATTAGAAGGTAAAACCATATCTATTAAACAATCCGTAGAATGCAAATATTTTTCTACCTAAGAAGGAAAATAGACTTCTTCTAGGTCCTCTGAGACTGTGAGAGGGTCTGGAATGGGATCAACAATGATTTGAGTGATAGCTTGGTAATCCACTTCCACTGCCGATAAGGGAAATTTCGGTTCTTGGGGGGAAGGGAGAACCCAAGGATCAGTCTTATCAACAACCGTGGCTATGGACTTCCCCACACTAGTAGAACCTATATAGTTAATCAAGGCTAGAATATCAAATGTGCCCATCAGTGATGCATACATTCCATCCCCCAAGCTCTGTGCAGCAGGTTTGACCTGATAAACCAATGGCACAGCTAACTCATTAGACTCCATGTGGCCTTTTTGAGTAAAATCGAGTTGGTCAACAATAACCAACTTCCCTTCGTGTGGAAATACTACCACCCGAAAGACATCCAATGCAATAGCAGGCATGGCATAAGTCCAGCTTCTTCCCAAAAGCAAATTATAGTCCAAAGGTGCATCAATCACTTCCACCTCAATAGACACTACTTTCCCTGCTAGCTTAATTTCAAAAGCCGGTAGGATACCATGCAGATGAAATGACCTTCCATCGAAAGCAGTAAGTAGAGTGTTTGATGGGACCAGCTCTAGGGATCCGAGAGCTTTCCAACATGACAAGGACATAACTCATGTAGAAGAACCCTCATCAACAACTACCCTTCAAATGGTATTTCCACCATGGATGACATCTATTGATAAGGATACATGGTAAGGTAGGCAAATTTTAACATCAGACAAGTGAAATTTCACCATGAGACTCGACGAGTCCATGCTGCCTAAGGCAGCTAACAGGGCATCCTGTTGGGTGGGACAACTCTATAACACCTCTAAAGCTGACATTGCACAAGGATTTTGGGCCAAGTCTTCAACCATGGAGTAGTTTGAAGTAGCCCTAGCATTGGGGTTATGCAAGGTATTCTTAAAGACACCTTTTAGTATCTTAAGGCATAGTTTTAGTAGGCTTCTCGATCGTGAGAGGGTTAGAAGTTTCACTTATAGCCTTACCCTTCTCAGAAGTCTCTTTTTCATAATTTGTATTCCTAGTCTGTAGCAAAGTTGAATATCGAACCATGCTGATATAATTGGGGTCAGGGGCATTTGAAGTGCCCCTTGCTATATTATAAGTTGAAGTTGAATACTGCCCTTGGAGAAAAGGATTCTTCAGGACAGCCGGTTGTTGAGATTTTAGTAGCTTCTGGGCTTGTTCCATAAGGGGACAAAGGTGAGTGAGGTGGTCCTCATGGCACAGCTTACATGGGAATTTCACCTTTTTCTTGTCTTTCTTGCCTCCATCAGCACTATTTGCGGGTTTTTGCTTGTTTTGATTTCCCTCCCCTTTCTTTCCTCTCTTCTTCTTCCCACCGGGCTGCTGATTGCCCTTATGAGAGGTCTGCGCAAAAACATTTGCATTTTGATGTGAGGGGGCAGCCTTTGCTGCCTCCACCGTAGAATGTTTAATGGATAGCTGATGGAGCTATTTGGCCAAAGAATCTATAGTGGGAGAGTTTATGGACCCAACCACACCATCGGCATGGGGTCCATGCTTAGGTTTCTCTACATCGTGGGTCGGCCTTGGTGCCTCAGGGATAATCTCATACAAGATCCTAGATTGAGAATAAATCAAATCCAATTGCTGGGCCCTTAGAATGGCTTCTTCTTCATTCGTCACTCCTGAAGTGGATACGTCCTTAGATATGTAAGGAAACAGGTATTTAAGGAACCACTCTAGTAAAAACTCAGGAGGAATGGTGGCTTTAATAAGGCTCTTTCGCCTCCTCCACTCTTGGATGTGATCCGAGATGTGGGTAGCCTTGTTCTACCTGAAGGTAGATAACAAGTGTGTTCCAAAGTCATATCGGACTGGAAGCTGAACGTGGATATGGAATGCACTAGCCAAGTCCCAAAAACTACTAAACGCAGGAGAAGGAAACTCAATGTACCATTTTTCTGCTGTACTCATTAAGGTTTTTTGGAATAGCCTTAACCTAACTGAATCTTCATTCAATGAATTAGAAGAACACCATAAATGAAAAGTGGTGGCATGAGCCCTAGGATCTTCACCAACTTTTCCCTCGAATTTTGTGGGATGTTCGATGGCAATTTGGTGGGAACAGGTGGCCACGAGGGGTCATGCCTCACCGGGTCGTTCATCAATTTAGACAAATCTGGCAAGTTTAACATTTCCAGGAATGGAATCTTGGGTTAAGCAAGAGCACTAAAAGTGCCAGTCTGGGGATTAGAGGGACTTGCCCCCAAATTCCCATATGTAAAGGTGGGGTTTCCCCCTACCACTGGTTGCAAAGTGGATGGATTACTTTTAAATGGATTCCATCTGTAAGCAATAGTATTGTGGGTGGGAGGTGTAGTGTAAGAGTTTTTGGTCGTTCCAGTCGAAACTGGGGTTTGAAAAAAGGGAGCAGGTATCCCTCCACTAAACAACAAAAAGGGAGAGCTCGTGAACAGGGCCGAGACGAGAGTTTGAAAACCTTGCCCATAAGAGGTATTTTTTCCAAACTGCACTCCTACATAAGAAGGTTATGGGCCTACATATGGAGTGGATGGGGGAATATGCCCCCCATTCCAAGGAAATCCTTGGAAGAAAGCCGAGGATCCTACTGGATCACTTTGGGCAGTGTGTGTGAAGGAGGAAGGAACAATAGGTATACTAGGAATCCCAGTAACCATGCCACCAGAAGCACCTACTAGGCTTGTGGTAACCGGTGGTTGAACCACCCGGCTCACTGGAGTTAATGGCGTAGTAGGTATACTAGATCTAGGGGCACTTACCGGGGGAGGTAGTACCCCTTTAGCCAGAATAGCTGAGGTGAAAAAAAATGAACTTTCTCCCATAGAAAACATTATCCTTCCCACAAGGACACCTAAAATAGGTGAATTGTTGGCTATCATGGGCAGACCCGGGTTTACTGTATCTAACCAACAACACCCCTAGCTCACTGGCCCTTTCGGCAACAGACCGCGAAGCGGCCTGAAGTCTCACCTGAAGTGATTCTAATGGGTTGGCCAAGGACTCAAGCATCTTGGACCAGGTTCTATGGCATCCTATTTGCGACTCGCAGCTCTTCTAGCCGCGAGATCTCTCTCTCTGCGCGTCGCAAGACCCCTCCCACGTCGCTCAACTTCCACTGACTCGCGATGAATCCAGCCTTATCGCATCGGCGTGTACCAGGTGACACATAACTTCCTCCCCAACGCTAAGTCCTTAACCTATGGTATCGCGCACTGCAGCTCCTCTGCCGGTACGGTATCACCTCCCTACAATATCCTACTCCCGCGGCTCAGCGTACTTAGCATTGTTTGTGTTGACTTGCAAGACTCAACATACCAAGTTGTTTAACACTGCAACTAGTGACTGTTTTGAGCAAAGCATAAATGAATCCGCATACAACATGTCAAAGACTTCAACTTATGTCTATCCTTCTATCTTGTTGTGAACTGAATAACACATACATACATTAAACTGTAAACAAGGCTCATATAATAACTGATAGATGCAACAAATAAACACAACACATGAACCAATCTCATAACACTCGATTTTAATGTGGTCCACCTCCAGGATGGAAGTTACATCCACAGAACTGTGTTTCTATTATAGCTCAGGGGAAGGTAAACACAGTTCTACTGCACCGCATATCCAGCTTGAGATCTTCTGGGTAACTCCACACACAGCCTGGAGCCCTTCTCTCTTAGATCTCTTCCCTATCTCTATATTGCACCTCTTACAATATACTCTTCCCTCTTTGTCGATCCCTACGGATCGTTACATGCATGCTCTATGAGCCAGCTACTGGTTAAAGTAAGGTACTATAGCTAATAACAGAACCAGAGCTCAAATCTATTACAATACAAGATAACTATGAGCTAACAGACTAAATGGATAACTATATGTTATCCAACTAGCTAACCTTTTACAATAAAAAATATATCCCTTTATAGGCAGCCCGAAGGTCTCGCCATTACAACACTGTGGGCCTGTCCCAACAGTAACCCAAATCCTAACTAGTGACAGTTAGCGTATCTGTACTTTGAGGTAGCCGCTATCCATCACACCGCAGCTCTCTGTAGTCTTCCATGCTTCCCGACACTAATCATGGGTACTATGCACCGCTTCCCTTCACCACAGCTTCCTGCAGTCTTCCATGCTTCCCAGCACTGACCATGGGTATCGGCGCTGCTTCCCTGGCTGTCCTTTGTCTTCAATACCTCATCCTCGTTGCTCCTTTTCCTTTATGAGGGTAGCTGATCCCTCCTGTCTTCCACCGCTGCCTTCAATGTAGTGGGTGAGCTCTCTCTTCTCGGCCGCTCAGGTACCGTCGTCTTCCTTGACTTCTCTGTCTTCTACAGTCACGGTTTTCAGCTCTGATCTGTAGCTAGAAACCTGCTACAGTGTCGTAGCTCTACCTCCTATATCTCCGCCAAAACTGTCTATCCATCAAAATAGCAGCTTCTTTTGTAGCTGCGGGACCCTACTCCAACAGTCCCCTAACACTTACTTGTGGCTCGCCCCTGAGCCACTACCAGCGGGCTTCTCCTGCTATAGCTTCTCCTTGGCTTCCTGCGAAGTCTGTTGCAACTTGTCGCGAAGTCCTGCGACTTCGTCCTGCATCGCTGCGACATGCTCTTGTGTCGAGTCAAGCAAAGCTTGACTAATACTGGCATCTTCTGTTGCGTCAGTTTCCTCTCTGGTGGTAGTGAACTCCCTCACTTTCTGCTCAACCGTATCGACTAACTCAGTGATTTTCTCCTGGTAGGGTTGAAACAGGTCATTGATGTGTATCTCCTTTGTTCTTAATCGTTGTGCTTCCCGCTGCAAGTGGTTCATCTCCTTTGTCTTCCTCATCTTCTGAAGAGCTGCTAAGATCTTAATTTATTCTTTCATTGCCGCCATGGTATTCTCTATCTGCTGAATATTTTGCTGGATTTCTACTTTCTCAGGCAGCTGATCCAAGTTTGACCATGTGTTCATCGCATCATTTAGTACTGATAGTGCATCATCGATGCGAGACTGCATCTCTGCAAAAGCGAGTCGAAAGGCCTCTACTCTCGCTTGCTTGTCTGCGTCGGAAGTGTCTCGTGCACGAGCCTCAAGCTCATCGATCTACGCTCTATGGTCTTCCTCCATCTTGGCCGTTGCTTCTTCCATCCTGGATACTATTTCTTCCAGATCCTTTGCTCTGTCTACAACTCTTCTTACCTTCTACGGGAGAGGCAAGGTGAACGCATAGCTGGTGCATTCTTAAGACCAAAGGGAATTACCGTATACTAGAACGAGCCCCATTCTGTTGCAAAGGTGGTCTTGGATCGATCTTCTGGATGGATTCTGATCTGATGATAGCCTGAAAATCCATCAGTGAAGGAGTAGACCTCCTATCCTCCCACGTTGTCTAATACCTCATCAGTGAATGATGTCGGAAATGGATCATGAAGCGATGCATCGTTGAGCTTGCGCAGATCGACACAGATCCTGATGTCTCCTTTGGTTTTCTTCTCTTATACGACCATGGGGCTAACTCATTCGCTTTCTTCTACAGGCTTAATGATGCCTGCTGCTAGCATCTTATCGATCTCATCCTTTAATTTTTCTTTATATTGCGGATTTAATCTAGATGGGCACTGTTTGACTGGTCTAGCATCCTCCTTCAATGGTATCCTCATGACTCTCAGGTCTCCAACTATTCCCTTCATCTCTGTGAAATTGGTGGGAAATAGGTCCTGATAGTCATGTAACAAGTCTGCAATCTGTCCGACTGTTTCATCGTTCCAATAGTCTCCAATAGAGGCAAACTTAGGTTCTGTGTCTATGCCAATATTGATCTTTTTAATCTTGATGGGCTCTGTGATTGCTGGAATTTCTAACTGTGGTCCCTCAACATCGCGAGTGCCTTCTGACTCTGGAATGTTGGTGTCGCAAGGATCCTCATTCTCCTCCTCTGGTTCAGATGCAAAATTATAACACTCTAACGCCTATTTTAGCTGGATAGCCCACTCAGGTTGAGCTGACACTGATATGGTACAATCCTCAAATATCTTACTCTTTATTACTTGTAGGGCCTAATCAACACTTGGATACTCAGATTCAAAAGCGAAGGTGAGTAGGAAGCTGTCTATCATAAGTGGCCATGTTGTTGTTCCCTTGCGCAGTTCAGCCTCTGTATACCATTTCCTTGGAAATGTATCCAAAGTATGAATGAATTGGTGAACCCATTCATCCTCGGGAATGTCCGACCAATTCTGTTCACATGTCTGAATGTGTGATCTGGGGTCACTCTCTCCTGTGTACTTCTGTTAGACATACTCTCTATCGATAGAAAATCTGATCGCCATCAATCTTTTAATATCATCCCATGATGCGATACTCTCTTTATGTGCATACCACCATCTCGCAGGTGTGGCTCGGACTGCAAGGTCCATAGCTGCGATCCTCTACTCGTGAGGAATCTGTTGTTCAAACTGCTCAAGAAAGTCCTGGATATCTGTTAGACCATGAAAGGATGGAATCTCATTGATCTCTTCTCCAATCCATCGCAGTGACTTAGTCAAGTATGCGCATCTGTGCGCTGAGACTTTGTGAAGTCTGTTCTGCCAGTTCTCTAGACCAACATCTGAATCCGATGCGCATGAGCTGTCGCATCGCCAACTAATGTTCCCTTCTATAGTTGGATTGATGTAGTTGCTCTGGTTTGTGGTCATCTGATAGAGGCTCTCCATGTTACGTGCCTCCTCCTCTGCTTGGATAGGTTCAATATATCTAGGACCCTGAAAAGGATCCAACGGTGTGATGACCCGGATTTGCGTGTCCTCAAAGGTCATTTGTCTTCTCTTTAGGTCAATAACGGCCATGTTACCGATCTCCCAATAAATTCCTATTAGTGCTGGATATGGTCTGCTATCGCCAATGATTTCTATAACTTCAAAGTCCGCAAAGCTGCGAACTCCGTTAATGTCAACTGGCACCTGCGGTAACCGACCCAGGGGTGACACACGCTGCTGATTAGCTAATCTCAGATGGATAGGCGATCTGATTAACTTAGGGCTACCCATCTGTTCCCATGTCTGCTTAGTCAGAACATTTACATATGATCCCAGATCTAGGATCACCTCATCCATTTCAAATTCTCCAACCTGCGCTGTGAGTCGCATCTCTCTTCCCATTCTTGTATGTCCTGTAATATTATGAACAGCACGCTGTGTATTGCTCATGGAAGAAGATGGCTGAGACTGATCTATAATGCACTGAAGTTCCATGATATCTTGCTCATTTCTTACAAGTTTTAGACAACTCCGTAGGAAGGAATGTACACTTCCTGTCATCTCGTCCTCATCGCATCTTCCCGATGTGGTAGCCTGCGATGTCTATACAAGGCTATCTGTTGTAATCTCACAGATCACATAAGGTTACCAATAATACATACAAAAATATACATAGATGCAAGAGACAAGAACTGATAACATGAACAGATTATATTATTCTCAATAGATCATACAAAGCCAAGAACTGAACTGTGTTCTTGTGTGGCTCAACAGCCTAATATACAGGTTACAAACAGTTACAATCATAACTACCTGTCGGTTCACCGAACCGACACGACTATTAGTTAACAGACTAACTACTGTGTTTTACTTGGCCGACCGACGTAGTCGGTCTCTCGACTTAGTCGGCTGATCGACTAAGTTGGTCTTCGTTCAAGTCGACTTATGTCGACTTGCTCCTTCTACATCTCCCCCACAAACAAAACATTTATTCGTCCCGAAGAAAGAGGGAGGTAAAACAAAATAGACTAGAAGTACAAGAAGTAGATTTGCAAAAAGGAGACTGCTACTGAGGTGGGCTGTGCAAGCGAATAGTTGGTCTTCTCTGTACACAGACTTCGACTATTGCTAGTGCTGTGATGGCAAGCTAGGGTTTACAGAGATCAGGGGCATTTCTGTACTCGGCAGTGGTCAACCAAGTCGTTGGCATCTGTCACATCGACTAACAAAAGTTTTACAATCCTTATGAAGCGTCGGCCACCATAATCCAGACTGTTGAATTTTCTTAGCAGTTGTGTCGGCCTGAAAGTGTCCTCCTGCTGGTCCGTAGTGTGCTTCGTGCATGATTTGCTCTCGTTCATGGGCAAGTACACATCTTCTAAGAACATCATCTAACCCCATTTTGTATAGAAATCCGTTGATGAGGCTGTAGGGGGCAGCCTTCATAGCTAGGATTTTCTTCTTTTTAGTGTTCAAACCTTCTGGGGCCTGACCTGTTTCTAGGAATTGAGCAATTTCCTCTAGTTCTTATGGTACTGCTTCTATACGAAATAGATGTGCATCTGGTAGGTCGTCGTCGATTCCAGTCGGTTCCTCTCCTGTGTCGATTCGGGAGAGGTGGTCGGGTCCGA
>LPNX010494218.1:0-35628 GCA_001517045.1 Pseudotsuga menziesii
ATATTATTTCTGGTGTTGCTTATTCCTTGCAAGAAGGGAATTACATTTTCGATCATGTTTTGATTTCCGTGCAATGTAAATTCCAGATTTTTATTATAAGGTTTTTGACAATTTTTACTAATATCCCTACATTTTTTTATGTACCCCTATTATTGCCAAATTGTCTTTTTCATTCTATCGTTCCAAACAACACTGAAATCTTATCTGTACTCGATCACATCTTCCCTAACATCTCTGAAATATCCTCTGTACTCGATCACATATTCTCTATACTCGATGAATGGATCTGACAACTTCGACATATGTTCAAAGAACTCAAAGAACCTTGCATGGCTCATAGGTGGCTATATGTATGCGTCTGTAGATTTCCATCAATCATAGGCCATGCATCCAACACTGTTTAAAAATACTATGATTGCATATGTAGGTTGTATTGAGTTTGGGTATTTGCAAAAAGTTGGACAGAGAAATAGTTCAAGATTTGCAAAGAGTAAAAATGGTTTCGCACAGAGACACAGTTCGAGATCTGATCTGAACAAATTAAAGGTATGTGTTATGTTGTTAATTCCTGTCTCTAATGTTGTTAATTCCTCTATGTAATCATTCTTGTTTGTAATAATCCCTAATAATATTTGCACTTTACTTTTTATTGAAAATGTTATTAACTGTATGGATAATTCCTTTTTAATTATTTCTGCATAATAATTTTTACTATATTTTCTTTGTAATTATTTATGCATAATAATTTTTACTATATTTTCATTTTGCTGGAAAAATTAATTCCTCTCTGTAATTATTTATGCATAATAGTTTTTACTATATTTTCATTTTGCTGGACAAATTAATTCCTCTTTGTAATAATTTTTGCTATATTTTCATCTAGTTACCTCCATAAATCCTGTCACACAAACAATTAGCAATAGAATATTTTAGCACTTTGATTTTTATACAACGGATTCTGAAGAGTCTGCACAGCAACATCATAATTGTTGGACAAAAAGTAATGATGTTAATTCTTGTCTCTAATGATGTTAATTCCTCTCTGTAATAATTTGTGTTTGTAATAATCCCTAATTATATTTGCACTTTAATTTTTATTGAAAATGTTGTTAATTGTATGGATAATTCCTTTGTAATTATTTTCGCATAATAATTTTTACTATATTTTCTTTGTAATTATTTCTGCATAATAATATTTACTATATTTTGATTTTGCTGGACAAATTAATTCCTCTCTGTAATAATTCATCTCTGTAATTATTTCTACATAATATTTTTTACTATATTTTCATTTTGTTGGACAAATTAATTCTTCTCTGTAAATTCATCTCTGTAATAATTTTTCTATATTTTCCTTTGGTTACCTCCGTAAATCCTGTTACACAAACAATTAGCAATAGAATATTTTAGCACTTTGAATTTTATACAACGGATTCTGAAGAGTCTGCACAGCAACATCGTAATTGTTTGAATAGACAATTGTAGATCCGAGGAGAGAAGCATGCAAGTTTGAAAGTGGTTGTTCCCACTTCTGGTTGAACTCTATGATGCAGCATTTATTCTCTCCCAATATAGACACACCTGCCACCAANTGTAGATCTGAGGAGAGAAGCATGCAAGTTTGAAAGTGGTTGTTCCCACTTCTGGTTGAACTCTATGATGCAGCATTTATTCTCTCCCAATATAGACACACCTGCCACCAACATTTAACCATATTAATACTATTAATTATTTTTACTATATTTTCATTTTGTTGTTTAAGAGAAATCTCATGAAAGAGTGTCTTTCAACGTTAAACAATGTATCTCTGCAAGGGAAAGCATCCACCAACGTTTGTCCCTTAGCCTCTCTATCCAATAATGTGTAATGAGTTATTCCTGTTTCTAATAAAATCTATTCAAGATTGCGCTAGATATTGTGTGCTTATCATTTATCATAGGATCCCAGGCCAACCCAACCGGGAAACCCCGCCCATGATCCCAGCAGTCCATCCCAAGCACAACGAGCAAGCTAGTGAGAGCCACATGGAAAAGGGGGTCGAAGCAGCAGGAAAGAAAAAGAAAAACATGAAGGATAGGGATAATCCTAGGCTAAGAGACTCTCCCGAGTTCTAAATTAATAGCTGGTAAATTATAAGGAGAGCCTATAGGTAATAGGAAATGGGAAAGTCAAATCTCAAGCCTCCAATATTGTTAAGTTCAAGACTAGAGTGTTGCAGCCCAATATACTTTTGTAGAATAAACCCATATTTGTACATTCTCTATCATGGATTAATATACTTACATTCCCTCCTTGGAACCTATGGTGCCTTATTTTCTCCACGAAATGTGATGCATGCAACCAAAAATAAGCCAATCACTAGCCAATCAATTGTATGCCTTTTTTGTTTGTTTGTCCCTTCACTTAGTTCGCAGAGAGAGGTAAAGAATTAGCTACCAGAGAAATGAGGTCCTATATATCTGAAATCGCATCTCATAATAATTTGTAAAACCTATCTTTGTACGTTCTCTGTCATGGACTAGGATACTTACATGCCCTCCTTGGAACCTATGGTGCCTTATTTTCTCCATGAAATGTGATGCATGCAACCAAAAATAAGCCAATCACTAGTCAATCAATTGTATTCCCTTTTTTTGTCCGTTCCTTCACAAATTTTGCAGAGAGAGGTAAAGAATTAGCTACCAGAGAAACGAGGTCCTATATATCTAAAATCGCATCTCATAATAATTTTTAAGATTGACACACAGACAAACCATCATGGCTTGAATACATTGCTTCAGGGAATAGCCTTTTATATCTTGCTTCAAAGCATGGCATGACTGGTCATTTATTGTTGTATTGGGAGGAGGTTCAACATCGATCTGAGAACCAATTTATGAAGCCGAAGGGACACAGTGAAATTAATTGATTACTTGGTTCGACAAAAAAAAATTGGCTGGGAACCATCTATTTCGCTAAAAATAGTAGGGAATATGTATGGATTGAAAACAGAAAAATAGTAGAGTTCAAACCGTCTTGTGGACTTTCCCTAAGGTTGAGGCTTCGGATACTAGCTCTAGATACAAACCGTGTGTACATTCGGGATGGTTCCATATTTTTTGTTTACCAGAACTGGGTTATACATCCACATGGTCTAGGCAATTGGATATCTAAATCCTACACATTGTAGTTTTTCGATCTTGGCTATAGCACACGAATCCCCACACAACATATTTTACGTAACCTTTCAAGGACATCGAGATTTAACCCATATTTCAAGATCCAATTAAAAAAACTCACAATAATAAAAAATGATGGGTAAGCCTAGATTTCAATTAAATACCTTCAAGAAGCAAGTGGCCCATCCAAATCTTGTTAGTTTTATGTCCTTGAATGCAAATTGAGATGGAAGAATTTGAATAGACTACTTCTAGGCCAAAGGAATGTTGATTCTAAAAACCACTATGCAACTTGACCATCTCAACAATATGTACTGTAGCAAATTGTTTGCATAATTGATCATCTTGTAATAAATTATGATATACTTGTTACAATGGTACTCCTCATAGAGATACAAATAAAATCCCCACAAGGAAAGAACCAGTGTTGTAGTGGGGATTTATCCCAAATACGTTCAGATGCACCAACCTTAGATCACTAAGATCATAAGAAAGAGTTCAATNGAGATACAAAGAAAATCCCCACAAGGAAAGAACCAGTGTTGTAGTGGGGATTTATCCCAAATACGTTCAGATGCACCAACCTTAGATCACTAAGATCATAAGAAAGAGTTCAATGGAATAACAAAAAACTAAACAACAAGAGCAACAACGATAACCAATATTTTTTAGGGCTTTTTTCATATATAAACTAACTACTACATAAAATAAAAACAAAATACTTGTTTCCTACAAGATGGGCCACCGTAGCCGTCCTCGGAAGTCGTTCCATAGCTCCACAGGTTGGTTCTCCAGTCTTCTCCAAGGACAATTGTCTAACAAGGGATGGATCCAAAGTGGGTATAGATAGATTTGAACGTACATCGTGGGAAATGGTGTGGCAATAGGAATAATGGAAGGAAAGTATGTGGTAGGTCTGAGAGCAAAATGGCATAGTGTAACCACAAGTGAATGAAAAGGTATTTTGGGAGATCCCTTCACAATGTATTTATAATATGGTCTTAGGGTTTTTAACCCATGGTATTTTATTTCCCATGGTATTTATCTATGGTATTTTGACTCTTTCTCATTTTTTAGGGTTTTTTACCCTTTTTGGGAGAAAGTGGGGATAAACTATAATGAATTCTCACTATCCCTTCATTTATGGGAAGGAATAATGGTGTTTATACGATTTTTTTGGAAATACAAATGTGAAGGTCAAAAGTAAGGTAAATATGGTGGGAATATGATGTATGTATATGGTTTAGACCATGGAGAGCTAGCTGAAAACTTTTTAGTGTTAACAGATTGCCCCCTGATGTGTGAGGGAAGGAGCTCATCGTATGACCGATATACATCATAGGATCATGGGAATAATGGTGACAACAGTGGAGAGACTGGAGAGACCCGCGGAGAAGTGGGTCTTCCTCGTTCGGACTATGGTGGCTTTTGGTTTTTTATTGGTTCTCAAAAATGGATGAGATACATATAATGTGTGACATGTATATGGACGAGGCAGGTATACCCATGCTCGTAACAATGTCAAAAGAATAAATAATGGGATCAAGGCTCAAAACGTGGGAGCCGATCAATACACATACAAATGATGATACATAATGGTGGCCTCAATGGTAGGCTGAATACAATGTTGTTTTGAAGAACTGATACATAGAAACAATGGCATTCTCGTGGAATGCAATATCATCACAACTGATGTTATGCTAGATCTGGAAGTGTGCATAACTAGAGGGACTCATTGACTAACAGTTAGAAGATCTTTGGTACAATATATAGCATCAAGTATTGAAGATACAAGGTAGCATAACACTAGGAGCTCCCGAACACTGTCGTCGGCGCAGCCCAAAAATTACAAGGGACATGAGACTGTATGGGTCCCATAGGTAGACTCACCAATGTGCTAGAGTCAGGTGAAAACCAGGGTCTTCAACCAAATAATGAACATACCAATACATGTATGAATATCAACGGTGTGATGATGTAGCTGAAGTTGAGCACCTGAGACACAACCAACTCAAAAGGAACTAATGACTCCTTTCAAGTGGTCCAAGGAACTCATCAATGAAGTGGATGAAAGTAGGATACATGGACCCTTTGGGTCTATCCTATGGAATAGATGTGCTATTGTCGACAGAGGGATACCTGCAACTAATCAAGGAAATGATGTTTCCTTGATTGGAAGCACAAGGGGGATAACCAAAGTTGTGGAACAATCTGGGGACTGACACACTGAATGGGGGGACAAGGGCAGGCCTAGTACGGGGGAATCAAACTTTATTTTGTTCAAAGTATGACGAAAGAGATTACCTGGCGGGAAATGAAACTGACTCAAGGGAAGGGGATCATAGATGTAATACCAGGAAGATAATTGCAATGGGAAATACTAAGGGGGGTAACTAGACTAGTCGTATCTAGGGGATCCAAGGAAGACTCATTGTAGAATACTCTGAACAAAGGTGACCCAATGGGGGGAAGCTTCCATACTGTGATATCATATGCGGCAGTGACTAAAGACACCGTTTGGGCCTTCTTCATAGTTTAAGGAGCACAAAGAAGGGATAGAAGTAAGCTCGATATGACACAATCTCGTAGATTTTCAGCAAGCTCGAGAAAGTAAATGCTCGATGGTGTTTTCATTTTTAGAGAGTCTAGAAACGGGAAGAAGACTCCAGTGTGGTCTCTTTTTCGTTAATAGTNCGTATATTTTCAGCAAGCTCGAGAAAGTAAATGCTCGATGGTGTTTTCATTTTTAGAGAGTCTAGAAACGGGAAGAAGACTCCAGTGTGGTCTCTTTTTCGTTAATAGTCCCATAAGCTCGAAAAAGGATAAAAGTATACAAAGGATAGATCTCCCAACCTTTGGGGAAGGAAGACTTCTTTACCATTGGTAGTCCAACCATGATGGAAAAGGTTAAACCTATACTGACTAGATGACCGTTCACATACTTTTACAAGCATGAACAAAGCCAAGTTTGCTCGCAATATTTTATTTATGAGAGGGATGGAAAAGAGATTAAATACAGGAAATTAGAGGAAATTTCAACCCAAAATGGGCCTTTTAACTTTTCACCCAAATTCCATGTCATTATGCATTAGCCAATCAAATTGCTTTAAAAGTCAAACACCGTATAGGTCTTAAACAATATCGTAAAGTAAGGTCCCAATGTCCGAGAAATCATAAAAGGATACAAAGGGAAACGTTCCTAGATGGAAGGTGCTAGGGTGATCCTTTTCTTATAATAGTCTATGCGGTCCAAAAAAAAGGAAATAAACGAGGTCACATAGATTCCTTTTCGAATACTTTAACAAGCATGAAAGGAAGCAAGTGTGGTCAGAAATATTTTCATTATTTTAGGAGTCAGAAAAGAGCTTATCAAAAGCTTTGTAATGGCCAATCAAGGAAGGGGGAAGTGTTAAATATATGGAAAGAGGTTATGTTGTGAACATGGCTGAGAGGAATAAATGGAGAACACTAATGGGACCCCCTTGTGGGATGATGGATGGTGGTAAAATAAGGCCAATTATGCAGTATGGATGGAGTGGAGGGCTTGTGAGCATGACAATACGTGCGTGGGGTGATTCACGTGATGGCATGCAAATTGAGGTGACTCTGGGAAATGGACCAAAAATTCCATGTGAGAGCTTGAGACATAAGTCTCGTCATAATATAGGGGATGGAAAACAAAATGCAGTGGTGCGAACAACATCTCAAACAGACACTGGATGACTCTATGGTGCATGGAAAAAGAACTAGACCAAATGGAGGCCTATGGGTACAAAACTAGCTCAACGTACAAGGTGTGATTTGCACAGTGGCACACAAATCAAGGTGACTCTGAGAAATGGCCTGAAGAAATTAGGGAGGGAGCTTCTAGTAGGTTGTTTCTTCACCTAGGAGATTTTTGCACAATGGTGGTAGCTTCATATCCTCATAGTGGACAATCCATGCATGAGCATGGACTACAGGGGAGATATGGAGAGGCCTCTGCCTCTAGAACAGGTCTAGGGACTTGAAAGTACCTATACATGATGCATTGTGGTTGAATTCATATATAGTGTGCTAGCATAGTGGTATCTAGATCATACGTGTGACATATTGTGTGCATGTGTAGATGTGGGACCACACCCTTCAATGGGATACCAGTGGCACAAGGGTAGGGTGGATGGGTTAGATCCACCCACTTACACTCAAAGGATATGACAGAGTGCTACAATGGACTCATTGTGGATGGACGTGGAGTGGCTACTAGAGGGGGTCACCAACTTGTGGTAAAAACGATGCAAAACAAGAAAGAAAACTATAGTACAAGGGTACTCATGGTGGGTGACTTCAGGCATAGAACCTCTTGAGATAGATCCCATTGAGGGGATTCTTCAAGAGGTGGTTGTCAGAGTCATCAAGGATGTATGCCCCCTTGTCAAGACATCTACGGACGAAATATGGGCCATACCACATGGAATCTAACTTCTCTTCCCTAACTTATCATTGGCTTGATCATAGACGAGGACCAGGTCTCCCTTGCTAAAGGTGTGAGGATGGATGGGATAGTCAAAATGAGACTTCAACCCAAGTCTTGGCTGCTTCGATCATCTGGAGAGAAGCACGACGATCCTCATTGGTTTGTTCAAGCATAAGTAGGGGTTCTTCTAATGGTGAAGTATCAGGTAGAAGTACGTCGGTAAGGCATGGTGACAGAATCTTGCATTCAATGGGAAGAATCGACTCCACACCATGGACTAAGTGGAATGTGGTAAAAATGGTGGTGGTTTTATAGATCTCTCCATCATCATGAAAGTGGTGCTGGGATAGATCAATAAGATCTTCCACGGTCGAGGACAAGAAAGGAATACTGGTAGTAGAGATCGTATATATCGTGTTGGTTGTGTCCAAGGAAGAAACCGGAGGGTGGATCTCCTCGAGGACAGTAACGTCGGACTCAAAGGATTGTTTCCAAAAGTTACGAAGGAGTGACTGATACTTAGGAAATTCACAGAAATAGTGAGAATAATGACCATATAGGTCACAAACCACGCAAGGGTGGTTGGTTCGCAAGGAATGATTCTTAACCATTGGTGGATCTAGGATAGTGACTACTAGGGCACCATCAATCTCGTCTATAGTGTCCATATGGGTGTAGAGGAGAGGTAACTCAGGGCATTTTTGTGTCACACGCCCTTGAACATCGCACAGAGCATGATTAGGATTCATACGTGCTTCTATTGTGGCTTTGGATGCCTTTCCCCCAACCTTCTTTGGAGGAGGAGGGGCAGAAGTAGAGACAAAAGTAGTCTTTGGTGGAACTGGAGGGGAGTGTGACATCATCTCAATAGGATGGAAGGGAGTCGACACGACCTGGGGGATCGGGGGTGGAGTATGTGGCTCGAGGTACCACACAAGAATTCCTAATGTGAAACTAGGAAAATTAAGAGCATCCATGATAGGATTGGTCACAATGCTAGCTGTTGGAAAAAGGAAGGGAATTGTGTTGACCGAGAATGAACCCGAATAACTCCTAGAGGATTGTGATTGGTGTTGCGACTAAGGTTGTGAGGAGGTCAGAATGTTACCATAAGTAATAGTGCATAGATTCGATATATCAGCCGACGAAGGCAAAGGTGGTAAAGACAAAAAGATGTATGTCATAGGAGTGTTGGAAAGAAAGCCCGGTCCAACAGAAGACAGGGATGGAATGGACACGTTGTCGATGGTAGTGTCAATAGTAGGAAGGATGTGTTTTCATGTGGCCAACATCTTTGGATCATAGTACATCAACTAGTCGATGGTCATGATCTTCCCATCATGAGGGAACATGAAGAGTCGAAATATGGTAGAGGCAACGAATCGCATTGCATACATGTACTATACATCCTAGGAGGGTTGTAATCGAGTTGGGCATTGACAACCTCAATGTCAAAAACACTGTTTTGTCAGATAAATCAATAGGGACATTCATGAGAACGCCCCGGGGATGAGTAGAGTGACCATCATATGCGCAAAGAGCGATGGTGGAAGGTTGAAGGGTGGGGGAACCTAGTTTCTGCTAAATAAAGGTTGGCATAAAATAGGTGGATGCCCCCTCATCAATGATGCATCGATGGATCACCAAATTCTGGATTGTGATCAGAAGTTGGAAGGCAACAAATTATGGCATCCATTGTTCTCCTTTATCCAGGTCAAAAGTGATCAGCCTAGAATCAAAAGGATCTATAGAACCTAGCATAGAAAACAACACTTTATGTTGCAAGGGACAAGTTTTAAGCACTTCTAGAGCAGACATTGTAGTGGGGGACTGAGACAAGTTGTCAACAATAGTATAGTTGAGCACAACTCTGGAAGTGGTTTTGTTTACGACGCGACGCATAGGGAACCATGGGAATCTGGAAGTCCCATCCGTAGGGGTCTCATAAAATGCAAAGACATGTCATGAGTGGTGGAGGTAGATGTCGCTGATGGGTCAACGGTTTTGTTGGTGGAACAATATTGGTTTCAACGAGTCCAAAGGTTGGCATTGAATGAAAATGTCATGAGATGATGGACACCAACCTCAGTAGTGGTTGCGAGAGCTGGTGGGGCCAAGGGCTGGGTTGCAATCATTCCAGGGGTGTGGTAGGGAGTTTTGGAGTAACATGGGTGGACAACCCAGAGGTGGAAGGTTTAGCGGAGCCGGAGCAGCCACGTTGGGATCACGTTGACTATCGTTTTGAAGTAGTTATTGGACATGATTCAAATGAGCGAACTGGTGAGTATAGTGGTCATAAGTGTTACAGATGGCACACTGATGGTTAGTCTATAAATGTGGGTTATTCCCTGGTCGATCGGGAGGCTGGGGATTCTTTGCAGGGGGTTCGACATCATTGTTTTTAGAGGGATGGCCTGCTAATAATCTCCTTGGGTTTGGTTGTTGCCTCGATTCCTACCTCTCTTGTTCTTTCCCTACCCTTGTTGGTTATTGGGGGTGGGTTGGTTAGGGAGGTTATGTTGTGCATAGACCTATCCCGTAGAAACAGGAGGAGTTGGGGCCGTATCTGGAGTGAGTTACACATGTGGTGCATAACAAACTAAAGGAGATGGTGGGGCTGCAAATCCATCCATTTGGCCAGAACACAAGTGTGTTGAACAAGTTAGTCCATGAACGTAAGGAGTTGGTGCAGAAGGCGCATAGGAATGGGTGGCTCCGGATTGAGCCGTTACGCATGAAAACTCAAAGGCGTAACCGTGAGGAACATAGGAGGAAGTAGCTCTAGATTGAGTCGTCACACGTGAGTAATTGGGGGTGTAAATTGGTTTGGAAACACTATGCGTGTTACTAGGATGGGGTGGCATCATGGGAGAGGCCAAGTAAAACTGAGGGTGCTGGGTAATAGAGTCAATAACTCCATCAACAACATGAGATGCCCCCGACATATCTCAGCGTGAGGTGTCGTCACGGGGAGCATCAGGTATAATGGTATACAAATAAAATGATTGGGTGTATATCAGATCGAACTACTGAGCCTCAAGTGAAGCTTCCTCTTTGTTTTGCGGGCGCTCAGATGCGATATCCTTGGCTATGGGAGTGAGTAAGGTTTTGAGGAACCAATCTAGGAATATCCTATCATCTAACTGGATATCTCACAAGCTACAATGACGACACCATTCATGGATATGATCTGTGATGTGGGTAGTTGTGTTCTGTTGACAGGATAACAAGATTTCTACTTCCTTGTCATAACGGACGAGTAACTGAAAGTATTGAAGCAACATTCAAGCTAACGAGGGGAATTTGGGGAAGGTATCATGAGGCAATTCAATGTACCACTTGGTCATAGCATTAGTGAGTGTGCATTGGAACAAACTCGACTGGATGGAATCATCCACTATGATGTTAGCTGAACACCATAGGTGAAATGACATAATGTGGGTTTGAGGATTGTCTCCTGCCTTACCTTCAAACTTAGGGGGTTTTTAGGGAATTTTTGTAGGCATGGGAGGCCATTGTGGGTGATGACTAATGTGGTCATTGGTTAACTGTTCCAAATTAGGTAGGTTGAGTCTATCCATAAAGGGGGGACTAGAACTAAGTGAGAGTTGTAAAGGACTAGCAATGGTGTCGGTGGCAGCAGGAACGTAGTTCCCATGCATAACTAGGGGTGGATAAGGTTGAATTATGACAATAGGAAAATTCACTGGTATGGTAGGAATAGTCGGAATGGATGTGGGAGGGCCAATACCCCCAGGTATAAACTGTGGAACAATAGTGACAACAATGGCTAGAATGGGACCACCACTAGTGGGTAGTGAACCAACAGTAGTGTGTGCGGTGACAAGGGGCCCACTAGGACTAGGGAATGTAGGCCCAGTGGAAGGGATGCCTTCGGATGATAAGTGGAATGGATGTGATCCCACTACTAACAAGACCCCCTTGAAAGGGATCAGGATGTACACCAACCATGGGGCTATATGGAGCAGTGAACAAGGTGGGTTCAGACTTATACAAATCCAAACCAGACTTAGAGGTCGTGTGTGGCTCCGAAGGTGGTGAGTGACGTCGAAGATGGCTTTGATGACGACGCTTCAAAGAACCGAACTGGGGGGTGTGCCCCCTAAGCCTATTTCAGTAGTGTGGTAGAGCTATGATGACTATATCGAGTGTTGTGTAAGCAATGAAAACTCAAGAGTATCAATTCTAGCTCCAAAAACCAACTACAACTCAGTGTGTAGAAGGAGAGCATATGAAATGGTGGCTCACAAGCGAACAACAATATCTAAAACCAAACTGTGGCAGCGGGTCACAGCAAGGAGAGTCTACAACAAAGTGGCCAGAAAGCCAACAAGAAGCACTACCTATCAAATAAAAATGACTCCATTGACCTATGGGGTATGAGTGCAAGCAATCTCCTAGATACAAGCTGGAAGATCCTCAAAAATCATATCCTCAGCAAGGTGATGAAATCTTAGTCAAACAATATGAAATGGAAGAACAATACAAGCCAAGAGAATCCCACTACTGAGAAGGACCTATGGGTAAAATATCCCTAGAAGAATGGAAACTAGGATACCTCGTTCATGACACATTCGTTTGGTTTACTAACGTTTCATCCCTTTGTCCCTTCACACCTGGTATACGCTGGCATGCATGAGGAGGACTATGAAGGTTTAGCCTTCGAAACAAGATGGAGTGTGGTATTCCACCCTAACTTCTGGAACACCTTGATTGTGTCTTACTCCTGCTGAGAAGGGGGCCTCCCGAAAAATTGTTTGTGACCATGTAAACAAAAACTAGAGGATTTTGGTCCCCTAATGGACAATAACTATGTCTCAAGATGTAAGTGATAGAGGGGTGTTGTTTGGATGCCTATCCCAAAAGTCCTAACTTAGCTACAATATTGTTTTGTCCTCAAGCGAGGTTATAATGTTGGTTGTATTAAGTTAATTTTAAGGCTTGCTCGGGGTCCTGAACCGATCTTTTCACTTATATGGTGTGAAATGTGTGAAACTTATGTGTATGCCAAACCCAACAATCCATGATGAAGATGTCCAAATATCACTATCGGGATGCAAATATAATGCAGTAAATAACAGTAAATATGTTGCAGACTAAAATTTTCTTCTAGGTATAAAATGTACTTGAAAGAAATGAGCAGTAAAAGGAACTAATCAAATATAGGAAACATGCATGGGGTCTCAACCATGAAGCTCAACTAGAAAAAATCACAAACCAATCAAGTGGGATCTCAAAACATACCAAGGGGCAGCAAAAAGATCAGATCTAGATAGAAAACAGGTCAAAAAAGGGTTTGGGACAGACAAGGGGCCTGAAACAGGAATCTGAAGCACAAAAACAGACTGAAAAATTGCAGGTCACACCTGTCGGCAGAACAGGTGTGATCGAGGTCGCACGAAACATAGGAACAGTCGTGATTTGAGCAGAAAAATAGTTGATGCACTCAGGTCACACAAAAAAGAGGGTTAAGCAAAACAGGGTCACCCAAAACCAATTCACAGCAACGGCTGGGATCGCTTTGGAAGCCAGGACAGGAACGATCTGGGTTTTTAAGCCAGGTTTCTCTTATCGGGACTAAAGGCACAACCTAGGTCACACTCATCGGGAAGAAAGGTGGGATTGGGTTACAGCTTTCGGTCAAGGATATGCAACTCTGGTTGAACATAATTTTTTTTGCAAAACAAACTCGGCTAGGGACCGGGGGGTAGGCACTGATGCAATAATGGTTCAGATCAGCCATGAGGGGGTTCGATCTCTGACGAGTGAGGGATTAAAATGAGGACAAACTAATAGAAAACATGCAAAAACAAAGATCCATATGGATTGACCTAGTAGAGACGCCAAAAATATAGTGGGGATTTCTCCCTAGCTATGTGCAGATGCACCAACCTTAGATCATTGAGGTCATAAGGTAGAGTTCAATGGAATAACAAAAACCTAAATAATAAGAGAAACAGCGATAACATATATATATTTAGGGATTTTTTCATATATAAACTAACTACTGCATAAAATAAAATAAAATACCTTTTTGCTGCAATATGGGCCACCTTAGTTGTTGTTACACTAAAATCTCATCACCATCATGTTATGAGATAGGTATTCTTTTGTTTGCTCCAATCCCTCAAATTTTTCCCTAGAAAAATAAAGGTTCAAATTATCCCCTTGCAATTTTTCCCTCTGTTGAAATGGTAACACTCCTCTCCCATTGAAAAAAAGCTTTACCCAAGTCAGCACCGCTCCTGATCAATGAGAAGGAAGTGGTGCCATCACTCCTGTCCTTACTGTAAGAAGCAGTGCCCCCTTATCACAGCATGTTTGCTTCATTGGAGGAGCAATGCTCAAGTTTTGAAGGCAAAAAAGAGAAGCTTCGAGAGGATTCTCGAAGCTTGCCTCCGTGGAGCCTCATCCCTATGTTTTAGGACCAGCAGGAGCTTGCGATACTCCCTTTTAGGATCTAATATCCACCTCACCCATGAGATCCTCAGCCATTCCTAACCTCCCATGCCTTAAATACTGGCTCACCCCCCATGGGAAAAAGGAGGAAGAATTGTGTTTCATACCCAAACTCTGTCAAAATCATTCCTGAGTCTTTGGAGACAAGATGAAGTTAGAGGCAAGGATCCATTGGAAGGAACTCTCAACACCAAGGCATAAAGGTTGTAGTCTCTCCAATCATTATCAATAAATAATGTCTTTTCTTTCCCATATTTACTGTTTCATATGTATGTATTGCTTGATTCCTTGGTCACAAGCATAGATCTAGTTGATTATATTGTATGCTATCATGTTTCTCTTGTTGTTTTCCATCTTTTACAGGTTTTTCGGTGGGGATAGCGAGGAAAAAATTTGAGAGAAGTATCATGGCATGTCATTCAAGTGATTAACAAGATATAGGGAGAGTCTAGCATTCCATGTTTGTGTTTTGTTCTATATCTGAGCCATTCATATCTAGGGAACTAGATCTTGTCCGCATGAGGTGTGTATTTCTAGCCTACAAAATTGGCAACTCTACTGGGGTCCTAATTCAATTCTAAATATTTGGTAATTTGAAACCTCCACCTTCATTTTCAATTTTTAGATCTACTTTTCTATTCATAGATTTGTATATCTGCTTTGAATTTGATTGTTTTGGCTCTGTCTGCCTTTGGATCTTCATATTTTTGGTTCACTGGGTTTTCTGGTGATTGTTTAGGTTCATCCTTTAGATTGTAACTTCCTTTTCTGTTGCTTTTTTATTTTTCAAATCGTCATTTCAGGCACCGCTCTTGAGTTGTGTTATAAGTGTGGTTCTGGAGTTGTCACCGCTCTTCCTCTGTGTTAAAGAAGCGGTGCCATCGCCCTTTCTCTGTGTCCAAGAGGTGGTGTTGGACCTGGTAACGCCCTGGTATGAACCTACTAAAAGCGGTACCACCACTCTGTTTCTGTGTACAAGAAGCGGTGCTCAGGCTAGTAACGCGTTTTTCAACACCTGTAGAAGCGGTTCCAGGTATTCTTCTTAGCCCCGTTTGGTGTTTGATTCTTAAATGCTTGTTATTAGTATTTGGATCCATGCTTCAGATAGTTATGGTTGTTTTTGAAATCTACAATTCATTTTTGAACATAAAACTCAATCAAAAATTAAAAAATTAAAAAAAGAACGAGCGTGTATGAATCTATTGTTATTCTCAAGAATTGTGATTGATGTTGGTCTTTAAAGCTTCATAGTTGGCTTTGAATAGAACTTGGTTTTGTTAGATCTCTGATTCCTGTCTTCTTTGATAGAACAAGAAAATATTCATTCTAGTTTTTCTTCATTTGTTATACATGATTTTTGTATGGTTTTTCCTTTTTTCAAAAGATTGTGAAAGAATCCACATATAAATTATTGTAGAATGTTCCTTTTAGTTCATTCTCAGTTTGGTTGAAAAATATGAACACTTTTGTATAAAGTTGTAACAATCATTTCTTGCTTTTCATTAGAGATCTCACTTGTTTTTCAGTTCAAAAAAGGAAGATTTTGTTTGTTTCAATTAGGAACGGATCATATAAGCAAGTGTCTTTTAATTGTGTATGGGATTTATTCTATGTTTCAAATAAATTGAATCTCTCTCTCCCTTCCTTAAGTAGGGCACACTTTTAAAGTGAAAGTAAAATTTTGCACATCATACTGCATGGTTTTAATTTTTATGTCCTCACCTCATGCATCCACCTAACCATTCAAGATAAAATTAAGTGCTAGCTTAGGTTTAAAATTTTTAGCAATTTATGTGATAGGTTAGTGATGTGTTCGGGCGTTGTAAAACGTAGTAGTTGTTGTTAATTTGTCTCCACTACAACCTAGGACTCATGCGTTTCTTCCACATACCGCCGGTATATCGAACGACCTTTCACGTACCCTTGAGGTATATAGAAAGCTACTTCATGTACTCGATTGTATATCAGAAGGCCCCTAGTGAAAGGTTGTGCATTAGATAGCACCACTACCGATTTGTGCTTCCACATACCTTGCGTATATCGGGAGACACTTTAGGAATCCTGAGACCATCTGAGTTAACCCTTTGGTCGTCTTGGCTTCACACTAGTTGTGATGGTTCGACAATCTCGTGAGGTTTCAGACCTTTAATCCACTCCTCTCACATATTTTGCTTGCTTCTTTAGTTTGAGTAGCGCTTGTTTTCTGTATAGTTAGTATTTTTTAGAAGAGAGAGATAGTTTTGTTACATAGTTATGGCTTCTACTTCCAAGACTACCAACCAAGAGACTCCTTTACCAAGCATGTCTTTTGTATTCCCTCCATATGGGGATGTTGGCCCTCCTCTCATGGCTACGTTAAGCCTTCCTAGATTGACTATTGGCTTACCTGTTTGGTTATTCTCCAGTCTAGTTATCCCATGTACACCAATTGCTTCTGATCCTAATCCTTCATTGCAAGACCATCAACCTCATGTTGATCCCTCTCCTTCTTCACCAGATGTGTCTTCTCTCATTTCTCCCTCTTCGCCTGTTGAAAGTTGTACTACTAGTATTCATGTGGATAAAAAGAAGAAGAAAAGGAAGATTAAGAAGAAGAAAAACAAACAAAAAACCAAGTTTCAACCAATCACTCCTCCAAGTGCAAAGAGTGTTGACCTGCACACCCCAAGATAGCGTAAGCCCAAATTCCCTTGTACGCTTTGCAAGGGTGATCACCTTCTGAAATATTGTCATGGTTTGGTCCTAGTTTTAAAAGAGTGGTCTAAGGTTTTCCAGCAAGATATTTCATCAGCCTCTAGTCATCATGCTAATGATCCCCCCTCAACCAGTGATTCTGTGGTTAAGAGTTGGAAGGGTAAAGTCAGAATCCTTGCTTGCTATGTAAGGACATGCACTTTACTTACCTTTATCCTCTCATGGATGAAGCTTCTAAGTTGTTGGAATATATTATTGTTTCTCATCAATGGATTCCAACATATCATCATAAGTTGTCACTTGACATCCCATTGGTTGATAAAGTGGTCAATCCAAATCCATCCTTAGTCGATCCCACTCTTTCGTTGAAGAGTGAAGTTGAAGTGGTCGATCCAAGTCCATCCTTGGTTGATCCCACTCTTCCTTTGAAGAGTGACATTAAATTGGTCGAGTCAATGTCATCTCCACCCAATCCCACTCTTTTATCAGAGAGTGTTAAGATTGAAGTATTCGCTTTGACCAAATCTTCATCTTGTTCTTCTCTTCCAGTAGAGAATGAACTTAAACCTGTTGAAGTTTTTATGCTTCGTTCTGATTGTTCTTGACAAGAGGAAATTTTGTCTCTTTCGATTGAACCCTCTCCAAGTATTGAGGTTATTTCCTTTGACTGGAGTAACCTAACAGAGTCTCATCTTCATTCGAGTGTTCCTTTCCAGATAGTTGTGAATGTTACTGCTAGGAGGATACTTCGCACTATTGTTGACGAAGGGGCTCATTAGAGGAAGTTTCAATTTAAAATGGGCCTTCCAAAAATAATACAAATTCCATGTCATCATGTATTAGCCAATTAAAATTCTTTAAAATTCAAAAAGGGAGCACCTCTTAAACAATTTTTTAATATAAATTTGGGGATAGGTATGATAAAAAAACTACTTTTTTGTTCGTATTTTCGACATATCTCCCTATGTTTTTACTCAAATTTCGATCGAGAGAGCTCGTTGGATGCATAATTAAATTCCACATCCAACTAGTACCCACTCAGCATACTTTTAACGGGCCCCGCTACCCTAAAAACAAGAAATACCTGAAAAAACATGATGATGATGATGATGTCATCATCACATTTTTTCAAGTATTTCTTGTTTTGGGGGTAGAAGGGCCCGTCAAAAGTATTCCAAGTGGGTACTCGTTGGATGCGGAATTTAATTCTACATCCAACGAGCTCTCCCGATCGAAATTTGAGTAAAAACATAGGGAGATATGTCGAAAATATGAACAAAAAATAGTTTTTTATTTTCTTCCTCCAAAATTAATAAATATTATTTTATTATTTTAACTATTATTTTATTAATTTTCCTTAGGAGGCCCATTTTGAGTTGAAATTTCCTCTAATGTCTATTAGCATTCTATCCTCAACTACTTGGCAAGCTTTAGGTTCTCCTCAGCTTGTTCTAGCCACCGATCAAATACTGGATTTTAATCGAAGACCTACTGCACCTTTAGGGATCCTTCCTCATTTGCCTATTACATTAGGAGGGAAAACTGTCTATATTGATCTTATGGTGGTCCAAGGTCCTTTAGATTTCAATATGCTCCTTGGACGTGATTATGTTTATTCCATGAAGGCTGTTGTGTCCACACTCTTTAGAGTTATTCATTTTTTCCATGATGGGAAGATTGTGACCATTGATCAGCTTTCCTTTGTTACATTTGACCATCGCATCACTCCTAGTAATCGGACTACCTTGAATGTGTCACATGTTCTTGTGGTTCCTTCCCCTTCATCTAGTTATCTTCTTCCCATCTTAGGTGAAATGGCAGGCATGACTCTAGTATATGGATATCATATTGGAGCTAAGCCGCTAGATTTTATGTAATGGGGGTAACCTACCAACCTCTGGATATCATGTTGGTAGGAGCAGGTTCTTGAGCAAAGTTCTCATTCTATGTCAAGCTTGTTAAAAAATGAAATAGATCTCCTCAAGCATAGTTTACCTTTTCGTTTCAAGCTTGCATAAAAATGAAACCATTCTTGAGCAAAGTTCTCATTCTATGTCAAGCTCGTTAAGAAATGAGGTAGGTTTCCTCAAGCATAGTTTACCTTTTTCTTCAAGCTTGCATAAAAATGAAACCATGTTTGAGAGCATAGTTCTTCTCCTGTGTCAAGCTCGTTAAAAAATGAAACAATATCTGACCATCATGTCAGTTTTCTCCAAGCATAGTTACCTTTTGTTTCAAGCTTATGAAAAAATGAAACAAATCCCCTTCCCTTGAGTTGAGTATTCCCTTTAGTGTTAGAACTCAAACCTTCTTTTCACCTGCCTGATTCTCGTTCTTCCTACCCCCCTAGTGAACATTTTCACATTAGTAACCAGCATTTTCTTAAGTTAGGTATGGAAGAATAATCATTAGACGAAATGAAGCTTGGGGGGCATGTCGAGCCCCTAGCAACCATGCTAGGGGTAAGCTTCGCTAGCAATCATGTTGGGGGAAAGCTTCCAACCTCTATATATCATTTTAATGGGATTTTTCAAGCATAGTTTACCCATTGGTTTCGAGCTTGTGTAAAAAAATGAAACCAATCTTCGAGCATTCTTTCAACTAATCTTCGAGCTCGTTAAAAACAGTAAGATCACGTTGAGATTAATTTTCATTTTTCGTGCTCTAGTTAAAACATGAAAAGTGGTTTGAGCTTAGTTTATTGCTTTTTCGTGCTCTGGATTCAAACATGAAAAAGTCTAATAGAGTCCTCTTTAAGCTCTTTTTGGACTCTTAAAATGTGAAAAGATAGTCGAGTACTTTTCTTATTCATACTCGTAAAAGTATTTGAAGAGTCGTCTCTCCGATGGCAGGTTATCTCTTTTTCAGTTTGGATAGACTATTTATGAAAAATGAACACTCCAGCCAATCATGACTGGAAGAGTTATCTCGAGTATTATTTTATACTTTTTCGAGCCCTAGAGACTAAATCATATGAAAAAGGACCCCCTAGAGTTTTCTTTCGTCTTCATTCAGACTCTATAAGTATGAATGATACCGAGTTTACCATCATTGGGATCGTTAAACTAAAACACTGAGAGACCCTTTTTTGGGAACGAACCCCTCCTTTCTCAAGTTCGTAAAACATCTGAGTTTGGAATTGTCCAAAGGACGAGCTAAAACGAGTGTTTGTTACCCTCTTTGAACTCGTAAAAACGAAAAGAGGCACTCATCAATCATGATGGGGAAATTAAGGGAAAGGGAAAACATTTTTCAATAATGTCATTTGTTAGTCATCTTTGAACATGGCACTTGCACGGGGGCTTCACTTGTTGACCAATATCCTATCACGTTAGTTCATATTGTGGGTTTTAAAATTATCAAAAATTGAACCAATATATTGCAGGTATTAGGGGGATGAGGGGTTTAAGGTGGGGGTGGGTAGGCTGGTTTATAAGGATTGAGGTATAAAAAGGGGTGGGGAGGAGTTTTTAAATATTGGGAGGGGGTTTCAACAAAAAGACTTTGGGGCAATATCTCTGGAAATTAAGGGTATTCTTTAATATCCCACGATCGCACGTGCTATGTGAGAGGTTCACTAAGTGAAGTCCCCGTGGGCACTTGTCTGCATTTCATTTAGTTAATTGGGTATTTAGCGTGTTTCTGAGTCGATCCACTTTCATGAGTCATGCCACTCATTTGAGTCTCTCAAAGAATGCATTGTCCATTTTTGCATTGTGTTCCGCCTCGTCAAGTCAATGCTGCCAAGTCTTCGGTCGTTCCGCCTTATGTTCAAAAGGGAAACTGTTTTGAGAGTTTACACCTATAGTGAAAAAAACGTTTTTGAGTCAGTTACTTTTGAGTCGGTCCTATGGTTACATCATACTCAAAATTCCAGAACTTTGTTCCAAGTTTAGTGTCATCGATGTGGGATTCATCATGGCCCTTCTTTGACGAGACTATTTCTGTCGACATCAAATCATTATCCAGGAATTAGTCTTAGAAACAAGTTTAGTACCTTGAGATCTGTATGCCTCAATGACATATTCTCTCGCTTTTGACATAGGTTCACATCATTGACCTTTAATTGAAAGATTCAACTAAGTGTTCAACGTCAGACCATCTATTCACAATTAGGAGATTGTACGATGGTACCTTGGGAATCATTGACATTAATGGTGATATCTCTTGCACTTGTTAACAGTTCATATCATTGACTGGTAATCAAGTGGTTTCTACCATGTTCGACATTAGGGCATTGTAATCACATGGATAGAATCATACTTTGTGGAAGACGAGACGAAGACCCTAGGTGTCTTTTGGAAAGCATTCATACATTTCTCTCCAGGGTGTGATGGAGTGTATTGTATGATTCTTAGCATGGATCCACATTTGAATGTCCGTGGCTATGCTTAGATTTGCGTTTGTATGACATAGATCTACATTATACATCTAGTAGCTATGTCCAAATTTGAGTCTTCTTCACATGGATCTACACTGTATTTTAGTAGCCATGACTTTTTTGTATCTCACATGGATTTTCTTTGTATTGGTCAGCAGCCATGTTGTGAGTCATTTGGGACATGTATCAAAATGTGTTGCAGAAATTTTGTGATGTTTGAGAAGTTCATACCATTGGACCTTTGCCTTGATACTATACCTTGTCCTTTCAAAGTATATTTCCTATCATTTCCCTCTAGCCATTATACTTTGGGAAGCATTCTGTTACATCAAAATATACTTTGAAAGGTATTCCTTTGTTTGTTCCAATCCCTCAAAGTTTTCCCTAAAGAAATAAAGGTTCAAATTATCTCCTTGCAATTTTTCCCTGTGTTGAGCAGGTAACACTCCTCTTCCATTGACAAAAAGTGTTACCCAAGTTAGCACCACTCCTGATACATAAGCAAGAAGTGTTGCCACCGCTCTTGTCCTTACTGCAAGAAGTGGTGCCCCCTTATCACCGCATGTTTGCTTCATTGGAGGAGTGGTGCTTGAGTTTTGAATGCAAAAAAGAGAAGCTTCGAGAGGATTCTCGAAGCTTACCTCCGTGGAGCCTCATCCCTATGGTTTAAGACTAGCTGGAGCTCAAGATACTCCCTTTTAGGATCTAATCTACAGCTCACCCATGAGATCCTCAACCATTCCTATCCTCCCATGCCTTTAAATACTGGCTCACCCCCCATGGGAAAAATGAGGAAAAATTGTGTTTCTTACCCAAACTCTGTCAAAATCATTCCTGAGTCTTTGGAGGGAAGGTGAAGTTAGAGGCAAGGATCCATTGGAAGAAACTCTCAACACCAAGGCATAAAGGTTGTAGTCTCTCCAATCATTATCAATAAAAAAATGTCTTTTCTTTCCCATATTTATTGTTTCATATGTATGTATTGCTTGATTCATAAGCATAGTGATCTAGTTGATTATATTGTATGCTATCATGTTTCTCTTGTTGTTTTCCATTTTTTACAGGTTTTTATGTGGGGATAGCGAGTACAACCTTTGAGATAAGTATCATGGCATCTCATTCAAGTGATTAACCAGATCTAGGGAGAGTCTA
Source organism: Pseudotsuga menziesii (assembly GCA_001517045.1). Taxonomy (NCBI): domain Eukaryota; kingdom Viridiplantae; phylum Streptophyta; class Pinopsida; order Pinales; family Pinaceae; genus Pseudotsuga; species Pseudotsuga menziesii. Next base: position 22,322 of record LPNX010494218.1, read on the forward strand.
GCATTCTGTGTTTGTGTTTTGTTCTAGATCTGAACCATTTAGATCTAGGGAACCAGCTCTTGTCTGCATGAGGTGTGTATTTTCGACCTACATGCAAAAACAAAGATCCATATGGATCGACCTAGTAGAGATGCCAAAACTATAGTGGGGATTTCTCCTCAGCTATGTGCAGATGCACCATCCTTAGATCGTCGAGGTCATAAGGTAGAGTTCAATGGAATAACAAAAAACTAAATAATAGGAGAAACAACGATAACATATATATTTTTAGGGATTTTTTCATATATAAACTTACTACTACATAAAATAAAATAAAATACCTTTTTCTTGCAAGATGGGCCACCGTAGTTGTCCTCGCAAGTGGTTTTGTAGCTCCACGGGTTGGTTCTCTAGTCTTCTCCACACACATTTGTCAAACGGGGGATGTATCTAAAGTGGGTATGGAGAGCTCTCAACGTACACCGTGGGAAATGGCGTGGCAATAGGAATAATGGTAGGAAAGTATGTGGTAGGTCTGAGAGAAAAATGGCACAGTGTACCCACAAGTGAATGAAAAGGTGTTTTGGGAGAGCCCTTCACAATGTACTTATAGTATGGTCTTAGGATTTTTTAACCCATGGTAATGATCCATGGTATTTTACTTCCCATGGTATTTATCTATGGCATTTCGACCCTTTCTCATTTTATAGGATTTTTTACCCTTTTTGGGAGAAAGTGGGGATAAACCATAATGAATGCTCACTATCTCTTCATTTATGGGAAGGAATAATGGTGTTTTAGACCATTTTTTGTGGAAATACAATTGTGAAGATCAAAAGTAACGGAAATATGGTGGAAATATGATGTATGTATATGGTTTAGACCATGGAGAGCTAGGTGAAAATTTTATAGTGTTAGCAAGTGCCATGCCCTTCTTCGCACTGAATTTCTCATGGAACAAAACCATCGCTAAGACCTCTGTCATCGAAATCATAGCAACAATAATCACACAACTCAACAAAGAGCTTTCCAAAGGCGTAACACCAAAGACACTAATGAGGAAAAGTTGTCACACCACTGCGGCCCATATGAGAGCCATAGAGTAATCGATCTTCCCCAAATTAAATCTCTCGGCCTCCTTCTAGAAAGCCTGAAGTTTAAGGGAAGAGACTTGATCCAAAAATCGATGCCCAACAAAAATTCTAAAACACTTGGATTAATTCAACATGGTTGTCATACTTGGAAGCACTGCGACAAGTTGTGATCCACTATACAATATACTTTATTGGAATTAAAACTGCGACTTAATGTAGGTACCATAGGCCACCAAACTCATTAAATGATATTTTAAAATATTTTGAAGGCACAAAGAAACGAGGAATCTTGTGGTTTTTCCTCTTCTTCAAAAGTAGTTTAGAATAAATAATTTAATATTTTATATGGAGATACTTTTAAAAACCCGAATATGCTTGGCTATTTTGCAAGTATGGTATATGGTGGTTTAAAATATTTTGAAGGTACAGAGAAACCAAGACTCTCATTACTTACTCTCGTTTAAAATCAAAATTCAATATATATATATATATATATATATATATATATATAAAATTCAACTTCTTTATTTTTGGGCACATTCACTAATTCATAAAATAAAATGATCCCTTGGCCTCTTGTCTCAATGATCTTTCCACACGCTAATTGCAATGGATGATCAATAAGATAAATAAATAAGATTTTATAAAATATTAATTAAAAATAATGCAAACCATAAACCAACCTTTATGGAATTTCCAAAAAATTGAAACCCCAGCCTGATTAATGCCTTTATGGAATACTAAAGGTCAAGAAATCACGCGAATACTAAATGTCAAGGAGTCAAGTAAGGAAGCATCGAACTCAGGGTAAGATACAAAATAATGGATTAAGCATTCCCACCTGTAAAAATTACGGAGTTTAGTAAAATCAATAATATAGGAATAATGAGTAAAATTCCAAAAAAATACATATGCATTTGAATTGGATTTTTAAAAGGGGATGACAGATTTGTAACTCTCCCATATAGTACTTCATAAATTAATGTAATCAAATTATATACTTAACTGCATTTTAATAATTAAATATTTAATTAAAGACAACTTTTATAAAAATAATTATAAGCTTAATTAATGGAATCCTTAACTAATAACCTTAATAAATAACCTATTTTCTAATAATCATTTTGTGGTCATAAAGATGATATTACAATTTTTGTTATAAAGAAAACAAGTTAGAAGGAAACCATAATTGAAGGTAGATATAAAAAGGATCTAAGGATCATTTTCAAAAACAAACACAGGCCAAGATACAAAGTTTGACCTAAACCTAGACAAGGTTCAGTCCATTAATTTTCTTCCCAACCTACAATCTACTGCAGAAAATAAGGCCAGGCCTCACTCTCTTCATGAATTCTGACATTAATAAAACTTTAATGTGTAGATAAGAAGCAGAGACTTGATTTGAGGAAGCAAGTACAATAACAAATAGATGACGCTTAGTAAATTTTCAATATTTTCATATTTACACATTGTAAATGATATTTATTAGCCTTTATTAGTTACTACTAGCTTTCTATATAATAATTGCAGCGTTTTAGCTATACCATAATTAATTCGAGGTTGTTTACTTGTTGTGGAGTGATCCCCTACTATTATAATAAGGGCACATCGTCTATAAATTTATTAATTTATTTTACTTACTATTATTATGTAAAGTGTCGGGTGCGGTGTTTAGATTAAAATCCCCCTTTTCGTCAGCTATATCCGACCTGTCTCATTTACCTATCTAATAAAAATTGGTTTTAGCTACACTCGTTGCTTTGGATTTGCTACTTGGATTTCCTGCAACCCGGCTATCGCTCTTGTGCAATAGATAAAGCTTGGGCTGAGTTGAATTCGTTCCCGCTAGCCTTGAACTCAGTCCATTCATTTTTTATCTTTACCTTCCCTAGAATTTCTATCCTTACCTTCCCCAGAATTTCTTTTGAGCGACGAGAAAACTGCATCTCGTACAGGGGTGATTCCAAAAAGGTGGGTAACACTTTTTGGTCAAATTTGGAAATAAAAGCCTAATTTTTTACTCATGTGCTAGATAGAATCCCTCGAAACTTATATATGCCATGTGAATTTCGACTTGAAGTAAAAAAACAAATTGTAGAATATTATGTTGGATTCCCAATGATATTTTTTTATAAATATTTCGATGTCATTTAATGTGTGAAATTTCTCATTTAATGAACTATGTAACCTTAAAAATTTGAAGTTGGTAAGTGGATCGTGTCCAACCCCAATAATTCAATCTTACATTAATAATTTAATATATATATATATATATATATATATATATATATATATATATGAGAATGATCTACACAAAATGCACTGTGGTCTACATATTTTTTTGTTAATTTATTTCACAATATACAATCATTTATTATTTTTCGAAAGTGATCATATGTGATTTCAACATCATTTTATACATGTGCGTCCATCTCATCATTTTTTTCACTGTTTTCAAAAATTGAAAAACCAAAGATACCCTTTTGAAGAGGATGCGTCGATGTGTGAGTTGTGCATTTTTAAGAAATTTTTGGATGTGTATTTTTAACCCTGCATATTTTTCTTTGAGCTCCTTCGAATTTGTTGTGAGGTTTTCTAAGTGTAAGTTTTAGAACTAATTAAAAAAAAATTCCATATGAATTCTAAAACACATGCATGATACCTCAAGGGATAGAGGATTCGGTGATGAATCTATGGGTATGAACTCCGCTCAGTTATGTGCCATGAATGGCAGAGTTTACACCCCTAGAAGACACAGAGAAACATTGATTTTTCTGTAAGAGGGATAATTCTCTGTTTTTCAGGCCCTCGATTGAGTTATTGAGCTCAATCGAGGTATTAACATCCCTCGATCGAGGTTTTTAAATAATCTCAATTCGAGCTACCGTTTAAACCTCAGTTTATAATTTTTTTTGCACAAGGAAATCGATCACAGCCTTAAAACCTAAAACCTCGATTGAGGTCTTAAAACCTAGATTGATGCTTTTTTAAAACCTAAATCGAGGCCTTAAAACCTAGGTAGAGGTATTCTTAAAAACTACATCGAGGTTTTGTTAAACCCTCGATAGAGGTTTTTTCTGAAAGCGCATTGCCAAAAAGTATAACCCAGCTCCATGGATGCACCCACAAGGATCAAAAAAAAAAACCATAGAAATACCACCATGTAAGTTCATTGCAAGCGGGAAGTTCAATCCATGATCTAGACACATGATTGCAAATTTATTTAGATTCACGTGTACCAGAACAACAAAGTATTCATCTGTAACTGGTCAATACAGTATTCAGGATTGGAACGAAATCGATTGATTATTTATGGAACTTATAGATGCTTTCCATGCTAATACATAAATATTTGATGCCATATGAACCCTCCTTGTGTGAAATGAGAAATCACAGAGTACTAGGAAGCATTAAGCTCGAGGTTAACTCTTTGAATTCCGAGGATTTAAAAATATTATTCAAATGCTTGCATACTAGACGCAACTTGAAAATTTCTATCATGGGCAGTCTCGCCAAAATTTGAAACCACGACTCTTCTGTCAATCTATTCCATGTCTCTTTTGTAATTTCCGTTTTATCAGCTCGTCGCGGCTTAAATTTGCTTCTCTCCATGATAGAAAAAATCTTTAGGAAAGATATGAATGAGGAAATCACAAGAAAGATATCAATCATATCAACTTCTACAATCTCATCTACCTTTAGAAATGTCAATATTCACTATTAATTTTTGAAATAAATCTCTAAGGAACCTTTGAATTAATCACATCAAATCTCATGGCCACTTGTACATGCGATTACAGTTCTCGAATTTGAATGCGTCTTTCAAGCAATACGACGCATTTTTTAAAAAAATCAATTAACCATAAAATCAAGTCAGGCCTTCTAGATAACAATCTACATAGATTTCGAAAATACTTCATAAATCACTGTAAATATTGGTAAGAGCTATCCATTGAGCTGCAGAGCATTTAATGCAGCTGCAGCAAGTTTGATGATCGTTGGATCTTGAGCTGTTTGAGATCCAAAGGTCAACAAACCTACTGCAGCCGCATAAATACTGTGCAGCTCAATGGATAACTCTTGCTCTTGCTGTAAATATTTCCATCGCCGATGTCATTAATTCAATAGCAACAACAAATGTTGATCACATCACATCAAAACTGATGGCCAGGCATTGAATCAACAATTGAAGATATACCATTTTTTTAATTTTTACATGTCAAGCACTTTCTGTAATTTATGATAGAACAGTCGGATTAAAGCGCTTAGAGCAGACTCCTTTCACTGTCGTGTGCGCATACTAACAGTGTTGTTACACTTTACAGTACCTGCTATCTCACAACCTTTGTTTGCCAATTCCCAGTTATGTGAATTGATCTTTATAGTTTAATACACAACCATCCTATCTATCGAGCATTTGTTGTATAACACAACAGAGCGACACTTGGCAGATCTTTGATTGGTCAATCAAAAAGAAAAATGCTATAAACACAATATCTAGCTGATCTATGAATGGGAACTAAACTATATTTATCGCGCTGATATGGAAGCATGCATATGTTTATTTTATTTGTATTCTGCGTCTTCAATGTTAAATTAAACCCGTTAGAAAGAACAGTTGCGAGTTGCTACCCCTATCCTCTTGACAAATATAATTAAACACTTCACATTAGACATGAGATATATGGTGTTTAATACCCGCAATACTAATTAAACACAACAATGAATATATAGCATTTCATATCCAATATTAGAAAAAATACCCGCAATAAATATGCACCTGGAAGCGTCTTTAATGTTGCAGAAGGATTATGATTCTTCCCACAGCAGCAGCGTTGGGATGCTTATTGAGGGTCGAGATATATAGCATTCAATACTCAATACCCGCAGTAATACATTCATTGTTGTTTAGGCTATGGATTCATGGTAAATCCAATAATCCATATCTATGAAGAAGTGGAATATCAAGTGTAGCATTTACATTTAATGTCGCATAGATGTCCCATCCATATATAAAAACAAATTGTAATACAAATTGTAATAATAAGAATAATGTAAATAAAATTAAAAAATGTAATATCAATCTTATTAGTAATAATAGTATTAATATTAAATGTTAATGTTCACATTAATATTAAGATTAATGTAAATGCCAACATTAAGATTAATGTAATGTAAACAATGACAATAAGATTAATATTAATATGAATGTTAATATTAATATTAACATTAATAGTATCATTAATGTTAATGTAAACATAATGATAATCTTAATCTTAGTTCATTAATATTAATGTCAACACTTACATTAAACTTAAATATATCTCAATTATTTTAGCATAAAACAAGACTAATGGGTGAGCATATTTTAAGAAGGTCAATTGACATTGACTTAGTTTTAAGGCAATTACTGAAGAAAGAACATTTATGGCCTTCACTCTACAGACTAATCAAGTAATAAAGACTTTTGTGACCTTCAATTTACAGACTAATCAAGTAATAAAGCAAGTCTTGGATCTACTGACCAATACTTGCCTTATGTTTACTAACTTTATGCAGGGATGTGTCAATATAAGAAACAAAATTTTAGAGTGTAAGACATTGAAATAGCTAATTGAATATAAAGAATTTACTTATGTAAAGACACTGAAAATCTAACACATGCATTGTTACTCTATTCCAATAGAGAGAAAATATGAAAAATATTATTTCGATACTTCTGGAACTCACTTAATGGGAAGATCAAACTACAAAATTCCATAGAATGCCAGGAATGAATTCATTCAAATGTACCGGAAAGTAAATGCCATAATATTGTCTTCCAAGTGGCGTGTAGCAATAAGCCACATGTCCGTCAACAAACCTACCAAGACTCGATAGTGGCAAAAGAGTACATAATATTTATGATCAGGGATCAAGATTGAAGGGCTGGTCTTAACTTCATATTGAAGGTTATATATTCATGCAGCCCTTCATTGATGAAGGGCTTTCAAAAAAACTCACATTTTAAATGACAGTAATAAATTAATTGTACATTTCATTTAATTAAAAACAAAAAAATTAAATTGCAAAATGGGATTTGTCATTTTAATGGGATTTGTAAAATTGCACAAGTGGGATTTGTAAAATTGCACAAGTGAATGTATATCCCTGCCTACATTGTGTTCAATTTATTTGACCAGAGCTTCGAGCAATGATTCCTTACATTGAAGCTATTCGCGATGACCTACCTTCTAGCTTTGACCTTATGGCTACTTCTATTATTATCTATATTGTCTATGATCTTAAAAAAGTTAATTATAGATAAACAAACTGTTGTAAACCTCGCCCTATTGAACCACCTGCCCTCGCAGACAACATCATTTGTAAGTTAGTAACAATAGAAAGCACAAACCCGAGAGAGAAAACTTGCCTAATGCAGAAATAAATCGCCATGTTGACCACTACAAGATCATTACCTCCTTATACCACTAGATCAAGGGAGCAAGCACAAGACAATATATGTGCTTGAAAACCGTTACTTGATTGAGCCAAGGGGGATTGTCAGAATATCCTGTACTGAAATCCATGCTTGCCGAAAGGCCCAAGGGAAAACAAATGACCTAATAGTAAATAGAATAGAAAGACCAGAGTTTATTAGAACAGCTTTAGAACAAAAGCACTTTTCATTTGAAAAATTGCCTTCTATACGATTAGATGGTAGGTGGGGGTGGATGTGAGAGATAAAAGTCCATTATTACAATGGGAACCACTTCAATGCCAGAAAATAGCAATCCCTTTCAAAGATTGGAGTTATATATCAAGGACGAAATCTAGAAAGCCCCTTTCCATCCCATTAAATGTTGACTCGTGAGGAAGTTATTTCTCAAAAAGAAGCTTTCCTCTACTTTAATGTACTTGGTTTCCTCATACCAGACCATGGCTTACTTCACAATTCAAAATTGAGTTCATGCAAATAACCTTATATGTATATAAGAAGGCTCCAAGTGCTCGTGCACACTCAACCGTTGAGCCCTTGGTTGTGAGACAATTTTAAGAATGTCATTTATCAATTAATATTTATCCTAGAGAAAAGGTGTACCTGTAAAGAATGGGTGGCTTAGCAAACTCTACAGCTTATTAGCATGGATAAGATCAATATTTCCATATATATGAACATAATATGATAGATTTTCAAAACGGGGTATATATACAGAATTCCTCAAATATAATATACAAAAGCAAATAACTTTAAACACAACACCCCTCCACTCAAAGCAATCAATCCCCCACAACAAATCAATTCTATTGCAATTAGTTAGCCCGTAACTCAATAGCACAGTGATAAAGAGAATATGGAAATGTTGGCCCGTAACCAAAGCAAATAAAATTTAAGAGATTGAACCACGTGAAGAAGCTGTTGTATGAATTGTTCTATTCTGTAGCAATCTTGGCTTACGATGCTTCCTTTATTTTTCCTTATAAGTAAACTTTAAGAGATGAGCACGCCAGCAGTAGCTAGTCACAATTTAGTTTTTCCAGAAAAAAAATCATAAAGGTTTCTTTTAACGAACCAGAAGTCATGAGGCACAGTGAAAAATGCAAAGAATAACAGAACTCACCTGAAGACCGATCAAAATGCAATCACCTACAACCAACAGAACATTCAAAGCGCGAGACTTGGAAGACATCTTGCTCCGATGCTGATCGTATGCCCTTGAAACGGCACGAGCAGTTGGGGAAAGATCCAACTTGGAGTGACAAACGCTGCATTCTATCACCCCGTTCTTCATCTTGCTGCACAAAGTTTATTGTGCACTCAAATGTCCAAAAAATCCCGACGATCACTTCTGAAAATGAAATCAAAGTCGGTATATCATATCAAGCCAAGTACACTAAGCATTTTGGATTTCAAAATCGATGCAAGTTAAATCCGCATGTGCGTATATGGAAAAATTGTCCATAACGAGAGTAAGGAAATGCACAGTTTGCGAAGATAACAGACAAATTCAATGTTGTACAGAGATTAACTTCAAATTAACAGTAAATTTTCAAAGGGTGTCTGGATTGAATTGAAAGCAACAGCTAATTCTCAAAAGGGTGAAGTTAAATAACCACAAATCTAACAGAGCAATGCGCCTCAAGTGATTACCTGCAATATATCAGTGATCTGAGTTCGAATCTCCTGGTTAAAACCCATTACAGAGCACAGAGCCGCAATGTTGTTATCAAATATAGCCCTCACCAACAAATCCACGTTAATGCTCCTTCTCATGGTTCTCTTCTGTATTCATATAGCCAGATCCCTAAATATCGTAATTCTAGCACCGTTTTCTCCTGAAGCCGTGGTTGATTTCAGCGATAAAACCCTCAATCTGGCCGAATTCAGAGTTTTTCCGCAGCAAAATTTCTCCTTGAAAGTGGCAGATCGAGATCGAAAAGGTTCGAAAATTTGTTAAAGGAGAGTGTCAAATTGTGGATCTGTAACAGAAATTTGAGGTGCCAGGCGAAGGCTAGGGCTGGCTGGATGTATCCACCCAGGCAGAGTTCCTGTTTAAGGATCGAATAATGCACCAAGTATATTCACCAACAGCACATGCTATAAATACATCATACATGGTAATAAGCGGACTAGACACAATTCAAAAGAAAACGATGGGGCGACTCGCGAGTGAAGAGTAGCTGGTTGTTTAATGTTTTGTTGATGGAATTAAATTCTGGAGTAAAGAAAGCCTGCCTATTGGGTACGAGCCGTGGTCAACTGGCCATTAAACCTGGAGAGTCGAGACTGAGTCCGAACGAGTGACACGACGGTGGTAGGAGTTAGGACTCAGGACTGGCACTGTCACGGTGTCATCCATAAATTGTTGACGGGCGATTTTACTCACAGCCCTTTAAATGTCATTTAAATTTAAATAAATAATTTTTTTTTAAATGTCAAAAATACAAAACCTCATTTTATATGACGGCCAAAATTAAGAGGCCACTTCACTGACGGGCTGAGAGCCCTTTGACGGGCCCTGACGGCCTGAATTTTGATCCCTGTTTATGATTGTAGGAGAGAGGGTACAAATCCCAATGTGCCTGATAAACTCATTTTGTGTTAGTTCCGAGAGAGACATCATACCCAGGGATCAAAATTGAACCCATCATAGACTGTTAAAGGGCTTCTAGCCCGTCTATGAAGTGGTAATCGAAAATAGCCTGTGATTTAAAATGTGGTTTTTTTTATTTTGTCACTTTGCAGAAAAACATAGTATTTAAATTAAAATAACATTAGAAGAGCTTCAGTTAAAATTGTCCATCAAACATTTCAATTTCAAACTGTAGCATCTATCGTGGCTGTCTCAATCTACCTCATCTGCACAGTGCAGACTACCAGTGACACTCAACATTTATATAGATTTGACAACTGAGTATTCCAATAACTCATCATAATTGCTAATTCATGGGTGACATATAACAGCCACCATACATGGCATTTGAATTTGGGGGCTGCGAACTAGCTTAAAATATAATAGAGTTGGAGAGTTGGTGATATAGTAACTAATGCCTTTAATGGTTATCCTATATCAGCCTATAGCTCTTTCTATATCAGCCTACAACTCTTTCCACATCTCTACAAATCTGTCCATTTCCCATATCATTCTCACGAGACTCGACAGTTTAAACGTTTATATTCGTATGGCAACTTAAATCATTTCGAGAAAGAAGCCGTTTTATATTTCATTGTCTCCATTGGAAGAAAGGTTTCAGCCGAACTGTCAGTGAGCAGCTGGTGGGAAACCATGCAGCACTATAAAGACTCAGCCGAACGAGGCGTCTCAGCTATTGTTCAGATTGGGGGCCAAGCCTCTCATACATTGTGCAACCATGGAAATAAACTGAAGAGAAGCGATATTGCAATGGTTGTAAGATGAAGCTTGGTTAAAAGTTTATTTGCCATGGACGACAAGGGAATGGATTCCTATCGGTCAATACAAGATACATTGAACCTTGCATATGAATTGTATTGTACTGTTCATTGAATTGTATTGTATTGAAAGAAGAAGCATCAAAATCCTTAGAGGCATTTTAATCGTCAAGGCAGGCAATCTCGAGTTCCCCATAAAATGAATGAATCGGGTGTGCCCTTGAAAGGTTTAAACTTATCAGGGATTTCGATTGAATGAGATTAGAGTACTGGAAGTGGGCTCCTATAACTTACCAAATTGCTTGGCGACATCACTCCAAAAACCCTCGCCATTTTTCATCAACGAGTTTATCATCCTCCCAGAGACCTTTCCTTAGCTTGGGTTTGGAGAGAGGAGAGTGAGTCCTCATGTTGTGCAGCTCATTTTCGAGCCTGAATGAATAGAATGGTCGTGCTCTGTCAGTTTTTGAGTGCCCTCACCAGCATCTGAGCAGCCCAGGGATCCGTTCATCAAAGAGGTTTCCAGGCTACCCTAAAAAGCAGCTATTAATTATCATCGAGCAGGTAAGAGAGTTCAATTTTGGTTTTGCTATAGTTTTTTTTATTGGCTGTGTTAATTTTTTATTTATTTTTAATTAAATTTAGTATCATAGATATTAAATTTCAGTTTTGCTATAATTTTAGTTTGTTTTTTTTAGGTTTTTTTTGTCAATTAGTTTTCTCATTTTGTGTAAATTGAATCTATTATCAATTTTAATCTTTTCAGTTCTCCATTTTTTTCAATTCGTAATTCTAGGTTGCATTAAGGTAAATACATGATGGATTGTTCCTAGTCCTGAGCTCTTTGTGGTTATTACACATTGTTGTTTGGGGTGGTAATAGTACATAGTGAGCATTACTATAATCAGTGATGGGTGGTTACATTACTAGAAAATAACTCGCCTCTTTCTTAAGATATTTTTGTAAATTACATCTGCTTTCTCATTAAACCTTCTCCTTGCCCAAAATTTTCCCATTTTGTGACAATTCTAAACCCTAAGCTATGAAAGGAGTGAACATGAAATAACCTCATCTTGATTCAAGCTTCATAATTTTCAATATATTACCACGGGATACATAAGACTCTAAAGTTTGACATAAAGTTGAGACAATCTTAGCAGATTTGAAAACCTCTTTAAATATAATTAGTTTTATGAAAATTTGTGCTTTTGGGATTCTAGCAAAGAATTCCATTAACATGTTTGGATTTTTGTCAAAAATTTGTTTGGCCATGTACATATCATTTGTTTTGTTTACATTATGCCGAATCTTATAGTTCACTTTGTCTCATCACGAAATTATCATGAGCAGGTAGGTAATGGCATACTTTCCCTTCATTCATTCTTGTCTAGGTTTTCTTAGCCTAGTTGTTATCACTGACATGCTATTAATACAAATATAGTTAGTAGCAACTTTTATGAGTTTGATATAGTTGAGTTTGATCTTGATCTATAGTTTCATTGCATAGAACTAAAAAAAGAATGATAGCATATATTAATCCCAAATATAATGAATATATCTCAATTACAATGCCATTCAACTATCAAAATCTTTTACTTATTCTTGTGTAAATGTTTCTCTGTTCCAATTTCCAAACCTATCCTTGAGGCCTCAGACATGGAAATTTAATTTTGTAATGAATTAAGAATCAAATACCTAGATAACTATATGCATATTTTAGTTAGTATATATATATACTTTGATAGATGGAGAATATTGATCAAAGTTAAATGTTAGGTGGAGTGATTTATAGTACCTTAAAGTAGGTAGTGGGTTTAGCTTTCACTTCATGCAATGTCAATAGTAGGTAATTGTGATTTTTTTATCTAAATTGTGATTTTACTATCACAGTTAGGTTATGTCATTGAAATTGAAATTGTTCCCACTTGCAGGTGCAAGTCAACAATACAGATCAGTTTCATTTTTAAATTTTTTTAGTATTATAAATTTATTGAAATGCAGTTTTTTTTAGCACATGTTTTTTTATGAAGTGTGCAATCAATTTGTTTCTGTCATTTGAAATGTGAATATTTTAAAATCCCTTCATAATAGAAGGGTAGCATGAATATATAACCTTGTATCTGAAATTAAGACAAGCCCTTCAAATTTGATCCCTGATCGTACCTAGATTATTAAATTTGAGATCAACTTCCTTAAAAATATATAATATAATATAATACATTCTTTGCTTTAGTCTATGTATTTAGTCTATGGGTCAGTGCAAGAAGATGATGGACCTTTAAGATGCAATCCTAGTTTTCAAAAACAACATCATGCTACCAAAAAATACATCAACCCGAGCC
>LPNX010494240.1:0-18647 GCA_001517045.1 Pseudotsuga menziesii
CTAGCTGCAGTTACAACAGTATTTAGTAGCAGGCACATTTGGGATTGATTACAAGTTAAGAACATGGCTGAAAGTAGATGCCCAGGCACGAAAATCCAACTGTATCTTAGCCTGGATAATCACTACCTCTCTCGATGCATGAGATTAATTAGGTTATAAAGTAATGAAATTTAGAGCGCTGGAATTGCTAAGACTTGTTAGGTTGGCTGTGGTATTTGCAGGTGGTTCATGATGTTGATTTGCAGAAACTCCCTGTGAGATTTGCCCTTGATAGAGCAGGGTTAGTGGGGGCAGATGGTCCAACACACTGTGGTGCTTTTGATGTCACCTATATGGCTTGTTTACCCAACATGGATGTAATGGCTCCTTCCGACGAGGCAGAGCTCATGCACATGGTGGCAACCTCTGCAGCAATCGATGATCGTCCAAGCTGTTTTAGATTCCCCAGAGGCAATGGAGTTGGTGTGTCTTTGCCTCCAAACAACAAAGGAACCCCTCTGAAGGTTTTTCCCTGAAGCTCACACTTTTGGGTTACTAGTCAGTGCAAGAATATAAGCCTCACTCTGCATATCCTTCTATGCCAGGAAATTTCGAAGTAATGAAATATTTGATGTAGTTAGCAAATCTTTAGAGTTTATATAACTGAGAGATATATATGCATTATAGGACAGCTTGTAAAGTCTAAATGTCATTACAGGACAGCTTATGAGTTTAAGTGGCATTATCCATATGATGTGATTTCGCTCGATATTATTAGTCTCCCTCCTCCTGAATTCCGTTGACATTTTTTGGTTTGTGTGAAACAGATTGGCAAAGGCAGGATTATTCTTGCAGAGGGTACTCATATTGCCATTCTTGGCTATGGTTCAATAGTCCAAAATTGCCTTGCAGCTAGGGCGGTGCTAGCTGAGCAGGGCATATCAGTTACTGTTGCTGATGCTCGTTTCTGCAAGCCTCTGGACGGGGACCTGATTCGGAGATTGGTGAAGGAACATGAAATCCTTGTTACTGTGGAAGAAGGTTTCGTTGGAGGGTTTGGATCTCATGTTTCCCACTTTCTTGCATTGCATGGGCTTCTTGATGGAAAGCTCAAGGTAGGCTCTTTGCATCAATCTCCCTCTCCTTCATTAAACTTGAATTGTAAGGCTAAATCATCATGCTAATTCTTGTATTATCATTTTTCTTTTGCAGTGGAGACCAATGGTGCTCCCGGATCGATATATTGATCATGGATCTCCCAAGGACCAAATTGAAGAAGCAGGTCTGTCATCAAAGCATATAGCAGCCACCGTCATGTCACTAATAGGGAAACCTCAGAATGCTCTGCAGTTCCAGTGATAGAACATTCTTCCTTGATGCAAATCAGCCTGTAGGTAACCCAGCAGCGGTAGTAATGGGTGAATCGTGGTGATTGGATCAGTAATATATGTTGATTGTATTGAGGAATTGGTTCCAGGACATGCATGGATGAGCCCTCAGCATGTGGAGATCAACTTTGAAAGATGGAACAACTTTAAGGTAAACGGGTTTCATTTTTTAATATTTTTTAAAAAAAAACCAGTCACAAGCGTCGCTTAAGTGACGGCTCCCACATGTCGCATTTCCGACGCTTATTTGGGATATTCGTCACTTAAACGACGCTTATTTTAACCTCCGTCTCTTATACGACGCTTCTAAATGTCTCTTTTCCGACGTTTTTTCTTAATACCGTCGCTTATCCGACGACCGTGTTGTCGCTTAACCGACGGCATGAGGTTTATTTTCTCAAAAAACTTTCACTGCCGTCGAAAACACGCTGTCGCTTAACCGACGCTTGAAATTTAATCGACGGTTACTCAGGTGTCGCTTAACCGACGGTTAGTCAGGTGTCGGATAACCGATGACAGGTTTCCGACGCTTAAAAAAAATCAAAGTGTCGTACATGCGACAGGAAAGTGTCGAAAATCCGACATGACGGCCGTCAGATTTTTGGTCAAAATGTAGTAGTGATTTATCTAGATCTCTCCACTTACAACCTCCACTAAGTATAACATAAATCCTTTCTTAAAGAAGCGCTTTACTTTCATCATTTAGATGAAATGAGGGATACCTTCCTTTTAATACTTTGAATTTGAATTATTTTGGCTTCATCATATAAAGAAAGAAATCTCTTCCCATAATAGTCCAAGAAATATTAATGATACTCAAGATAGTTTGTACCTATGGTAATATCATAAGTACCTAGGGAAATGACATGCACTTTGACCCTAGTTAACACACACCCATAAGTAAACTAAACAATCTTCAACATTAGGTCCTATTGCTTGCTTTACTCCTGAAGACATTTCTAATATAATGAAATTGTTGTGCTCACTAGCTTCCAACTGATATTTATTTAATGTTAAAGGAGAAATGAATATATCTATTAGACCAAGATCAAATAATATTTTAAATTGAACACTATTTATTTTACCAGAAGTCTCCACCAAAGTGTATTAATTCTTGAGTCGATGGTTATTAATTACTGCATAGATTTAATGAATTCTACTATACTTCCACATCAAGTCCTTTCCCTTCCTATGAATGGGCCCTGGTTGTAAATTTGGGTAGTTACTCTAAAAATAAGCCTCCCAACACTCACAACAAGGAATGTGGGGTGGAGTATCAGTGATAATTGGTGGAGACCTCTGCGATGAATTCCTTCCTTGTGAACCCCTTCCCCTTCTTACTTCTCATTGAGAATTCCTTGGACTCTTATGATTCCCAAAATATGCTTTTGATAATGAAAATTTTCATACGAGGTGTCTCTCTGCTACCATAAGGAGGTGGCCTAGAGTACCCCCACTAGTTTCATGGAGCTTTCCCCCACATACCCTACCTATTGTGGGGAAATAAATTTGATCCCTTTTTTTGATCCCCTTTAGAGCCTACATTCTATTCAACACAAGAAACACATTCAACTACATATGGAATTGAAGTTGGTTTCCACATCCACACAAGGGACCTTATATTATTTTACCCAAGGGACCTTATATTGTAGTTCAATACATAAACAAAGTGATTTTCCTAACACTGACCTTTTTCCATTCAAGAGACATACATAACCAATTACATGAATCACAATTAAAATTTCTCCATAGTTAAATTCCCTCGTACTAATTCACGAAAGGATCCTACCTGATCCTCTTCAAAATAATGTGGAAAGATACTTCCTTTGGAACCTATTTTCAAACAATTCCCAAGGAACAAGGTCCAAAGTGAGATGCAATTGTCTTTCCTCATTCCCCCACCAATCTCAGGCATGATCTTGTAATTGAGAAATAACTATTTTGTACTTGGAGGTAGTGGTATATTATTTCAACAAAAGTCACCTCTTCATGCCCTATAACCATGTCTCAGGTCACTTTCCAATGTGACCTCCAATAAACTATGCAATCAATATTTTATAAAGATCTCTATTAATGTATTAGGGAGGAGTTTTTTTCTCCAAATTCATTGATACCTATGGATTACCCTCCCTAATGGTGAGGGATATTCCTCAACCTTTGGAACATCACTCACTCTTGGAAGCATATTAAGTGTCTCGTTGATTGCCTCCATGGAGAGCATTATAATGATCATCTTAGGTGATAGTGCTAGTAGTGTTGGTATGCCCAGCTCAAGAGGTGGTGTCACCTAACGTCAACCCTAATTTTCACACTTACTAACTATGTTGATTATGCAAACCGATCAAGAATGTTCTTAAGTAGGATTTAGTTAGTCTACTAGGTGACATAATAATGGGCATAGGCATACATATCTTTTAAATTCACTCGTAATGGGCATATCACTTGAGGTTGTGGTTATGTGTGGAGGTCAATACGATAGTGAAACTATGATAATCACCCTAAGTGAAACATCATTTCTAATACTCTGTCAATCATTAAGGTTTCCTTAATCCACCCCATTTCCTTTTCCGACAACTACATCCCTCACAATTGGAATAAAATATTTAATCATCATTATATATATGTATATGTATATGTATATGTATATGTATAATAATCAATTTAATATATTTTTTTTAATAAATTTAATTAATTTAACAAATGAAGAACAAAACTTAACAAAACTAATTAATTATAATAACTAAACTTATTTAACTTGATTTATAATTAGGGAAATAATTTATTTTATAAGGTTGAGGAGGGCCTTGCATGATAGCCACACACCCTCTTCTACTCACCCCGCACAACAACAAAAAATTAATAAAATAAGGCGGGGGTCAAGGATGAACAAAACCCTACCCACCTCCACTTTCTCGTTTACATTCCACACAAAAATTGGTATGTGAGCTCTTCTAGGGTTTGAGGGTTTCTACTAAATCCATGGTATTAACCTAGATTATCCATCCATTTCTATAGACCATGACAAAAGAAGAAAATAGTGTTCACGATAGAGACAGTTCTACGGTAGGTTAGGTAAACTCCCTTCAATTGTTGCAAGTGATCTAGTTTTTATGGTCTTATTTTTGTTTCACATAATTTGTCTTTTTTTTTCTTTTTTTTAGGATATTCTCCCTCTGGGATCCAAACCCCTTCTTCGTCACCCCTTGTCTTCTTCTATCTGAGGCTTAGTAGCATGTGTTCAGTGCACTTAGGTTTTCTTGGGTTGCATGGCATTGAGAAATTCCACTCCACTCCACCCTCGATTGACAAAATGAGATAGCGGGTGAAATCATGAATCTGGGTGTGTATTTTTTTTTTTTGGGGGGGGGGGGGGGGGGGTGTAATGAGAAAAGGAGTGTTGTTTTTGCAATTTTGTCAACTTAGAGCAAAGAAAATTAGTTTTGTATTTAGAATTTCATTTTGTAGTAAAAACAAAATTTGTAGAGAATTGTGTTAGCTTTCTATCGAATATTTTTTAGATTTTTTTTATTGGCATTTGATATGTCATTTTTGCAATTGTTTGATAGTATGTTATTAATTATCAAAATTCTAGAAAATAGTCATGTTTTTAGACACAAGTTAAATCATTAGTCAACTATTGTTCATTAAAAAAAAATGTTATGATGATTTAGATAGATTGTACTAACATCTGTCTATAAATTTGTATCCAACAAGAGCATGAAATAATTATTAGAATTTTCTGAAGTGGACCAATCTAAAAAACTAGCATAAAACTGACATGTTTATGTTTACACAACATCTTCCATGATTTACAATTCAAAACAAAAAAACTAAAAGTACCCTTTTGAAGACAAGACATCAATGTTGAGGACCATGATTTTTCCAAATTTTTTCATTGTGTCTTTAAGAAGTTATTGAATTTTCATTTCAATGAATTCTATTAAATTTTGAAGCAATGCAGACACCTTTTAAGAAATATAATAAATAAAATTAGTGGATCACACCAATTTCAACAAAATTCGCATCTATAGAAATTAGATTGAATTATGCAACTAATGGTATTATTTGTGAAGAGAAATTGTAAGTATTTGATATGATCCGATCTCTCCAAAATTGGAAGAAGAGTAAGATATGGGATGGAATTCCATTTTTGAAAATTTACAGGTTTTCAGTTGAACTAATCTTTCAGCCGAAAAGCTGTAAGAGTTTGGCAGAAAGTTAGATTTAATGGACGGAAAATAGTTTGGCCGGAAATCTCTATTGAATTTTTTCCACCGGCCGGAACAAAAACTTGAAACATTTTTTCGAAACACCGTTTCATTTCATGAACTTGAAACTTTTTTACATTTTTCCGAAACACTGTTTCAATTCTTTATTTATATGAATGAAGGCTCAACATATTTGATCAACATTTTACACAGTTATAGAAGAAGGAAGGCTCTCTTTTCTGGTAAGTATTCTTAAAACTTATCTTTTAAGGTGAAGGTTATTTTTATTTGATACCAAACATTATTTTGGAAATTTTTTGGTAAATTGTTCTTAGAAACTATCCTACTATTTTTTTTTAATAGTAAAGATTCTTTTCGTAAATTTTTTATGGTAAAATGTTTATAGTAAAGTGTTTTTAAAAATTGTCTTCTAAGGTGGAGACTTTTTTTCTTTACAAAAGATGTTTCTGGAAAATATTTTATGGTACAAATTTTCTTAAAAATTCTGCACCAATTTAGTCTATGGTACATTTTTTTAAAATATTTTGAACAATATTTTAAGGGCATATTTACTTTTTATAACCTTTCCTTAAACGGGTTAAATATCAGTTTTTTGTAGTCATCTTTTGTCCTTTTAACTGATAATTTATATTTAGTGAAAGCGGATTTATACTGGTTAATTATGCTTTTATAACATTTAAATAAACTGTAATTTTTTTGTAATTCACATGGCCTAGAAGTGCCAAATTCAATTGATAACCCTCCTTGTAGCCATTATCACTACTTTTTGTAGTCATATTGTTTGAGGTGGATGACTCTTACTTTTATTGTATTTTCTAAGGTGAAGTTTTTTCTTTGATGATTAAGATTCTCTCAAGGGCAATTTATTCTAAGTTGAAGGTATACATTGAATAATCATGGGCAACAAAAAAATGCGAAAGAGGAAATGTGATCACACTCGAGATGATGCCTTACATAAGGAAAATAAAAAACTCAAATACCATGAAAAAAAGAAACAACAGAATACAAATATTGAAGACATCGCTAATGATGATGTAACTAGAGACTTGGATCAAAATGATGATAATATGAATGTTCAAAATCTAACTCAAGAAGAAATTGAACCAGGTATGCACAAATATTGTAAATTTGTTTAAAATGTAGTAACTGGTTTTTGTAAATGATGTATTTTTTAATATAATTTCCAAATGCAGATACAAATGTTGAGGACATTCAAAATGTTGAAGACATTGAAGAATCACAAAACGATGCAAGTATTCAATCCAATAGAGGTAATATACATATATACATGTATATGTATATATAATATATGTATACACACACACACACACACACACACGCACACACATATATATATATTGGTTATTAAAATATTTTAAACCATGTAATTATAATTATAATTATGAGTCATATTCTTATGATTCAAGTTAAGTATATTTGAAATATTCTAAATAGAAATTGAAATTGAAATATATATAGGTGGCTTCATCATTGATGACGACATGTTACAAAATGTTGATAAAGAAAAATTTGGAAACAAGAAACCTGGCCATATTATATGATATCATGTTGAAAAGATGCATGAACAATTTCTAGAAAAAAGAATCAGTGGAAACACAAACTCAAATTTTGAGGTGTTTGTTACTCTCCAAGAAGTTGAAGGAAGCTTGGTCATTATTGGGTATTCAAAAGAAGACAAAAAATTCAAAGGTGAAGCAAATTGTGTTCGAAAATATAGCCAATGCAATAAAAACGATTGGAAAATCCAGAAAGAAAGATACAAGTGTTGTACGTAGAATAATACAAACAATGATTATTTCATCTAGTACTAGACAAAAACATTTGACAATGCAGATCGCAAAGGTTATCGGAACTTCGCAGAAAACAATGTACAAATATAACAAATTTTGATTACAAATAGATGCAAATGATGAGCTTGCTTCTTGGGCAATTATTTGTAGACAACCTTATAAATATAGGGTTGGTGAAAGTGTTAAAGCTATGATGCATGAATATTGGGTGGAAAATTCTCATGTTTCACCAAATGCAAGAGATGTGATACGATGCAGAATATCTTGAAATCAGTATGAAATCCATCCAAAACATATATTGGAGATGACTCAAATAAAATTGTTCAATAAATTCAAAGATGAACACAGTGAATTGAATCTGTCAATCAATACATTTGTACAACATAAGTCATGGTATGTTATACCTATCACTATTTCTGACACATGTTTTTGTCGTTATCATGTTGAGTTTGAATTGTATTATGACACATTCCTTCGGTTTGGTAAAACATTTTGGTCGAATTCACCTCCTTCCACAATTCGTGCTTTTATATTTGAAATTCTATGTGAAAGAGATAGTCACAAGAATTTTTACAACAAAAGATGTGTTGGTGGAAAGAAACGTCATAATTGTGGAAATCTAGCTTTCCTCCACCATAAATATCCTATTGATATTAACGATCAGTCATTGTCAAATATCATAGTTGATTGGAAGAGATATGAATATGTCACTTATTCCCACAATTCTACGAGTTCTTCAAACTCTCCTTCGAAAATGATAGATTTACAAGAAGATAAAATCAGCGTTACAAAGTTTTTGAAGAAGTTTGAAAAAGAAATTTATAAATACATAAAACATTCACATAGATCACGATGGAAAGACTTGCAATTCAAACAATCACGTGATGTTTTTCCATAGGGGACTATTTTTTCTGTGGTTGATTTCGCAGAGAATTACCCATTTGAAGCACAAAAAGAAATACAGAGTGAATATTATCATTCTCACCAAGTTTCTATATTTGTCCATGTTCTATATAGACATGCTCAACAAAATGTTGATGATATAGAAAGCACGAATGACAATCGACATGTGATCAAGGAATACCATTTCTATATAAGCAATGATCGCACGCATGATACCAGGTATCAAATGAACCATTATGTCGATCGATTTGTGTCTTCTAATCGAGGTGTTCAATGGTGTCGTTTAAATCTCACCCATGGTTACAATCAACAATCAAAATATGTACGCAGGTATGAACTTTGTTTTCAAAAAATAATTATTCAACTTAGAATGACTTTAATATGTACATCTACTAACATTTTATTCACATGTACATGTAAAATTGTCTATGTTGGAAAGGTTTTTTTGGCATATTGGAATCCAAGATATAGACAGATCAATCCCATATGATGCTAGCACTATTCATGGAACTCGATATTTACACTCAATAAAAACAAAAACCTTCCAAAATATGTTTTCATTTGATAGTAGGAAGCTAACATGCTTTTGTCCTATTTGCATGGAGGACACCGAATCAATAAAGAATTGTGAAAACATCAATGACAATTATGTTAAACCTTGGAAACACAACGAAATTAATTTAAAAGGAAAAATGCCACTTGCAAGCTTTGAAGAGTTGGAATTAGAGGACGTTGCAATATCAACTGATGGTGATAGAATTTCCGATTTGGTTAGAGAAGGTAGTTTTATGTATACTTTACTAAATTTTTCTATTTTAGTTTTAAAGTTTTTTTACAATGAATGAAAATGGTTTGATTTAATGAAGATGAATTTGACAAATTCAATGTTCTTAATTATGTGTAGGGGGTGTATTTTGTGTGGTTGCACCCATAGACACTAATGAAAATGTGAGATATTATTTGATGCAATGCATAGAGAGAAAGATGAAATTATTGGAGGACTATGATGACAGAGGTTTTATATATGAAAGAGGGTCAGTTCTATTAAAAGGTTATTTTTTTTCAAGAAACATATCAAACTGAAAGGGCCATTCACTTTAAATACTATCAACCTGTTGTCATATGCTGCCAATATAGTCATTTGGTATGCGCAGCTCGCATAAAGTTGATAGAAGTTAAATCAAATAAAAAATTGAAAGCTAGAAGACGGAAGATGTCAAAAGTTGATCATGAAAGAATAATTGAAGACGACATTCCTTTAAGATCTTGTTTCTAGTTTGAATCATGTTGAACATGATACATACTTTTTACATGAAGGACGTCTTCATTGGTTTTATAATTGTGACACTCAAATAGAGTGATTATTGATAAGTTCTGAGCTCTATTGTTTTGATGATTTTTTAAGCACATTCGTTATGAAATTGTCAAATTATGAGATCTGTGCCTTTTTTAAACTTAAATATAATAGACTATTAGATTAGATTGTTAAACTTATGTATGTGTCAAATTGATTATTTTTACTTAAATATAATATCAAGTTCTTGCATTGTTGAGGTTATGTCCATCAAATTGAGGAAACTTATAAAATAGTGTTCTTGCATTGTTGAGCTTATAGCTCATTGTTATTAGATTGTTTAGCGTATGTATATATCAAATTGATGTAAATTATATGATATATTGTTCTTGGATTGTTCAACATATGTACATCAAAATGATCTATATTAATTTTATAACGAAATTGATATGTACAATTGTATAAATTCATAACATACAAACATTCAATATTAACATTACTAAATATTAAAAATCATTACTAATGATTAAAAATCATTTAGACACAGGTACTGAATATTGAACATTATCAAATATTACTAACTAAATATTGTTGATGTATTTGTGACTTCGGAATGCATTCACTTGTATATCTTATGTATTGTACCCCGATGTTTATTCTAGGAAGTATCTGTAATGTAATTGAGTCATGTCATACCCCGATGTTCCTATCGGGAGAATCAATAATGTAAAAAATTCAAGTAAAGTCATTGAGTTTAACCCTCCATTGTAATTCAGGGCAATAGTCCCCATAATTGAGTCAAGGTTAACCCTCCTTGTTGATCGGAGGGCAAAGTCCCCACGGTTGTGGGGCACTAGGGTTATTAGACTCTCTTAGAGATGTCGACCCTAGTAAGTAATTGTTAAGTGAGGCTGACTGTTGGAGTGGACACTAAGTGAATGAAATAATATAAATAGAGAGTGAGCCTCTCTATTTATCACACACACACTCACTCACTGGGGCACATGAGTGAGAGAGGAGAAGCTCTCTCAAGTGAGAGAGAGAGAGAACAACTATTGGGTTTTACTGCTGCCATTGCTGCTCATTCTATCTCTAAGGAAGTTGTGGGGTTTTATCCTTTATGCTTTCCCTGAGGAAAATCTTTGTGTCTCTTATCTCTTGTGATTATTGTTTTGCATGTTGTTCTCTTATATAAGATCCTAAGATCATATTGCTTAAATGATAAAAATATAACATGGTATCAGAGCTAACCTGAGAAGATGACATTGTGCAGCTGCTAAAGCTAGGAATTCTTACTTTTTGGGTCTCTCTCCACAATCCATCAGAAAAAGAAGGATATGCTGAATCTCGATTGAAGGATGCATCTTCTGTCAAAGCAGAATTTGATTTCGAGCATTTTTCAGTTTTTGCTGCGGGAAATTAGGGCTTTTTACAGAAGAGGAATTTTTTAGTGAGACCGATATAGGATTACTCTCCTAATTAAAATCGAAGTTTAGATACCTGGTTCGAGATTTTTGGTTGGGTGAAACTATGGGAAAGTCAAACCCTAGTTTGACCCCAGACCTGAAAAACCCTAAAATACTGAAACCGATAGTTTTGGTAGATTCGTTATATCTAGATATTGGAGAAGGATCAAGTGCCAAAACTTTCACAGGTTGAATTTCAATGCCTTATGTATAGTGTTTCCTAGTTTCAGACCCATATTAGCTATATTCTAGGAGATATGATTCCTCCAAGTTAGGGTTCCATCCTCTCCCAGGATTCATCATTAAACATGACACCTAGGGATAATTGATATATCTTGGGCTGCGAAGGTCCAAATCAAATTTATCAAGATGTTCCAGAAATGGAATGGAATTTAATTTCTTTGGTAAAATTTTTAGACCCTGTAGATGAACCAGTGACACGTGACACTCTGTACAAGATCGCTCTTCTGAATAGTCCTGAAATAGATCACCTTGGGAAAACAATCATAAGTCCCAATTTGTGAACCCAATTCTGGTAAAACCTATGGTGTTGGAAAGAGGGCAGACAAGGTTACCTCAGTACAAAATTTTAGACATAGAGGAGCATTAATTATGGAGATACCGTAGAGACAATATCAGGCATTTCTGCAGAACAAATTGGTAAATTAGGGCTTCCTGTTCCGGGAGCTTCCCTCCACTATTTTCAGAAAAGGAGTACATTGGACAGCTCACCTTGAAGAGGTATATATTTATATCCAATCAAATTTGAAAGTTTTGAAGTTTTGAAAATTAGGGTTTCTCTGACAAACCCTAGATTAGCTAGCTCCGGAACCAGGATGGACACCTCAAATCGATAAGATCTAATATTTTGGTATTTACATTTGAGGCTCTCATTTCTAAATGACTAGTCACACTAGCTTGATTACAAGCTTGGTGAAACTGACAAATTCCAAGCATGGAAGTATTGGATCTCACCGGTTCTTGAAGAAAATGAATTGGACACCTACATAAGTGGAGAGGTTCCAGTTCTAGAGGGAGATAAGGCTAAAATCCTTACACGAGAAGAACTTGGTCAAGGAAAAGAAGATGATTGCTGATTCAATCACGGATCACCTTATACCACAAGTGTCTTCCCTAAAGACACTAAAAGAGATGTTTGATTCCTTGACCAAGCTATTTGAAGGGAAGAACATAAATCAAAATATGACTTCGAGAAACCAGATGAAGAATGTGAAGATCCAGAATGCTAAGACCATACAGTCATACTTTACAAGGGTCTCTCAAATCAAAGAAAAGCTTGAAGCAGTGGATGAAGAAGTAGAGAATGCAGACATTGTGATAACCACCTTGAATGGCCTCCTAGTATCATGGGATTCATTCATTCGAGGAATGTGTTCCAGAAGGAAGTGATTACTTTCAGCAAACTCTAGAAAGAGTGCACACAAGAAGAAGCTCGACTCATAATAAGAGAAAAGAAGATGAGAGCCATTGAAGATCAAGCTCTCACCATCCAAAGAAGATCCCTCAAACGATGAGGAATATGAAGGACTCAACTCTTGAAGAACCTCTTATCCATATTAGCATTTGGATAAGAAATGATGTTGTTATGAATGAAGAACATGATGAAGCTGAAGGCTCAAGAAGGAGTCTAGCCATGAAACAAATAAAGATAAATATTCAATTGTCATTTCATGATATTATTTTGTTATTCATTTGTTTATATTCAGTTGATGTATTATTCATGATAGAATTTTTGCATTAATGATAATATAATACTAATATGCATGTGATGGGTAAGTAATTCATGGTGTTATACAACTCTCCATTGCTACTTATCTAGAATGAAACCTCTTTGCTGACATATTGGATTAGTGCACAATCTCAATGTTGTCCTGGTAGAGATGGAAGGCATCTAGAAAGTTTCTGTCAGATATGGATGAATGTTGTATTGGCTAAAATAGTTGCATGATAATATATTTATGCATAAGAATTTGCCACTATGAATATTCATTATGAAATGTTTCTAATCATACAACTAGTGCATTTGACTTGTAGGAAAGATCACATACAATCACCTACAAGCAAAGAAGGATGATACTTGTTCCAAAGAACAAGTGACGACAATTCAAGAAAGAATCCAAGATGAAGAATAATATGACAATACTTTCAAATAAAGAAAGAGGTCTCAGACACAGTGCAGTTATGGGACAATGTTGAGTGACATCACTGATGGGAGCCTTCCAACTATGAAGAAGTAGCCAATAAGAAAGGGAAGGAGAGTACCAGTTCAAGAAGAATGATGTCTAGGATGCAGTATTGAGACCTGAAGGGAAGTCCATAATGTCTTCCATATGGATCTACAAGATCCAGTATGCAATAGATTGAAACATCATGGGATACAAGGAAAGATTCATAGCATGAGGCTTCTCATGGAAAGAAGGCATAAACTACGGAGAGACATTTGCATCCATTGGAAGTTAAGACACATGACAGGTAGACTCATGTGTGCAAATTAAAGAAGGCCTTGTACAAGCTCAGAAGACACCCATGGGATAACACATACATGAGGAGCTTGAACATCACCTAGAGTGATGAATATCTTAACCTTTGCTACAAGGTTGAATATGAAAGCCTATAGAGGATGACAAGCTCATAGATGGGTGTGAGAAGAACTTTTGAAAAGGTTCAAGATAGAGGATCTTGGTATCCAGTGACCCTAGATGGATACATAGAATAATAGTAGCAGAGGAAGCTACTTGTCACTCCGGTATAGAATGTTTCAGTGCATAGAGTACGAAAGACAGAGGGAGTATGATGCTTCGCTTCATAGGATGGTGACTGCAGAATATCCTGAGGTTCGACATGGTATGACATGATGGATAGCTTACTGATGACTCTAGGCTTTACTAAGAGTAAAGAAGATTCCAACCTTTTCTTCAAGGTTGAAGGTAGAAGACCATTGATGCTCTTGTTACATGTAGATGACTTGTTCCTGATAGAAAAGAGGAAATCATTAAAGTTGCAAGAAGGAGACTTGCTGCCGAAAATGAAGGAATTAGATATGATGCTCTACTTTCTAGGCATGGAGGTGTGGTAGAATGCGAATGGAATATCCTTAGGACAATGGAAGTATGCAGTGGATATCCTGAAGAGGTTCAGGATGATGGACTGCAAGGCCATGACCACACCTATGGCATCGAACCTGAAGCAATTGAGTGTTGCTTCACCAGAGTCAGTTGATGCCATAATGTATCATTAGATGATTTGTTCCTTGATGTACCTGATGAATACAAGACCAGATATTTTCTTTGTTGTGAAGACATTGAGACATGTTCACTTGATGGTTACAAAGCATGCAGTGAGGTACCTAAAGGGTACAGTTGATCATATCCTCAAGTATGAAGTGAATTAGAAGATTAACCTAGAGGGTTATGTGGATTAGGATTGGGCAGTTAGTGCCATTTATAGGAAGAGCATTTCTTGGTGTAGCAGGAAGCAGTCCTGCGTGGCATTGAGTATAGCCGAGGAAAAATATGTTGCCACTTTCTATTTGAGAGGTAGTATGTTTCTTTTGAAAACTACTATTTGATTTGATTGATATGAATTGCATTTATGTATTATGTAGAGAGGAGAAGTGAAGCTCTAGTTTGTGATCCAGATCAATATCTCTCGAAAGAGGGAGTTCTAGCATAACTGGTGAGACAGGTTGTCTAAGCATAAATCCTGGCGAAGCTCATAGGTTTCTCAGACATAAATGATCTTGTAGGTTGTCCTCGGATGTAATCGGTCCTAGAGAAGCTTGCAGGTTATCCTTGGACATAATCAGCCCTGATGTGATTCTATGCTAGAAATGGCTAGAGTGAAGTTTGAGTACTTCAGGGAGAAGCTTGGTGTTCTCCAGATTGAGGTTCAATCCAAAGGGAAGTGATGAGTCAGTGAGCCTTTCTAACATGGTGGCAGGCTAGGCCTCCCATGGTTAGATATAAGTGTAGATCCCTTTTCTCAGATGATAGATGGTCTGTCCTATCATGCTGGTAAATATAAGTGTTGAAGGCCATTCTCTGGGAGAATGGAGGCACCTGGTCAGTTACCAGGAAATTGATTCAGTATGGGATTGAATCTTAGCTTAGTGCTGAGAAGCCATTCTCTGGGAGAATGGAGGCACTTGATCAGTTACTAGGAAATTGATTCAGTTTGGGACTGAAGCACAGCTTAGTGCTGAGAAGCCATTCTCTAGGAGAATGGAGGCACCTGGTTGGTTACCAAGAAATTGATTCAGTATGGGACTGAAGTGCAACTTAGTGCTAAGAAACCATTCTCTGGGAGAATGGAGGCACCTAGTCAGTTACTAGGAATTTGATTCAGTTTAGGACTGAAGCTTAGCTTAATGCTGAGAAGCCATTCTTTGGGAGAGGGAGGCACCTAGTCAGTTACCAGGAAATTGATTTAGTTTGGGACTGAAGCTCAGCTTAGTGCTGAGAATCCATTCTCTGGGAGAATGGAGGAACCTGTTCAGTTACCAGGAAATTGATTCAGTCTGGGACTGAAGCTCAGCTTAGTGCTAAGAAGCCATTCTCTGGGAGTATGGAGGAACCTGGTCAGTTACCAGGAAATGATTTAGTCTGGGACTGAAGCTCAGCTTGGTATTGAGAGGCCATTCTCTAGGAGAATGGAGGCACCTGGTCAGTTATCAGGAATTTGTTTCAGTTTGGGACTGACACTCAGCCTAGAGCTGAGAGCCATTCTTTGAGAATGAAAGATGTAAGTGTTGGGCGGGCCATTCTGACATGGTTCTTGGATGTGTTCCTCTCATGTTCAGATATAAGTGCTGAAGATGATGAAGACCTACATGGAGGCTAGGCCTAAAACCAACATGAAAAAGGGTTGGCTCTGTAGAACTTCCTGTGACAAGTAGAATTGAGAGATAGCACCATTTGTTCGAGATAGCGGAAGTAGTGATGATGATGATGATCCAGATCAAGTGATGATCTAGACTTGATGATGATCCAGATCAAGTGATGATCCATACTCAATGATGATCCAGTGATGATCCAGACTTGATGAAAATGACTTGACGATGAAGATGACTTGAAGATGAACATGACTTGATGATGATCCATATGATATAGAGAAGAAGACTTGTGCTGATAAATTGTGTTGAGAAAATACCTTCCTAGTTAAGAGGGAGTGTTGATGTATTTGTAACTTCAGAATGTATTCAATTTTATATCTTATGTATTGTACCCCAATGTTTATTCTGGGAATTATCTGTAATGTAATTGAGTCATGTCATACCCTGATGTTCCTATCGGGAGAATCAATAATGTAAACAAGTCATGTAAAGTCATTGAGGTTAACCCTCCATCATAAGTTGGGGAAATAGTCCCCACAATTGATTCAAGGTTAAACCTCCTTGTTGATCGAAGGGAACTAGGGTTATTAGACTCTCCTAGAGATGTCGGCCCTAGTAAGCAATTATTAAGTGAGGCCGACTTGTTGGAGTGGACATTAAGTGAACAAAAGAATATAAATAGAGAGTGAGCCTCTCTATTTATCACACACGCACTCACTCACTAGGGCGCATGAGTGAGAGAGGAGAAGCTCTCTCAAGTGAGAGAGAGAGAACAATTGTTGGAGATCATCTTTTCTATCTTTGGGTTTTATTGCAGCCATTGGTGCTCATTCTATCTCTAAGGAAGTTGTGGGGTTTTCTCCTTTATGGTTTCCCCGAGGAAAATCTTTGTGTCTCTTGCCTCTTGTGATTATTGTTGTGCATGTTGTTCTCTCAGATAATATCCTGAGATCATATTGCTTAAATGTTAAAAATCTAACAAATATTACTAAATATTTAGACACAAGTACTAAATATTGAACATTACTAGAGCATTAAATATTGAACATTACTAATGATTAAATATCATTTAGACACAAGTACAACATATTGTATATAAACATCATAAATTCATAAACATACAAACATTCATAACATATAAATTCATAACATACAAACATTCATAATCAACATTCTTTATAAAGTGCATTTTATTGAAAATTATACAGATATCATATTTATCAAACCACAACAATTACAAGATTTATATTAACAAACCACAATCCTATGGATTTTTTGTTGGAACTATGAAAGGATCACATGAGTACAATAATGCTAGAGATACTCCATATCATTTTGAAATGCACAGCTTAAAATTTAAAGAATCCTAGGCCAGGGTTCTAATAACTATGTAGAATTATTCCCTTCAAAATCTTGATTGAATTTGCACAAAAGAGGATTGTGAAATAAATTAAAATATTTAATGATTCTTGTTTCTTCATTAGTGGGATGCAAGGAAATGCTAGAACCTATAACTATTATCTTAGTCCTATTATAGAGCATATAAATAAGGTATCACAAGCTTTTGAGAACATCACTTTCATAATTATCTACCCATAAATTAATATATAAGTTTATACACTCTTAAATAAGGGACACAAATTGGCAAAGGGATCCATGATGCTGAAAAAAAAACAATGGATGGAATCCCTATCTCTCTTATGATTAGCAAATTCGAAAAGGGACCCATGATGCCATAAAAATCAATGGAATTAATCCTATCTCTCTTATGATTAGCATATGTGTGTTTTGCAAATATAGAGAGAATCGTAGCTTAGTTTTGGTGTTTCTTATGTTTTAGTTGCTTATAATCTATAAGGTTATTATTAGAGCATTTTTAATGTCGATGGACTATGCTTCCCTACCAATTAGACACATGTGAAAGCTATTCAATTGCTATAAAAAGGAACAAATAAAATATTCAAATAAAATGGTGACATAAGTCATAAATTTAATTGAACAAGAAAAAATACATTACTAATGACTAAATAATTACTAATAACTAAATATTGAACATTACTAATGATTAAAAATCATTTAGACACAAGTACTAAATGATTTTATATTACTAAATATTTAGACACAACTACTAAATATTGAACATTACTAGAGCATTAAACATTGAACATTATTAACGATTAAATATCAGTTAGACACAAGTGCATCATATTATATATAAACATCAATTAACATATTGAACAGATTGAACATTCCCGATGGGTGAAATCATGAATGTGGGTGTTGTAAATCCATTCAGCCTTTTATTGAACATTCCTTATAATTGAAAACAAATTCCAAAACTGCATTTTAATGATTATTCTGCAACTATTATATACTATTCCACCAAAAGGATTGAAAACATTCATAACTAACATTCTTAAAGTGCCTTTTATTGAACATTCGTAATTATTGGAAACATTCCTCAAATGCGTTTTATTGAAAATTATACACATATATCATATATTATTCCACCTAAAAATGATTGAAAACATCCCTAACTAACATTCCTAAAGAGCATTAAATATTGAACATTACTAATGATTGAAAACCATTTAAACACATATAATATTGTATATAAACACATATAATATTGTATATAAACATCAACTAACATATTGAACATTCCTAACATTCCTAAAGTGGTTCTTTAGAAAAATCTATGCATATATAAATTCATAACATACAA
>LPNX010494240.1:18844-30821 GCA_001517045.1 Pseudotsuga menziesii
AGGGATTGCGCTTTGGGTGAGATATTGATCTCTTTGGGGAAGATTATAATGTCAATTATATTATTTTCTGATGTATATGGTATTTATTTCATGTTTATAAGACTCTCAGGTCGAAATACCCAAAAGAATTCATGTAAAAATGTTGAACAATGAAGAAATATTGTCATTTCCCCACTATCTTGTTGTGAACCATTGCAATGTTGATGATTTCGAATTGGGAGAGAATTTAATTGTCAATTTATGATTTTAATCAGTTAAATATTATATTTTATTCATTCTCAAAAATTTTCAATTCAAAACTCCAAATATTTGTATGCCAAAATGACTTTTGATGAGCAAACAATGACCATTTCCACCCTATTTTGATATATGCCATGGTAATGCTTATTATTTCGAATGGAGGAATGTATATCTGATAAATTTATGATGGATGGAATTTATTTAATGTGTATTTCAAGTCTCATGTTCAGTAATTAATCATTTGAAGCCATTTTACTCATTTTTATTGCATTGGGAGAAGATTTGGAGCATTTTCCCCAAGAGTCGAAATTGTGACTTGGGAGTTGTTTTGGAAAGAGTCATAACAGCCTGTATAAAATGAAACATGATGCATATGAGACTTTTAAAAGATCCCTTAAACATACCCAGCCTATATTCATAAATTCAAGTGGATTTGGGATCATTTGTGAAGCCATTTCCGCCAATTACCCAGGGGGGATTGGAGCCCCAATTTGCTAGTAAAGACTCCTACTTTGAAAAGAACATTAAACAAGTTTGTAGAAGTAATTGGGAGGACACAAAACATAAATGAGAATAATATTTAAGTTTTATTATCATTCATTTACCTTCAGATAAAAATTTGGAAGCATTTGGGTCAATTTGGAGGTCTAGACATCGAAACTAGTCAAGAGCCAAAATTGTGAAAATTTGGAAAATTGGGCATTTTAATAAAATTTCAAAAAAGGGACATTAAAACATGTGCACTATAGGGCACTACCACTTGCAAGAAAATTTGTTGAAGGTCTTCCAGAAATGCAGGCAAAACATGAAGGGGTATGCAAGGGATGTGCAAAAGGAAAGAACACAAAGAAGACATTTCCAAGTAGCGAAAGAAAGGTTAAAGGAATCTTGGAAATCATTCAGTTTGATGTATGCGGTCCGATGTCATCCAATTCATTAAGAGGGTATGTATACTATGTTTCTTTAATTGATGATTTTTTTAGGAAGAAATGGATATACTTCATGAAGAACAAAGATAAAGTATTCAGTAAGTTCAAGGAATTCAAAGCCTTGATCGAAAACCTCACAGAGAAGAAGATCAATATTTTCCGATTAGACAATGGCGGAGAATTCACATCAAATGAATTCAAGGAATTACGCAGAGATTTAAGGATTAAGAGGGAGTTGACCACTCCATATAATCCACAACAGAATGGGGTTGTAGAAAGGAAGAATAGAACAATCATGGAAGAAACAAATGAAATGCTCCATGATTAAGATATTCCTATGCATCTATGGGCAAAAGCTGCTAGGATAGTTGTGTATGTACAAAACCGTACTCCATATAGAGTACTCGAGAACAAGACACCTGAAGAAGTATTTTTCGGCAAGAAACTAGAAGTCAGTAATCTCAGAATATTTGGTTGTCCAGTGTACATACACATTCTAAAAGAAAAGAGGACAAAGTTAGATCCTTTAGGAAAGAAAAGTATATTTGTGGGATACTTTGAAAGCTCGAAGGCTTACAGAATATGCTTCCCTGGATTCAAGAATATCGACATTGGCAGAGATGTAACATTTGATGAAGAAACAACTTACAACAAATCTAGGAAGAGACCAGTTAAATATCTTGAAGAAACTAAAATACCCAGGATCCGAGATACAACCATGGATGAAGCAATTCCATAAGAATATCGAGAAATAGAAGAACCTCAAGAACCTATAGATTGACCTCGGGAGAAGAATCCTCATAAGAGGAAACCTGCACGGGTACGAGAGGCTATCCAAGGTGTAGAGAGATATGGGACTCCAGAAGAAATTCAGAGAGAAAGGAAGAGAACTAGGTCCTACTCTAGATATGTCACCCTATTATGTGACATCATCAATAAAGAAGCTTCCAACTATGAAGAAGAAACAGAAAACAAAGAATGGAAGGATGTGATGATCAAGGATTATCAATCGATCATGAAGAATGATGTTTGGGATGTTGTCCCAAGACTAGAGGGGAAGTCAGTTGTGACTTCCAAATGGATCAATAAGATCAAGAATGCTGTAGATGGTAGCATAGAGAAATATAAAGCAATATTTGTGGCTCGTGGCTTCTCCCAGAAAGAAGGGATAGATTATGAAGAGACCTTTGCACCTGTAGACAGATATACTTCCATCATATCAATACTTGCTTTAGATGTAGTAATGAAATGGAAAGTACACCAGATGGATGTCAAGGAAACTTTCTTAAATGGTGTAGTAGAAGAGGAAGTATATATGGAGTAGCCACTCGACTTTGAGACACATGATAGGAAGACTCATGTGTGTAAATTGATAAAATCCCTGTATGGTTTGAAACAGGCACCCAGGACGTAGTACGACAAAATTGACAACTTCCTAACTAGTTTGGGATTTACCAAAAGTAAAGCAGATTCAAACCTTTACTACAAGGTTGAAGAAGGGAACCCAGTGATATTTCTCCTACTATATGTAGATGACCTATTTTTAACAAGTACAGATGGGTTTATTGTTGACACAAAGAGGAAGCTGGATGTTGAGTTCGAGATGAAGGACTTGGGTATGATGCATTACTTTCTAGGCATGGAGGTGTGGCAGAATGCAAATGGAATATCTCTAGGACAAGGGAAGTATGCGGCCGAGATCCTGAAGAGATTCGGGATGATGGACTGCAAGGCCATGACCACACCTATGGCATTGAATCTGAATCTAATTGTAGAATTTATGTTTTGGGATTTGTATTTGAATCTTATGTATGTTTCTTTTACTAAATACACTAAGAGAAAATGTAGAACCTAAATAAATTCACAACATGTCCAAACATTTTTAATATGCAATAAAATTTTTAACTTGACTAGGTAATAATGATTAAAATACATTAAGGTCTAGGCGATTTAGAAATATCGAAGTAGTAGTACAACCAACTAGTAACGTTAAACCATGCCCAAATTAGGGTTAATCCTCCTAGACAACTAGTAGCTAAGCTAATAGTCCTAGAAAATGTGGGGTTTCCTAGCCATTCATGTCCACAAATCTGATATCCACAACAACAACCTCCCTTCTAATGTCCAGTCTCACAGTCTCAAAAATATAGATCCAATTTTGTTTTCCCCCAAGTTCTTTTCCCTTCCACTTTTTTTCCCCTTTTATCCTCGAAAATTCCAACCCCTACTTGATTCCTCCAATCCTCTTTTATCCCCCCTAATCATTGCCTTCCTCCATTCCCATGAAGGGCCCTAGGAATGTCAAACTAATAAATAATCATAAACTTACCTACCTCTTTGATCATTTATGACCAACTTCCCAACATCCCCTACAAGGAAGGTCTATCACCTTATTAACACTACCATGTTCTCAAAAACATAATTATGTTAAATAATAAATCATCTCAATGTGTTTATTATTTAATAATGCACTATAAATGACATTATCAATTTCTAGGAAAGTATTAATTGGTCCACCTAAAACATGACATGAAATCAATATTTATGTATGTTATTTAGAATTAATCAATATAATGAGACTGACACTTAAATTAAATACTAATGAGAATTACATGGATGCAAATAATAAATTACAATTTAAATGATTGATACAACTAATATAAATGAGCCTCAAACTACAAAATCTAACTAATTGAATGTAATTTATATAACAAGAAGATAATACTATAATTAGTATCATATCTCAATTTTATTACACCATCAACCATTGTACATAATAACACAACAATCATCAATATGTATGTATATTTACAATGTAACCAAGACTAATGTACATGTGCAAGGTGTGTATGTGTGGCCAACATACACATAGTTTGTGCATGTGCTATAGTTAACCATTATCACCTATGATGCATAGTTCTTGATTAATAGAAGAATAATGGTCACACATCCAACACAACATTCCAGTACCAAAGAAAATTTTAGGCGCAAAATTTAGCCCATGGTCCATTTTTCCACCTTTTTTCCAAAAAATATTTGCCAACTTTCCTTTTTTTTAAAGATGATTTGCCCAAATTCCATGCGATAATTTTTTTTATTCTAAAAATTTCCAAAATGATCCAAAAACTATATAAAGTACTTAGAAATTGGAATGTTGTTTTTAAAACTCGCCAAACATTTTATGGTGGAAAATTTAAGAATTTGTAAGTTCACCAAGGTTTCTACACTTTGAGAAAATTATGGATCCTTAAAATTTCCCCTGTGGACCAATACCCATGCCATTAAGAAATTTTATTACTAAGTCACAGCACAACAACACTATTCAATATCATACTTAGATTTACCTTAATGAATTAACCCATGATTTACAAGTGAAGGGAACCAAGTAGAACTAAAATGGTGTCCCAAATCCAAAACCAAAATATTACAAATCTAATCATCCTTCCTTTCTAACCTTATTCAAACTTTCACTCCCTATTTGTTCCTTTGCTAGAATATCCTGGAGCATTAACTATATTGACCTAAACCTATATTTAGCATGTAAGTGGAAGCATCAACCAAATTGACCTAACTTCCCCATCACACAATTGATAGTCAGCATCACACAAATTGGGGAGTGTGACTTGAAATAGCCCTCCCACGACCAAGCTTCAGAGGATACATGGTGGGAAATACCTCCACCCATCCTATTGGAACTAAGGTCAACACCCTATCCAGAATCACATTGTGTTGCTATTGTGGTTCTATTCAATATTACAAGCTTGTGCAAAACATGGAAGTAAAACTTAGGATCTCTATTTGAGATTATCTTTCTAGGAAACCCATGAAGGTGGATGAACTCATTTGTAAATACCCTATCCACATCTGTGATGTCATAAGTTTCCCTCACTTGACTAAAATGGGTTCTTTTGATTAGTTTATCAACTACCACCAAAACATAATTATTTCTTATATATGTGTGGGGGAAACCCTACAAGAAAATCCATGAAAATGACCTCCCACTTAGACATAGGAATGTCATGAGGTTGTAAGATACTAGTTGTCTGATGGTTATCATCCTAATTTACTTGTTGACATTCAAGTAACTTAGCAACACATTCTACTGTGCCACGCTTCATGCCTTCCCAAAACAAGATCTTATTCATGTCTACCGTACATCTTCTTCACCTCCATATGTGCACAATAAAGTACTCTATGGGATTCCTTGAGGATAGTGCTTCTAATATCTTCTTCCTCAGGGACATAAATCCTCCCTTGAAATCACAACAACCCATATACCTCTAGGTGATACCCCTCAAAATTATTTTTTGAGTGCCTCCAACTCTGAAGTACTGATGTAACCTTTAGATACAAACTATATACCATAAGTTAGGGCCTAACACACTCTCCCTTAAATTCATAGCCAACAATACTAAGGAGAAGATCCCTAAACTTCTACTTAGGGAATTTTCCACTACATTATGTTTTTCCCTTAATGCAGGATATCCCAAAGTCACTCTCTCTCATATATTCACTCCATCTCATTTTATAGGTGTTTAGATCTCTTTGCACAAAGAGATAATTCAATCTTTGGTGATCGGAGTCGAGCAGAAAGATGTTCCCTATAAGATAATTCCTCCAAATATTTAGTGCCAGCATCAATGCTACTAAATCTAAGTCATGTCTGGGGTTAGGGTAAATCTCTTCATGAGTCTTTAATTTCCTTAATGCATAAGCTATTACTCCACCCTCTTGAATTAACACAATTCCCAATCCTTTCTTTGAGATATCCATGCAAACTATAAATTTCTTATCCATATTGGGAACTCATAGGACTGGTGCACTGGTTAATAATATCTTAATCTCAACGAATGTAGTGTCGCATTCATTAGTCCACGCATACTTGATTCCCTTCTGTTGTAAATCAGTGATGAGTTTTGCAATCTTGGAGAACCCTTCCACAAACCTTCGGTAGTACCCAACTAAGCCCATGAATCTTTTTACCTCATGAGCATTGATTGGAATTGTCTAATCCCTTATGCCCTTCACCTTTTCAAGGTCCATCAAAATTCATTCCCACAAAATAATCTTCCCAAGATAGTGAATATCCTTATGAAAGGAGCAATTGGACAATTTACCATACAACCGACATTTTCCTAAGCGTGACAACACTAACTGTAAGTGCTCCTCATGCTCTTTCTTGTTCTTAGAATAAATGAGCATATCATCTCATAAATCCTACATACATAGGTTCATGTACTTATGAAATACTCCATTCAATAGGATCATGAATATTTTCGGTACATTGATCAAACTAAAGGGAACCACTATAAACTTAGAATGTTAAAAAAGAGTTTAGAAGGTATTTTGTATATCACATTCCTTAATTCCAAATTGATGATAGCTTGATCATAGTTCGACATTTGAGAAAATTGCCCCCCACTTCATCTAATTTAATAAGTCATCAATTTGAGGTATAGGGTACATATTCTTCACTATGGATTGGTTCAATTCCCAATAATCAATGCACATCCATAATGAACCTTAGTTCTTCTTGACAAAGAAAACTAGTGCACCCTAAGGAGAAATGTTGGTTCTAATGAGTCCTAGGTCCAATAACTCCTTAAGTTGCATCCACAACTCAAAAAGATTAGGAGTCATCATCTTGTAAGGTTCCTTGGATATTGGATTAGCGCCAGGTTTTAACTCAATAGTAAAATCCAGTTTTCTTTTTGGAGGTAATGTTGGTAACTCCTTGGGAAATATGTCCCTAAATTATGGAAACACTATTTATTGATCTAAATCTCTCCACTTACAACCTCCACT
Organism: Pseudotsuga menziesii; assembly: GCA_001517045.1. NCBI lineage: Eukaryota > Viridiplantae > Streptophyta > Pinopsida > Pinales > Pinaceae > Pseudotsuga > Pseudotsuga menziesii. The sequence goes on from LPNX010494240.1 coordinate 25,819, forward strand.
AAGTATAACATAAATCCTTTCTTAAAGAAGTGCTTTACTTTCATCATTTAGATGAAATGAGGGACACCTTCCTTTTAATACCTTGAATTTGAATTATTTTGGCTTCATCATATAAAGAAAGAAATCTCTTCCCGTAATAGTCCAAGAAATCTTAATGATACTCAAGATAGTTTGTACCTATGGTAATATCATAAGTACCTAGGGAAATGACATGCACTTTGACCCTAGTTAACACACACCCATAAGTAAACTAAGCAATCTTCAACATTACGTTGCTTGCTTTACTCCTGAAGACATTTCTAATATAATGAAATTGTTGTGCTCACTAGCTGCCAACTGATATTTTTTTAATGTTAAAGGAGAAATGAATATATCTATTAAACCAAGATCAAATAATATTTTAAATTGAACACTATTTATTTTACCAGAAGTCTCCACCAAACTGTATTAATTCTTGAGTCAATGGTTATTAATTGTTGCATATATCTAATGAATTCTACTATACTTCCACATCAGGTCCTTTCCCTTCCTATGAATGGGCCCTAGTTGTAAATTTGGGTAGTTACTCTAAAAATAAGCCTCCCAACACTCACAACAAGGAATGTGGGGTGGAGTATCAGTGATAATTGGTGGAGACCTCTACGATGAATTCCTTCCTTGTGAACCCCTTCCCCTTCTTACTTCTCATCGAGAATTCCTTAGACTCTTAAGATTCCCAAAATATGATTTTGATAATGAAATTTTTCATACGAGGTGTCTCTCTGCTACCATAAGGAGGTGGCCTAGAGTACCCCCACTAGTTCCATGGAGCTTTCCCCCACATACCCTAACTATTGTGGGGAAATAAATTTGAACCCTTTATTTGATCCCCTTTAGAGCCTACATTCTATTCAACACAACAAACACATTCAACTACATATGGAATTGAAGTTGGATTCCACATCCACACAAGGGACTTTATATTATTTTACACAAGGGACCTTATATTGTAGTTCAATACATAAACAGAGTGATTTTCCTAACATTGACCTTTTTCCATTCAAGAGACATACATAACCAATTACATGAATCATAATTAAAATTTCTCCATAGTTAAATTCCCTCGTACTAATTCACGAAAGGATCCTACCTGATCCTCTTCAAAATAATGTGGAAAGATACTTCCTTTGGAACCTATTTTCAAACAATTCCCAAGGAACAAGGTACAGACTGAGAAGCAATTGTCTTTCCACATTCCCCCACCAATCCCAGGCATGATCTTGTAATTGAGAAATAACTATTTTGTACTTGGAGGTAGTGGTATATTATTTCAACAAAAGTCACCTCTTCATGCCCTATAACCATGTCTCAGGTCACTTTCCAATGTGACCTCCAATAAACTATGCAATCATGATTTTATAAAGATCTCTATTAATGTATTAGGGAGGAGGTTTTTTCTCCAAATTCATTGATACCTATGGATTACCCTCCCTAATGGTGAGGGATATTCCTCAACCATTGGAACATCACTCACTCTTGGAAGCATATTAAGTGTCTCATTGATTGCCTCCATGGAGAACATTATAATGATCATCTTAAGTGATAGTACTAGTACTGTTGGTATGCCCAGCTCAAGAGGTGGTGTCACCTAACGTCAACCCTAATTTTCACACTTACTAACTATGTTGATTATGCAAATTGATCAAGAAGGTTCTTAAGTAGGATTTAATTAGTCTACTAGGTTACATAATAATGTGCATAGGCATACGTATCTTTTAAATTCACTCAAAATGGGCATATCACTTGAGGTTGTGGTTATGTGTGGATGTCAATACGATAGTGAAACTATGATAATCACCCGAAGTGAAACATCATTTCTACTACTCTTTCGATCATTAAGGTTTCCTTAATCCACCCCATTTCCTTTTCCGACAACTACATCCCTCACAATTTGAATAAAATATTTAATCATCATTATATATATATATGTGTGTGTGTGTGTGTGTGTGTGTGTGTGTGTGTGTGTGTGTGTGTGTGTGTGTGTGTGTATGTATGTATGTATAATAATCAATTTAATAAAAAAAATTTAATAAATTTAATAAATTTAACAAATGAAGAACAAAACTTAACAAAATTAATTAATTATAATAACTAAACTTAATTAACTTGATTTATAATTAGGGAAATAAATTTATTTTATAAGGTTGAGGAGGGCCTTGCATGATAGCCACACACCCTCTTCTACTCACCCCACACAACAACAAAAAATTAAAAAAATAAGGTGGGGGTCAAGGATGAACAAAACCCTACCCACCTCCACTTTCTCGTTTACATTCCACAAAAAAAATGGTATGTGAGCTCTTCTAGGGTTTGAGGGTTTCTACTAAATCCATGGTATTAACCTGGATTATCCATCCATTGCTCTAGACCATGACAAAAGAAGACAATAGTGTTCACGATAGAGACAGTTCTATGGTAGGTTAGGTAAACTCCCTTCAATTGTTGCAAGCGATCTAGTTTTTATGGTCTTAATTTTGTTTCACATAATTTGTCTTTTTTTTTCTTTTTTTTAGGATATCCTCCCTCTGGGCTCCAAACCCCTTCTTCGTCACCCCTTGTCTTCTTGTATCTGAGGCTTAGTAGCATGTGTTCGGTGCACTTAGGTTTTCTTGGGTTGCATGGCATTGAGAAATTCCACTCCACCCTCGATTGCCAAAATGGGATAGCTGGTGAAATCATGAATCTAGGTGTGTATTTGGGGGGTATTTGGGGGGGGGTGGGGGGTGGGTGTAATGAGAAAAGGAGTGTTGTTTTTGCAATTCTGTCAACTTAGAGCAAAGAAAAATTAGTTTTGTATTTAGAATTTCATTTTGTAGTAAAAGCAAAATTCGTAGAGAATTGTGTTAGCTTTCTATCCAATATTTTTTAGAGTTTTTTATTGGTATTTGATATGTCATTTTTGCAATTGTTTGATAGTATGTTATTAATTATCGAAATTCTAGAAAATAGTCATGTTTTTAGACACAAGTTAATTCATTAGTCAACTATTGTTCATTAAAAAAAATATGTTATGATGATTTAGACAGATTGTACTAACATCTGTCTATAAGTTTGTATCCAACAGCAGCATGAAATAATTATTAGAATTTTCTGAAGTGGACCAATCTAAAAAACTAGCATAAAACTGACATGTTTAGGTTGACACAACATCTTCCACGATTTCCAATTGAAAACAAAAAAACTGAAAGTATCCTTTTGAAGACAAGACATCAATGTTGAGGACCATGATTTTTCCAAATTTTTTCATTATGTCTTTAAGAAGTTATTGAATTTTCATTTCAATGAATTCTATTAAATTTTGAAGCAATCCAGACACATTCTAAGAAATATAATAAATAAAATTAGTGGATCACACCAATTTCAACAAAATTCGCATCTATAGAAAGTAGATTGAATTATGCAACTAATGGTATTATTTGTGAAGAGAAATTGTAAGTATTTGATATGATCTGATCTCTCCAAAATTGGAAGAAGAGTCAGATATGTGATGGAATTCAATTTTTGAAAATTTACAAGTTTTCAGTCGAACTAATCTTTCGTTCGAAAAGCCGTGAACGTTCGGAAAGAAAGATAGAATTTATGGACGGAAAATAGTTCGACCGAACTAATAGTTCGGCCGGAAATCTCTATTGAATTTTTTCCACCGGCCGGAACAAAAACTTGAAACGTTTTTTTGAAACACCATTTCAGTTCATGAACTTGAAACGTTTTACATTTTTCCGAAACACTGTTTCAATTCTTTATTTATATGAATGAAGGATCAACATATTTGATCAACATTTTACATAGTTATAGAAGAAGGAAGGTTCTCTTTTCTGGTAAGTATTCTTAAAACTTATCTTTTAAGGTGAAGGCTATTTTTATTTGATACCAAACATTATTTTGGAAAATTTGTTATGGTCAATTGTTCTTAGAAACTATCCTACTATTTTTCTTTAATAGTAAAGATTCTTTTCATAAATTTTTTATGGTATAATGTTTGTAGTAAAGTGTTTTTAAAAATTGTCTTCTAAGGTGGAGACTTTTTTTCTTTACAGAAGATGTTTCTGGAAAATATTTTATGGTACAAATTTTCTTAAAAATTCTACACCAATTTAGTCTATGGTACATTTTTTTAAAATATTTTGAACAATATTTTAAGGGCATATTTACTTTTTATAACCTTTCCTTAAACGGGTTAATTATCAATTTTTAGTAGTCATCTTTTGTCCTTTTAACTGGTAATTTATATTTAGTGAAAGCGGATTTATACTGATTAATTATGCTTTTATAACATTTAAATAAACTGTAATTTTTTTGTAATTCACGTGGCCTAGAAGTGCCAAATTCGGTTGATAACCCTCCTTGTGGCCATTATCACTACTTTTTGTAGTCATATTGTTTGAGGTGGATGACTCTTACTTTTATTGTATTTTCTAAGGTGAATTTTTTTCTTTGATGATTAAGATTCTCTCGAGGGCAATTTATTCTAAGTTGAAGGTATACATTGAATAATCATGGGAAACAAAAAAATGCGAAAGAGGAAATGTGATCACACTCGAGATGATGCCTTACATAAAGAAAAGCAAAAACTCAAATACCATGAAAAAAAGAAACAAAAGAATACAAATATTGAAGACATCGCTAATGATGATGTAACTAGAGACTTGGATCAAAATGCTGATGATATGAATGTTCAAAATCAAACTCAAGAAGAAATTGAACCAGGTATGTACAAATATTGTAAATTTGTTTAAATGTAGTAATTGGTTTTTGTAAAGGATGTATTTTTTAATATAATTTCCAAATGCAGATACAAATATTGAGGACATTCAAAATGTTGAAGACATTGAAGAATCACAAAACGATGCAAATATTCAATCCAATAGAGGTAATATACATATATACATGTATGTATATATATACATATATATACATATATATACAAATATGTATATATATATACAAATATGTATATATATATA
>LPNX010494240.1:32093-113282 GCA_001517045.1 Pseudotsuga menziesii
TTGACGACAACATGTTACAAAATGCTGATAAAGAAAAATTCGGAAACAAGAAACCTAACCATATTGTACGATATCATGCTGAAAAGATGCATGAACAATTTCTGGAAAAAAGAATCAATGGCAACACAAACTCAAATTTTGAGATGTTTGTTAGTCTCCAAGAAGTTGAAGGAAGCTTGGTCATTATTGGGTATTCAAAATAAGACAAAAAATTCAAAGGTGAAGCAAAATGTGTTTGAAAATATAGCCAATGCAATAAAAACGATTGGAAAATCCAGAAAGAAAGATACGAGTGCTATATGTAGAATAATACAAACAACGATTATTTCATCTAGTACTAGACAAAAACGTTTGACAACGCAGATCGCAAAGGTTATTGGAACTTCACGGAAAACATTGTACAAATATAACAAATTTCGATTACAAATAGATGCAAATGATGAGCTTGCTTCTTGGGCAATTATTTGTAGACAACCCTATAAAGATAGGGTCAGTGAAAGTGTAAAAGCTATGATGCATGAATATTGGGTGGCAAATTCTCGTGTTTCACCAAATGCAAGAGATGTGATACGACTTAGAATATCTCGAAATCAGTATGAAATCCATCCAAAAATATATTGGAGAACACTCAAATACAATCATTCAATAAATTCAAAGATGAACACAGTGAATTGAATCTGTCAATCAATACATTTGTACAACATAAGCCATGGTATGTTATACCTATCACTATTTGTGACACATGTTGTTGTCGTTATCATGTTGACTTTGAATTATATTATGACACATTCCTTCGGTTTGGTAAAACATTTTGGTCGAATTCACCTCCTTCCACAATTCGTGCTTTTATATCTGAAATTCTATGTGAAAGAGATAGTCACGAGAATTTTTACAACAAAAGATGTGTTGGTGGAAAGAAATGTCATAATTGTGGAAATCTAGCTTTACTCCACCATAAATATCCTATTGATATTAACGATCAGTCATTGTCAAATATCATAGTAGATTGGAAGAGATATGAATATGTCACTTATTACCACAATTCTACAAGTTTTTCAAACACTCCTTCGAAAATGATAGATTTACAAGAAGATAAAATCAGCGTTACAGAGTTTTTGAAGAAGTTTGAAAAAGAAATTTATAAATACATAAAACACTCACATAGATCACGATGGAAAGACTTGCAATTTAAACAATCACGTGATGTTTTTCCATAGGGGACTATTTTTTCTGTGGTTGATTTCACAGAGAATTACCCATTTGAAGCACAAAAAGAAATACAGAGTGAATATTATCATTCTCACCAAGTTTCTATATTTGTCCATGTTCTATATAGACATGCTCAACAAAATGTTGATGATATAGAAAGCACGAATGACAATCGACATGTGATCAAGGAATACCATTTCTATATAAGCAATGATCGCACGCATGATACACATTATATAAATCATTGTTTTGATATTATCTATGGTTCATTGAAAACACGTGGAGTTGTAATGAATGAACATTGGATATGGTCAGATGGATGTGCAGGGAAATTTAAATCTTCACGATCATTCTTCTGGCTATGTTGCCTTGATAAAAAAACAAATATTAAACATTGTTGGATTTTTTTTGAAACGGGTCATGGAAAAGGGGAGCACGATGGTGTCAAGGTGTGTGTAAAATAAGCACTTTGAAGGTATCAAATGAACCATTATGTCAATCGATTTTTGTCTTCTAATCAAGGTGTTCAATGGTGTCATTTAAATCTCATCCATGGTTACAAACAACAATCAAAATATGTACGCAGGTATGAAATTTGTTTTCAAAACAGAATTATTCAACTTAGAATGACTTTAATATGTACATCTACTAACATTTCATTCACATGTACATGTAAAATTGTTTATGTTGGAAAGGTTTTTTTGGAATATTGGAATCCAAGATATAGACAGATCAATCCCATATGATGCTAGCACTATTCATGGAACTCGAGATTTACACTCAATCAAAACAAAAACCTTCCAAAATGTGTTTTCATTTGATAGTAGGAAGCTAACATGCTTTTGGCCTATTTGCATGGAGGACACCGAATCAATAAAGAATTGTGAAAACATCAATGAAAATTATGTTAAACCTTGGAAACACAACGAAATTAATTTAAAAGGAAAAATGCCCCTCACAAGCTTTGAAGAATTGGAATTAGAGGACATTGCAATATCAACTAATGGTGATAGAATTTTCGATTTGGTTAGAGAAGGTAGTTTTATGTATACTTTACTAAATTTTTCTATTTTAATTTTAAAGTTTTTTACAATGAATGAAAATGGTTTCATTTAATGAAGATGAATTTGACAAATTCAATGTTCTTCATTATGTGTAGGGGGTGTATTTGGTGTGGTTGCACCCATAGACACTAATGAAAATGTGAGATATTATTTGATGCAATGCACAGAGAGAAAGATGAAATTATTGGAGGACTATGATGACAGAGGTTTTATATATGAAAGAGGGTCAGTTCTATTAAAAGGTTTTTTTTCAAGAAACATATGAAACTGAAAGGGACATTCACTTTAAAGACTATCAACCTATTGTCATAAGCCGCCAATATAGTCGTTTGGTATGCGCAGCTTGCATAAAGTTGATAGAAGTTAAATCAAATAAAAAATTGAAAGCTAGAAGATGGAAGATGTCAAAAGTTGATCATGAAAGAATAATTGAAGACGACATTCCTTTAAGATCTTGTTTCTAGTTTGAATCATGTTGAACATGATACATACTTTTTACATGAAGGACGTCTTCATTGGTTTTATAATTGTGACACTCAAATAGAGTGATTATTGATAAGTTCTGAGCTATATTGTTTTGATTATTTTTTAAGCACATTCGTTATGAAATTGTCAAAATATGAGATCTGTGCCTTTTTTAAACTTAAATATAATAGACTATTAGATTAGATTGTTAAACTTATGTATGTGTCAAATTGATTATTTTTACTTAAATATAATATCAAGTTCTTACATTGTTGAGGTTATGTCCATCAAATTGAGGAAACTTATCAAATAGTGTTCTTGCATTGTTGAGCTTATAGCTCATTGTTATTAGATAGTTTAGCGTATGTATATATCAAATTGATGTAAATTATATGATATATTGTTCTTGGATTGTTCAACATATGTACATCAAAATGATCTATATTAATTTTATAACGAAATTGATATGTACAATTGTATAAATTCATAACATAAAAACATTCAATATTAACATTACTAAATATTAAAAATCATTACTAATGATTAAAAATCATTTAGACATAGGTACTAAATATTGAACATTATCAAATATTACTAACTAAATATTGTTGATGTATTTGTAACTTCGGAATGCATTCACTTGTATATCTTATGTATTGTACCCCAATGTTTATTCTAGGAAGTATATGTAATGTAATAGAGTCATGTCATACCCCAATGTTCCTATCGAGAGAATCAATAATGTAAAAAAGTCATGTAAAGTCATTGAGGTTAATCCTCCATTGTAATTCGGGGCAATAGTCCCCACAATTGAGTCAAGGTTAACCCTCCTTGTTGATTGGAGGGCAAAGTCCCCACAGTTGTAGGGCACTGGGGTTATTAGACTCTCGTAGAGATGTCGGCCCTAGTAAGTAATTGTTAAGTGAGGCCGACTTGTTGGAGTGGACACTAAGTGAACGAAATAGTATAAATAGAGAGTGAGCCTCTCTATTTATCACACACACACTCACTCACTGGGGTGCATGAGTGAGAGAGGAGAAGCTCTCTCAAGTGAGAGAGAGAGAGAGAACAACTATTGGAGATCCTCTTTTCTGTCTTTAGGTTTTACTGCTGCCATTGCTGCTCATTCTATCTCTACGGAAGTTGTGGGGTTTTATCCTTTATGGTTTCCCCAAGGAAAATATTTGTGTCTCTTGTCTCTTGTGATTATTGTTGTGCATGTTGTTCTCTCAGATAAGATCCTAAGATCATATTGCTTAAATGATAAAAATCTAACATGGTATTAGAGATAACTTGAGAAGACGACACTGTGTAGCTGCTGAAGCTAGGAATTCTTATTTTTTGTCTCTCTCCACAATCCATCAGAAAAAGAAGGCTATGTTGAATCTCCATTGAAGGGTGCATCTTTCTATCGAAGCAGAATTTGATTCCGGGCATTTTCAGTTTTTACTGCAGGAAATTAGGGCTTTTTACAGAAGAAGAATTTTTGAGTGAGCCCGACACAGGATTACTCTCCTCATTAAAATTGAAGTTTAGAGACCTGGGTTGAGATTTTTGGTTGGGTGAAACTCCAGGAAATTTAAACCCTAGTTTTACCCCGGGCCTGAAAAACCCTAAAATACTAAAACTAATAGTTTTGGTAGATTCGCTATATCTAGAGATTGGAGAAGGATCAGGTGCCAAAACGTTCATAGGTTTAATTTCAATGCCTTATGTACATTGTTTCCAAGTTTTAGAAATAGATTGACTATATTCTAGGAGATATGATTCCTCCAAGTTAGGGTTCCAGCCTTTCCTAGGATTCATCATTAAACACGACACCTGAGGAGAATTGATATATCTTGGGCTACGAAGGTCCAAATAAAATTCTCAAGATGTTCCAAAAAGGGAATGGACTTTAATTTCTTTGGTAAAAGTTTTAGACCCTGTAGATGAACTAGTGACACGTGGCACTCTATACAAGATCGCTCTTCTGAATAGTCCTGAAATAGATCACCTTGGGAAAACACTCATAAGTCCCAATTTGTGAACCCAATTCTGGTAAACCCTGTGGTCTTGGAAAGGGAACAGACAAGGTCACCTCAGTACAAAATTTTAGACATGGAGGATCATTAATTGCAGAGATACCACAGAGACAGTATCAGGCATTTCTGCAGAAGAAATTGGTAAACTAGGGCTTCTTGTTCCAAGAGCTTCCCTCCACTATTTTTAGAAAATGAGTACATTGGATAGCTCGCCTTGAAGAGGTATATATTTATATCCAATCAAATTTGAAAGTTTCCAAGTTTTGAAACTTAGGGTTTCTCTGACAAACCATAGATCAACTAGCTCTGAAACCAGGACGGACACCTCAAATCGTTAAGATCTAATATTTTGCTATTTACATTTGAGGCTCTCATTTCTAAATGACTAGTCACACCAGCTTGATTACAAGCTTGGTGAAACTAAAAAATTCCAAGCATGGAAGTATTGGATCTCACCAGTTCTTGAAGAAAATGAATTGGACACCTACATAAGTGGAGAGGTTCCAGTTCTAGAGGGAGATAAGGCTAAAATCCTTACACGAGAAGAACTTGGTCAAGGAAAAGAAGATCATTGCTAATTCAATCATGGATCACCTTATACCACAAGTCTCTTCCATAAAGACACCAAAAGAGATGTTTGATTCCTTGACCAAGCTATTTGAAGGGAAGAACATAAATCAGAAGATGACTTCGAGAAACCAGATGAAGAATGTGAAGATCCAGAATGCTGAGACCATATAGTCATACTTTACAAGGGTCTCTCAAATCAAAGAACAACTTGAAGCAGTGGATGAAGAAGTAGAGAATGCGGACATTGTGATAACCACCTTGAATGGCCTCCCAATATCATGGGATTCATTCATTCGAGGAATGTGTTCCAGAAGGAAGTGATTACTTTCAGCAAACTCTAGAAAGAGTGTACACAAGAAGAAGCTCGACTCATAATAAGATAAAAGAAGATGAGAGCCACTGAAGATCAAGCTCTCACCATCAAAAGAATATCCCTCAAATGATGAGGAATATGAAGGACTCAACTCTTGAAGAACCTCTTATCCATATTAGCATTTGGATAAGAAATGACGTTGTTATGAATGAAGAAAATGATGAAGCTGAAGGCTCAAGAAGGAGTATACCCATGAAACAAATAAAGATAAATATTCAATTGTCATTTCATGATATTATTTTGTTATTCATTTGTTTATATTCAGTTGATGTATTTAACATGATAGAATGTTTGCATTAATGACAATATACTACTAATATGCATGTGATTGGTAAGTAGTTCATGGTGTTATACAACTCTCCATTGCTACTTATCTAGAATGAAACCTCTTTGCTGACATATTGGATTAGTGCACAATCTCAATGTTGTCCTGGTAGAGATGGAAGGCATCTAGAAAGTTTCTATGAGATATGGATGAATGTTGCATTGGATAAAATAGTTGCATGATCATATATTTATGCATAAGAATTTGCCACTATGAATATGCATTATGAAATGTTTCTAATCATACAACTGGTGCATTTGACTTGTAGGAAAGATCACATACAATCACCTACAAGCAAAGAAGGATGATACTTGTTCCAAAGAACAAGTGACGACAGTTCAAGAAAGAATCCAAGATGAAGAATAATATGACGATACTTTCAAAGAAAGAAAGAGGTCTTAGACATAGTGCAGTTATGTGACAATGTTGAGTGACATCATTGATGTAGAGCCTTCCAGCTATGAAGAAGTAGCCAATAATAAAGGGAAGGAGAGTACTGGTTCAAGAAGAATGATGTCTAGGATGCAGTATCGAGACCTGAAGGGAAGTCCATAATGTCTTTCATATGGATCTACAAGATCTAGTATGCAATAGATTGAAACATCGTGGGATACAAGGAAAGATTCGTAGCACGAGTCTTCTCACGAAAAGAAGGCATAAACTACGAAGAGACATTTGCAGCCATTGGAAGTTAAGACACATGACATGAAAAATCATGTGTGCAAATTAAAGAAGGCCTTGTATGAGCTCAAAAGACACCCATGGGATAACACATACATGAGGAGCTTGAACATCATCTAGAGTGATGAAGATATTAACCTTTGCTACAAGGTTGAATATGGAAGCCTATAGAGGATGACAAGCTCACAGATGGGTGCAAGAAGAAATTTTGAAAAGGTTCAATATAGAGGATCTTGGTATCCAGTGACCCTAGATGGATACATAGAATAATAGTAGCAGAGGAAGCTACTTGTCACTCCGGTACATAATGTTTCATTGCATAGAGTACGAAAGACAGAGGGAGTATGATGCTCCACTTCAGAGGATGGTGACTGCAGAAGATCCTAAGGTTCGACATGGTATGACATAATGGATAGCTTACTAATGACTCTAGGCTTTACTAAGAGCAAAGCAGATTCCAACCTTTTCTTCAAGGTTGAAGGCAGAAGACCATTTATGCTCTTGTTACAAGTAGATGACTTGTTCCTGACAGAAAAGAGGAAATCATTAAAGTTGCAAGAAGGAGACTTGCCGCCGAGCTCGAAATGAAGGACTTAGATATGATGCACTACTTTCTAGGCATGGAGGTGTGGCAGAATGTGAATGGAATATCCTTGAGACAAGGGAAGTATGCAGTGGATATCCTGAAGAGGTTCAGGATGATGGACTGCAAGGCCATGACCACACCTATGGCATCGAACCTGAAGCTATTGAGTGTTGCTTCATCAGAGTTGGTTGATGCCACAATGTATCATCATATGATTTGTTCCTTGATGTACCTGATGAATATAAGACCAGATATTTGCTTTGTTGTGAACACATTGAGACATGTTCACCTGATGGTTACAAAGCATGCAGTGAGGTACCTAAAGGGTATAGTTGATCATGGCCTCAAGTATGAAGCGAATCAGAAGATTAACCGAGAGGGTTATGTGGATTCGGATTGGGAAGTTAGTGCCATTTATAGGAAGATCACTTCTTGGTGTGGCAAGAAGTAGTCCTGCGTGGCATTGAGTAAAGCCGAGGAAAAATATGTTGCCACTTGCTATTTGGTAGGTAGTATGTTTCTTTTGAAAACTACTATTTGATTTGATTGATATGAATTGCATTTTTGTATGATGTAGAAAGGAGAAGTGAAGCTCCAATTTGTGATCCAGATCCAGATCTCTTAAAAGAGGGAGTTCTAGCATAGCTTGTGAGACAGGTTGTCTGAGCATAAATCCTGGCGAAGCTTGTAGTTTTCTTAGACGTAAATGGTCATGTAGGTTGTCCTAGGATGTAATCGATCCTAGAGAAGCTCACAAGTTATCCTTGGACATAATCAAACCTGATGTGATTCTATGCTAGAAATGGCTAGAGTGAAGTTTGAGTACTTCAGGGAGAAGCTTGGTGTTCTCCAAATCCAGGTTCCATCCAAATGGAAGTGATGAGTCAGTGATCCTTTCTGACATGGTGGCAGGCTAGGCCTCCTGTGGTCAGATATAAGTGTAGAGCCCTTTTCTCAGATGATAGATGGTGTGTCCTATCATGCTGGTAAAATAAGTGTTGAAGGCCATTCTCTGGGAGAATGGAGGCACCTGGTCAGTTACTAGGAAATTGATTCAGTATGGGATTGAAGCTCAGCTTAGTGCTGAGAAGCCATTCTTTGGGGGAATGGAGGCACCTGCTCAGTTACCAGGAAATTGATTCAGTCTAGTACTAAAGCGCAACTTAGTGCTGAGAAGCGATTCTCTAGGAGAATGGAGGCACTTGGTTAGTTACCAGTAAATTGATTCAGTCTGGGACTGAAGTGCAACTTAGTGCTGAGAAACCATTCTCTGGGAGAATGGAGGCACCTGGTCAGTTAACAGGAAATTAATTCAGTCTGGGACTGAAGCTTAGCTTAATGCTGAGAAGCCATTCTCTGGGAGAGGGAGGCACCTGGTCAGTTACCAGGAAATTGATTCAGTCTGGGACTAAAGATCAGCTTAGTGCTGAGAATCCATTCTCTGGGAGAATGGAGGCCATTCTCTGGGAGAATGGAGGCACCTGTTCAGTTACCAGGAAATCGATTCAGTCTAGGACTGAAGCTTAGCTTAGTGCTAAGAAGCCATTCTCTGGGAGTATGGAGGCACCTAGTCAGTTACCAAGAAATTGATTCAGTCTGGGACTGAAGCTCAGCTTAGTGCTGAGAGGCCATTCTCTGGGAGAATGGAGGCACCTGGTCAGTTACCAGGAATTTGTTTCAGTTTGGGACTGACACTCAGCCTAGAGCTGAGAGCCATTCTTTGAGAATGAAAGATGTAAGTGTTGGGCGGGCCATTCTGACATGGTTCTTAGATGTGTTCCTCTCATGTTCAGATATAAGTGCTGAAGACAATGAAGACCTACATGGAGGCTAGGCCTACAACCAACATGAAAAAGGGTTGGCTCTATAGAACTTCTTGTGACAAGTAGAATTGAGAGATAGCACCATTTGTTCGAGATAGCGGAAGTAGTGATAATGATGATGATCCAAACTTGATGATGATCTAGATCAAGTGATGATCCAGACTCAATGATGATCTAGTGATGATCCAGATCCAGTGATGATCCAGACTTGATGAAAATGACTTGACGATGAAGATGACTTGATGATGATTTAGATGATACAGAGAAGAAGACTTGTGCTAATAAATTGTGTCGAGAAAATACCTTCCTAGTTAAGAGGGAATGTTGATGTATTTGTAACTTCAGATGTATTCAATTGTATATCTTATGTATTGTACCCCGATGTTTGTTCTGAGAATTATCTATAATGTAATTGAGTCATGTCATACCCCGATGTTCCTATCGGGAGAATCAATAATGTAAACAAGTCGTGTAAAGTCATTGAGGTTAACCCTCCATTGTAAGTCAGGGCAATAGTCCCCATAATTGATTCAAGGTTAACCCTCCTTGTTGATCGAAGGGCACTAGGGTTATTAGACTCTCCTAGAGATGTTGGCCCTAGTAAGCAATTATTAAGTGAGGCCGACTTGTTGGAGTGGAAATTAAGTGAACGAAAGAATATAAATAGAGAGTGAGCCTCTCTATTTATCACACACGCACTCACTCACTAGGGCGCATGAGTGAGAGAAGAGAATCTCTCTCAAGTGAGAGAGAGAGAACAGTTGTTGGAGATCATCTTTTCTGTCTTTGGGTTTTACTGCTCCCATTGGTGCTCATTCTATCTCTAAGGAAGTTGCAGAGTTTTCTCCTTTATGGTTTCCCCGAGGAAAGCTTTGTGTCTCTTGCCTCTTGTGATTATTGTTGTGCATGTTGTTCTCTCAGATAAGATCCTGAGATCATATTGCTTAAATGTTAAAAATCTAACAAATATTACTAAATATTTAGACACAAGTACTAAATATTGAACATTACTAGAGCATTAAAAAATTGAACATTACTAATGATTAAATACCATTTAGACACAAGTACAACATATTGTATATAGACATCATAAATTCATAACATACAAATTCATAACATACAAACATTCATAACATATAAATTCATAACATACAAACATTCATAAGCAACATTCTTTATAAAGTGCATTTTATTGGAAACATTCGTAAACTGCATTTTATTGAAAATTATACAGATATCATATTTATCAAACCACAACAATTACAAGATTTATATTAACAAACCACAATCCTATGGATTTGTGGTTGGAACTATGAAAGGACAACATGAGTACAGTAATGCTAGAGATACTCTATATCATTTTGAAATGCACAGCTAAAAATTTAAAGAAAACCTAGGCCAGGGTTCTAATAACTATGTAGAATTATTCCCTTCAAAATCTTGATTGAATTTGCACAAAAGAGGATTGTGAAATAAATTCAAATATTTAATGATTCTTGTTTCTTCATTAGTGGGATGCAAGGAAATGCTAGAACCTATAATTATTATCTTAGTCCTATTATAGAGCATATAAATAAGGTATCACGAGCTTTTGAGAACATCACTTTCATAATTATCTACCCATAAATTAATATATAAGTTTATACACTCTTAAATAAGGGACACAAATTGGCAAAGGGACCCATGATGCTATAAAAAAACAATGGATGGAATCCCTATCTCTCTTATGATTAGGAAATTGGAAAAGGGACCCATGATGCCATAAAAATCAATGGAATTAATCCTATCTCTCTTATGATTAGCATATGTGTTTTTTGCAAATATAGAGAGAATTGTAGCTTAGTTTTGGTGTTTCTTATGTTTTAGTTTCTTATAATATATAAGGTTATAATTAGAGCATTTTTAATGTGGATGGACTATGCTTCTCTACCAATTAGACACATGTGAAAGCTATTCAATTGCTATAATAAGGAACAAATAAAATATTCAAATAAAATGGTGACATAAGTCATAAATTTAATTGAACAAGAACAAATACATTACTAATGACTAAATCATTACTAATAACTAAATATTGAACATTACTAGAGCATTAAATATTGAACCTCACTAATGATTAAATATCAGTTAGACACAAGTACATCATATTATATATAAACATCAATTAACATATTGAACAGATTGAACATTCCTGATGGGTGAAATCATGAATGTGGGTGTTATAAATCCATTCAGCCTTTTATTGAACATTCCTTGTAATTGAAAACAAATTCCTAAACTGCATTTTAATGATTATTATGCAACTATTATATACTATTCCACCAAAACGATTGAAAACATTCATAACTAGCATTCTTAGAGTGCCTTTTATTGAACATTTGTAATGATTGGAAACATTCCTAAAATGCATTTTATTGAAAATTATACACATCTATCATATATTATTCCACCTAAAAATGATTGAAAACATCCCTAACTAACATTCCTAAAGAGCATTAAATATTGAACATTACTAATGATTGAAAACCATTTAAACACATATAATATTGTATATAAACATCAACTAACATATTGAACATTCCTAACATTCCTAAAGTGGTTCTTTAGAAAAATCTATGTATGTTAACATCAAAGACATTAATATATGTATCACATGACCAAATTAAATGATGTAAACAAAATTGACGAAATTAAATCATTTAAAACCAAACACTTCCAAAAACTATATATATATATATATATATATATATGAACGGTCCAAAATTATATATATATGTTTAAAATATATAAGTTAAACTGATAAGTTTAAAGTTCTGACATAGAATATGTCAACTCAACAAGTTCACATGTATAAAAATATATATAACTATGTAATGTCCATTATATGGATATCACTCTCCACATTCTCTTGGCGATTGACCTATAACACATGCAACATATAATTAAGCTTCAATATATGAATTTTATACTGTAAATAAACTTTAATAAAAATACAATTTTAAGTTAAAATAATAAAAATGAATAAATATACCTCAGTGAGCCCAACACCCAAAGAAGTCACCACATCCACAGCCATGGAAGGTTGTACAATATGTTTACCCACCTACAATTAAAATATCATTACTTAAACATTTCAAACATGTAATTTAAATGTAACTTAAATTAAATTTAAATAAAATGTCAATTGTTTTTAATCATTACTAAAACATTTGAAAGGTGCTTGATTAACCACCAAATCTTGGGAGACAATAGGAATGTCTCCGAATATTGATTATGAGAGGGGCCCAATACCCATGGTCCTAGGTGAAGGGATCGGAACCTATGAACACAAACAAAATTTCAGTCTTGGAAAAATGTGTCATGACAATAATAAGAACATGTAAGTTTATAGATATTTATGCAAATGTACCTCTTTCAATGGCCCTAGGTTAACACTAGAGTCGACCATAAAATCATGTTCATCCAACATTTGGGTGAACTGCAATTCAAATGAGCTCATTATATATTTAGATAAACTAACAAAACATGATTTAACAATTATGAGGAAACATAAAAGTTCTCACATACCTCCCCCCTCCCTCCTTCCTCACACTAGAGTAAATCAAACAATCCATCTCAACAATGTTTTGCATATGCCTTGGCATCTTCAAGGCTCATTGAATCTACCTCACTATCTATTTTATAAGAAAAATGTGCATGAGAACGAGCGTGTTCTCTATGTCGATCCATGCCCACATCAACCCCCACTAGAGCAGATGGTAAATTGTCTCCTATGATGGTTCTGACCTCTAGAGCAATGTGAGAGGTCACCTCCATCTCTGATTGTTATGTAACAACTCTCTGTGGCCGAGGCACCAAACGAGGTGTAGGATTAGGAAACAATGTATCGCAATAGGATCCTTCTCGTTCATACGTCCTCCCTTTTCCAACCCCGTAAAATTTGGACACATCTATGTAATCTAGATTCATGTTTTAAAAAAACTCCGCATAAAAAAATCTCACAAAATAATGTGGCACTTCATCATTCCATGGAAATCTACCATAGGTAGCCAATAATGTATCATATAAATGGTGTGCAATCTCGGGGTGCTTGAAATATTGCGCCTTTAACATCTTCTGCTTTGGTCCTTCTTTAAAATTAATCTCTCGATACCCTCTTCTCTACATCAACCCACTTGTCAGGACCCATCACCCGAGATCCCTCCGCATTCACATCAAGTGAATAAAACAAAATTTTGTTGGCCCAATAGTTCTATAGGCACCAATAAACTTGCCTAAATATTCCAAAAGTATTTGCAAGCTTTGCCGACTCTCTATTGGGAGTTCCAAGCTAGCAAGATCATCCCTCAATTTTTTATGGTGGGCTGTACTTTGTTCAAGGGTGACAGAAACCTCTTCATTTTCCCAAGGAAGAGAATTGGGTATATCTAAAGGATAAATGGTTATGGGCTGACAACCATGTGATAGTTCAAAAGTAGCCCTTTGTCGACCTTGACCCTTTCTTCAAGCATTTGCATGACCTTACTCTTGGTCCCTTGCAACATCCTCAACATCTCCACCCTCATTTTCTCCAAATGCATAACCCTCATTTTCTCTGAATGCATCATCACCCCCAACCTCTCTAAATGCATCATCATAACCCTCAGTAGAATCACGATCCTCTACATTTACACATGTAATCATGTATAATTTAGTACATAAAGACACAAGCATATATATACACATGCAAATTAGTAATTTATTTAAATAGCCTTATAAACACACACACACACACACACACATAGCATATTACCAATAAAATGTTGATGGCCCATTGGTTGTTCTCTAAAATAATGACTAGAAGAGGGAAAATAGTCACGAGATGATGAATCAAACAATCGACCAGACACAGAAGCTTGGCCACTCTCACGAGACAATCTACGTCGTGTCTCTACAAAGAAAGTCCTAATGAAACTTAGTAAAATCAATGAACAAGACTTGAAACAAATATAAATATTCACGCATACTCATAAATTTTGCATGTGCATAAATTTCAAACACATACCTAATGTGTCTCAATATAATACGCTAGAATCTCTAGATGATTCAAACCATCTTCGAGAGTGAACATTTAAAGTTCTTTCAGTAGATGCAGGTGTGGTATTAGGTGTCCTTGTCTCATATGTCTCTGTACATCTTTGACTAGAAGAATGAGTGACCACCTTGTCTTGAACAATCTCCACTATATATATCCTATAAACATCAAAATAAGCATCAATGAACTAATGTAGTTTAGCCCATAGAAAGTTTTTGAGAACAGGAAAAAAAAAATTGAATATATTTATTGTGTGCCCCCCTTTCTGATGTGAATTTGTGTTGTTCCCACAGGTATACCCCTTTATTTATCCCGAACAAGCCATTCCTCATCCTGAACAAGTATCACTCTTGTTAAGCCCATTTCCATAGTGATCATGTTTGACATATAGTCATGGTTAATAAAGTCGATTAATAAAAGCAAACATTGGAATTATTCATATTTCGAAGCGTTCCTATAAAACACACATTGGAATTATTCATATTTTGAAGCTTTCCTATAAAAACATAATACGAGCAATCCACATCAAGTTATTTATCTTGTGGAAATGTTGGTGAGGAAGAAAGAAAGAATTTAGATCTTTTCTGTTACGCACTAAAGGTACTTCAGTGTTCCAACAAGGCTAAGGCTGGAGCAAGGGGTCAAAACTTTTGGTTTTACTCTCAAAAGTATTTGGCTTTATAGTTCTATCCTCTATTGTACTCTCTTGTTCTCTTCTTGAGTATTGGTTCTATTGAGGAATCCATTTATGCGGAGCTATAGTTCTCCAACAAGACCATCTAAAAAGTATAGTTAAAAAAAACAAAAACATGTTACTAAACAACATAGTTTATTCTTCTATATCCCGAAGTAAGTAAAGGATTGATATGTCAAAAGGAGTGAGTAATATTTATTATAGAGTTGAGTTAGAGCAATAGAGAGTTATAGGTGATTTGTACCTTTTATCCTTTGTATTATTCAGACTCTAACCTTATACTTAATCCTTTACTTTATACAATATATCTAAACATAGTATTCCTACCCTTTCCTTATATAACAAGACGAAATACTATCTTTCCTTCACTAAACATAACATTTAAATTCTTCCTCTTTTAAAATTCTTCCTCAGGCCTATTATATCATTTGGAAACACACTTTATTATATAGCTTATATTACTTAATATAAGATTTAGATATAGTATATAACTACTCACCTTTACTTCAAGAAAAAAATTTCCATTTCAAAAAATTGCTTACATCAAAAACATGTTACATATTCATCTACGTTCCCTGCAATGCACCTTCATATATACCTAATTTATAAAAAAAAACATACATCCATTATCGAAAACAATATTACATAAGTTGCAAAAGGTGTAAATATATGGAATATAATTTTTAGTGGTGGACAAAACCAACCCTTATCAAAAAGGCAGCCATTTTGCAATAGCATTCTGCTGAAGGAAATATTTTTTTATTATGTAGTAGCATTATGTTGATAATCTAGTTGTTGGCCACATTGTTCTAGGTAGTAGAATATTAGTTTGAGATTCTAAAGTTAGTCTGCTAATGATAAATTTCAGTGAGTTATCAATATTTATATCTTATCAACGCAGGTCTAAGTGATTGTTTTCTTGAAACTGAAATATTAAATGCATAGTGGCATGTTGACAAAGTCGAGCCCATTAAATGCCATACTCATAAAGTCAAAATTACCAGCTACTCTAAGGTAAGATGGGTCAAATCACCTGCTACTCTATATAAGGCCAAGTTATTTCATGTCAATATTCTGGGGTAAGCTTCGTTAGGCCAATATTCCAGTGTTACAGGGCCAGATTCTGTCAGTAGAATTTAGTAGTTTCTTAGTACCAAGACAAGGTTAGGCTCTTACTATAAAAATTACTAGTATGATGCGTTGCTCTTTATTGTAACTTAGGGCTAATAGAACATACATCCATTCTAAAAAACAATACTACATAAATTGCAAAAGGTGTAAATATATGGAATATAAATTTAGTGGTGGACAGACCCAACCCTTATCAAACAGGTAGAAATTTTGCAGTAGCATTCTGTTGAAGGAGATATTTTTTTATTATGTTGTAGCATTATGTTGATAATCTAGTTGTTGGCCGCATTGTTCTAGGTAGTAGAAGATGATTTTGAGTTTCTAAAGTTAGTCTGCTAAGGGTAGACGAACACCCTTTACGCCTATGCCTTTCATTTCATAAATTTACTTTAAAAAATGGTTATTAGGCTCATAGAATGCTCCCGACTCACCCATGAACTATTCAGTGCGGCGAGCTAAAAGAAATAAAAGAAACTAGATAACATGGGAACCTGAATAACATGTTTTTTTTAGTGAAATTCATCTTAAGGTTAATTATCCACTGCAATTTAATAACAAATTAATAACCTTGCAAATTATCCAAATTGAATTTTAAGAACCAATCGTTTATTGTAATCAACTGGACTTACTATGATGGAAGTGCATTCAGAGATCAAGGATATCTAATAATTAACAGGACAATATAAGTTGGGTGACTTACCTTTCAATTTTTTTGTGAAATTTATTGGACAGATAGGCACCACTGCACCACCGTGAAGCCATGAACACAACCACCTCACCATCATGAAGACGCAAAGGACAAGCACCACCAGCACCACCGACGGTCAAGCCAACAACCTCCAGCACCACCGACGAATAGGCCAACAACCTCCAGCACCAACGCTTGGACAGGCCAAGCAGATAGGCCAGAAAGGCCAACAGATGGGCAAGCACAAAGATGAACAAACAGACTCCTCGCTCACGGATGGACGGAATGCATCAGACAGAATGCCAAGCACACAGACCAACCCCTCATCCTTGCTCAGTGCTCACTCCTCAGAAATGGACAGAACGACTCCTCCAAGCACACAAACTGACTCCTCGACAACAAACATGCCAATCAAAGACTGATAGACTGCCAAGGATAGGCCAAGCTCACTGTTCACTCCTCGGCACACAGATAAATTCATAACAGTTGGAAAGGACCCAAAACAGACAAACTTGTAAACGGTTGCGTTCGAATAATACATATATATATATATATATATATATATATATATATAGTTTTTCGGCTGAAAAAATGTTCTGTCGGACATTATTTCTCTAACCATCCTTACAAATCTAGTATAACGAGGTTGTCTGTTAACTTTAACATTTGGCTGAAATAATATTTTCGGCCGAAAAATTAAAATAGTTCGACCAAAAAAATAAATAGTTCAGCCGAAAGTGTTTTAAATACGGATTCCGAAAGTGGATTCTCACAGAATAGACACCCACATTCATGATTTCACCCTAGCTTGACTTGTGGCTTGACTTGGAATTGAGCTCTTTCATGAGCATGTGTTTGGTTGGGGGCCCTTGGCTTGATGTAAAGCTTTTGTTTTGTAGTTTCTTTTGTGTTTTCCTTTGCTATCTTGGGATTTTACTTTTTTTGTATAGTTATGTTGTGTTTTCCTAGCCTTCCCATGTCCATGGAATCCATGGTTGCACCCTTTTTGAGTGGACCATGGCTTCCATCGTCATGTCTTGTGGGCCCATGGCCATGGATGACCCCAAGGGCATAGCCATGGCTTCCATGGACACAATCTATGACATGACCATGGGCTAGAAACCCATTTCCTTTTTTTTAATTTGATTATATATATTTCATTTGTGGTTCACAAACCCCTTAGCGGGACTGCTACGTCCACAGAGAAAAGTCATAGGAGGCCCACCTAAAGGAGCCTCACCCCATTCTCTCTGATTACAGAGCTAACTCGATGGGGGCATCAAGATCAAGTGAGGCCCTTATATATCAATGTATAGCCACCTGAGGATTTGACCCCAAGACCTTTTGCTCACAACTTACAACACTCGACAACTTGAGCTAGCCCACTGAGCTATACATATACATACATATATATATATATNATTTTATTTTATTATTGTTACTCATGCGAACTTTCATTGATTTGTGAACTAGATTATGAAGTGCATTAAATAACTATTGAAGTGATCTAGGTCTATTGAATTGAACTAACCATTGAAGTGAGTGGGTCGACTAAGACAAGGAAGAATTGAAGTTACACTAAGTCCATTAGTGGGAAGGTAACTGCAGCTAGGGAAAATCCAAACTAGGACTATAAAGCAAACTATTCGCTAAAGCAAGTAGGTCTATTTAGGAAGGTAATAACTGAAGCTAAGCTAGGGCATGTTTTGATCTAATTGGTCTATTGAAATGAACTAACGATTGAATCAAGTGGGTCTATTGAGATGAGTCAGGTTTGAAGCTACACCAGGTCCATCTATAGGAAAGTGACTATGAATAGGGAAAATAAAGAGTAGGCATATTTAAGTGAATTTCCACTAAAGCAAGTGGTTTTATTAAGGTGAGGCATTTCTAAATCTAATTCAGGTGCACATGTTCCCTTTCTATTGTCCATATCTATTACTAATATATATTTTTTTTTTTCAAAAGTATGAAAAACTCATTGCAACTTCCAAAGATTGCTAAAGGATTACCTAGCAAAGTTACCTTACATAACATTTATGATCATGTAGAGTCATCAGAGAAATGTAAGGAAGAAATAGATGCCAAATTCTAAAAATATTTATAATCCATGCTTGATAATAAATTTACATACTTGGGGAACAAGATTAAAAAAAAAGACAATCAAATAAAATATTTGGAGAATAGATTGGAATCAATGGAGGTTAGATTACATGTAATGGTAAGACAAAGCCTAGAATTGAAATCAACCCAACAAGATGATGTTGTTTCTTTATAAAATCTTACATCGATGAAGGACAAGAATAAATAGATATAATAAAAGGTATATAACAATATGACTTTGGAAGGTAAATTAGATATCAAACCTATTAAAGAGGAAATGAATAAGTTGATAGAATTAAAACATGGGCATAAAAATATAGCCTTGAATATTGTAATTTTTGGTTTGAGAGAAGAGGCTGAAGAGGATATGATCCATAGTCAAGACAGAGTTACATAAGAGGTTGCAAATTGAAACTACATGTCCCATAGAAGCAAAGAGGTTAGGAAAACTAATTGAGAATGAAAATAGACTAATTCAGGTCCAATTTAGCTCTGCTAACCATAAATACAACATACTCAACAAACCATTAGATATAAAAGAATCGAGAATATTTATAAATGAAAAATTCATTCCATAATATCAAGCCAAATTAAGAAAGGAGGTTCAAAAGGTAAAAGGATCTAGGAAGGAAGGAAAATGGGCATTAATTAGAAATAGAAAAGATGTCATCTGGGATAGAGACCAAAAAGATACTAATAAATAGAAATTTGGCACGCTCCATACCCTATCTTGGAACTATCGGATATTTCCATTACACAAATTCCACAAGTTAAGTTGGATCCTGAGTGAAATCAACATTATATCGCTTATTGCAACTTAGGTGCCCAATTAATCCAAGGTTCCTAACATAGAAGGTTTTGTCCTATCATAGATTTAGAACAAGTGATCCTATTGAAGAGACATTGGAGGTATATCTTGCTAGATTAAGAAAAACATATCGTCCCATGTAACATTTTATAAGAAAGACCCTTTTAATCAATATATCTATATGGAAATGGCATGAATTAATGCTAAAAAACCTACATAACAATATGTTATTTTCCCTATTAATTCTAACTTCTAGAAGAATTGCAATTTAGATAAAATTTGTCCCCATAATGGCTTAGAGAATGATATTTCTAGTTTGAGGAATATAGGAAATATCCTCTTAATGGTTGACTTCAATGCTCAATATTCAAGTAATCAAGATATTCTTCTTAGAAATTATTTTAACCCTAATAATCTTTGGTTGGATGAAGACCTTTCTTCAACTAACAGGTACAAAATAATTCTTGAAGATCTAGGTGAAAATTTGTTTAGTTCTAAGCTAGTCAAGCTTTGAGGTGCTCAAGATCTTATAATTTGCAACAATATAATGAAATGGAAAAATTCTAGTCGGATGACTTGTATTCATGGCCTTAGGAGTAGTGTGAGACTATGTTATATCTGATATACCTTTATATGACAATATAATAATTTTTGGCTCTTAAATGACCACGATCTTGACTTACATCATAGACCTTTAATTGTAACTCTTAGTTTCTAGGTATGCATAACGATCTCATAGAAGAAAATTCTCACATCCATAAACACTTGATCTTCGAAAGAAATTAAAAAGACCTTTCTCTAAATGATTTAAAAAGATATTTGTTTCCTCTATCAAGTAAGGACAATATATAAGACCTCCATCATAATTTTACTTTGTCCCTCTCATATACCATTAAAATTTTCTCTATCGAATTTTCAAGTAAAATGGGAAACAGAAAAACCAACCCTTACTATGATCAAGAGTGTAAGATTGCGTGAACAAAAATTAAGGAAGTTATTGATGAGTCCCTAAAAGATGACAAGATGTATTAATACATAACCATAATTAAAAGAAAAAAAATTTACTATATAAATAAAATACATGAAAATATTTTACACTTATCTAAGATGGCCCCTAAGAATTTATGGAGACAAATTCTAACTTCCAAAACTAAGGAAAATAATAATATTTCTTTGAGGGATTAGAAATAATAATATTTCGAAATTAATATATATTTTTGCATATATAATTTTTTTTTCAATATAAATTTCTCTTCACAAATCTTACAGGTTTCTCTCTCTTAGCCCACAACCCATATTTCTCTCGATCCCATATTGCTCTCGATGCTGAGCCAAATTCTCATTAATATCTCTACAACAATCTCACTTAGCCATCACATCTTTAGCACCAATAATAATTTCCCCATAAAACACCCTTTTGGATCAAGAATCCCCTTTACTCATGAATGGTTCCCTTGGGTGATCCATCTTGAACTGTGCTTGTAGTGTGTGCATAGAAGGATTCAAACCTGATAGATGTTTTTGGAGAACCACATGTAGAATTAGTTCATGACTTCTCAAGCATTCTAGAGTAGAAAAAATCAATGGGTATGGGTTCCTAGCTTTCCCAACCTCTACATTCACCTACAACGTCCATCTCTTTCTCCCTAATAAATGTAGCTCTGTATTCAAATTCCAATTTTTGGCTTATGCATGGTATGGTAATGATGATGAAAAAGAAAATGATACTTTTTTGTAGTGTGGAAATATGCTGATAAAAATCTGCACAATGAAAAATTGACAATAGACTTCCCAAAAGATGAGAGAATGGAGGAAAACACATTTGATGTTAGGGTTCTACCCTAACCCCCTAATTTATCTATGTAGAAGGCCATAAGGCCCATTAGTTAGTTAGTGTGTAGTTGTTTGATGTAAAAGGGCCTTCCTTATTGATTAAAGGTCCTTAGGTGGTTGGCCCTCATTAATAGAGGGACTGCAATTAGTTAGGATTGGGATATTGAAGTACTATATATAGAGTAGTAAGATATGTAATGTGGAGGAAAGAACTGTGTCTTTCTTTGGATCTAGTGCTCTTGGAGGTTTCCTCCTTAAAGATGCAAGTGAGAATTTTTATCTATTTCATATATTTTTATTATTTTTCCTTATTTTCTACAAATTTTTGGGTTAATCATATTACAAGTGGCATCAGAGCTCTTTCTTGGGCCAAAACAAGGAATTATATTTTGGGGTTTAGCCCTTCAAACAAGTCATCTTGGAAATTTTGTTATTTCAAATAGAATAACTTGGAGGAAAAATAGAAGACAAATCAAGATATCTATGGTCCAATTTTTAGATCTTGAATAATTACGGATTAGAGTTATACCCTATGGAAATTAGGGTTCTTGACTAGTTCAAAAACTAGTCTCAAACAAGTATTTTGAGGAAAAGTTCCAAATTGACTGATTCTTATTTTATCATAAAGAACACTAAAAATAGTATATGTGGTAGAAATTTTAGATTCGGATATAAAACATTGGACATGTGGAAGTCCATACACTTTAGCCTTCTTGTAAGGTAAAAACATGACAAGTGTTGGGAAACTTAACATAACTTTTGATTGGTACATCATATTTAGGTTAGATTTATAGCATTGCAGAGAAGATAGTATCAAGATACAAAAATGCAAATTTTTAGACTCAGAGGGGACAAAATGATAGAGATACCTCAGTTGGAAGGTTGGTCATCAAAATAGTCTCCAAACTAGGGTTTTAAAAGGTGCGTTATTTTAAAATTGCATAACTTTTGACTGGAAGGTCTAATTTAGGTGATTCAAAAGCCACTGGAAGGGGGAAATATAGGATGATATATTGTAATCATAATTATATTATCATTTTTTATACTAATTTTAATATATTCAGTTTGAAGTACACACCATAAGTGAAAAAATTTCATAGTTACAGAAGTCTCTAGATCGTATTGTCATCAAGATATTATGAGGAGTTGTTCTTATTTCAAAATTTTGGCCTCAAAAAATACCTTGAAAAATATTGATGGTTCAATTTGTAAACCTCAGTCTCGCATAACCATCCCATGGTAGAAGGTACTCCTCCATAAACCACCATTCAAGTCCGTGGGAAACATGAACACACACTCTAATTCCTAAAAGTTTGATGAATTTGAAGAGAAATACAATAGCCTTTAGGAAAACATCCACGACAATCAAGGATAGACGAAGGAACTTCATAGTCAAGTAAAAAAACTAGATCAAAATTTGGATGAGAATTTCAGAAAGCTATCTAAAGCCTTGGATAAGTTGACATCTCATCACTTGTCAGAAGAGGTCCTTTAGGATACACAACATAATGACCCACACCAAGAAGGGACATCTCACTCAGGACTATTTAGCCACATTTAACACTCTCTGGGGCCTCACAATCCTAACCCACACTCCATGGATAATAACACTTGGAATCGGTTTCCCAAGGTAGAATTGAGAAAGTTTGATGGTTCCAACCCTTTGAGATGGGTTACACATATGTAACACTTTTGCACTTCATGGAATTACTGATTATATGATGAAACTTAGGGTGGGGGTTTTATATTTGGATCCAAAAATATGACAATGGTGGAAGTGACATTCAAAACCCTATGGGTGCTTCATTCCCTAGAGTTTATTTATTAAATATATTCATGACTGTTATGAGCGAGATACTCACTATTTGGGATGGATTACTAAGTTACACCAAATATAAATTAGTCGTAGAATTTATATCTGCCTTTGATAAATTAGCCATATGCACAAATAATTTAATAAATTATTTCTAAAAGAATGTTTCATTAGTAGCCTCAAGGAGGAAATTCAAGCACAAGTCAGAATGCAATGGTCTACTACCTAGTTAGAGGCATCTCAGAGGGCTCTAGAGGTAGAGACGGTGATCAATGCGCATACTAACAAACCACCATTCTTCCCCCACTCAATCTCTATGTAGGTAAATTCCTCAAGAAAAATTCATTATTATCGCTTGAAAGTAAAAAAATTATCTCCAACAAAAATCACAGAATGACAAAGACGAGGACTTTGTTATAATTGTGTTGAAAAGTATGCTCCAAGTCATAAATGTAAAGAACATAAGTTATTTCAAATATATGTGATTGTTCGTACTGATTTTGAAGAACACATTGTGAAGATACCCCTAAGTTTGATGGCGTTGACATAACACTCTCTATGCAAGAAGATTTGAATCTTGAAGTCAATTAAGAAGAAACAATCATATCTCTTCATGCTTTATATGGTATTTCATCTCCGCAAACATTGAAACTTTCGGGTTACATTAAGCACTGCAAAGTGGTATTTTTGGTTGATAGTGGAAGCGTTCACAAACTTATTAACATGAGAGTGGCTGAAGAACTCCATTGTTATGTCCACCTAGTACCCAACTTCCAAATCTGATAACCAGTAGTGGGATGATGAAATGTGGGGGTTGTTGTGAAAATGTGAAACTCCAATTCAATGACTATTTAATCTCAAAACGAATATGTTCTCCATAGATACGGGTGGTTGTGATATAGTATTAGGGTAAGAATGGCTACGCATGTTTGTTCTAGTGACCATGTACTTCAAGGAATTATAGCTAAGTTTTAAGAACTAGGTCTATCATACTCACACCCTTAAAGGTCTATAGGTAGGCTCGAGATGTGACTCCCTTTAAAGGCCATTATGGAATTATTGCTCAATTCCATGCCATCTAGGCTCTAGATAACACTAAAATAGAAATCCAAACCAATTTATAGAATTTTTTGAACAAACTCCAATAGGTATTTGAGACACCAAAAGGTTTACCCCCCTCTAGAGGTGAGCGCGACCATGGTATTCCCTTGATTCTAGGAAGTCAACTACCAAATGTAGGACCATATAGGAAACCATTTGCAAATACCATTCAGTAGTTATTGGAGGTAAGAGCCATTTGTCCCAGCATCAACCCATATTCATGAAATAAGAAGTTCTGTGATAAGAATTTGGGAAATTCCACTTACGAGAAAGAAATAATGGCCATCCTACATGCAGTTGAAACATGGAGACCATATTTCACAGGATGACGCTTCTAGGTTAAAACATATCCCTGTAGCTAGAATTATTTTTTGGAACAAAGGTTATCATTCCTAAAACAACATAAATGTGTCACCAAAATGATTGGCTATGATTATGAGATCATATAAAAAAATTGAAAACAAAATGTTGTGGCATATTCCTTGTCATGGAAACATGATGAAGAAGGATCACTCTTTGCCTTATCCTCTCCAATACCTTAATGATTAAAGGAAGCACAATAAGGATGGCTAACAAATGCTACTACATCTTAGCTCATTAAGCGCCTCTAGGAGGATCCCAACACTTTCTAGGGTTATGCTTGGAATAAATATACATTGCAATATGAAGGTCACTTTAGATTTTAGAAAAACTATGCATGTGCCAGGCTATATGAAATTGATGATTTTCTTCATAACCGTGATGCGACTCTTTGCACACTTAAGGAAAATTTGGCAATGGCCCAAATTTTCAAGATGTAATAAGAAAACCAACACCACCCAGAGCATTCATTTGTAAAAGATGACCAGGTGTTCCTTCACCTCCAACCTTATAAGAAAACCTCTCTCAAAGTTAAAGGCCATCAAAAGATTGCACCAAAGTTTTATGGACCATATCATATTTCTTAACACATTGGTCAAGTCGCCTACAAATTAGCAGTCCCATCATAGTCAAAGGTTCACCCAGTATTTCATGTCTCTTGGGTGAAAACACGGAGTTGGTATACACTTTTTTCTTATTTTTTGACAAAAAATTGCAAAATTTTATGCTTTCCAACTTTTAAACCCTTTCAAACCCATATCATCCTTAGGAATTTCACCTTGACGTAAACACAAGAGTTTTAGAGAATTATATTAGCTTCGTAATCATATTTTTTTGAAATATATTTATGGACATCTAGTAGGACAAATTTGACGGGCACCAACGACATATACTTTAAATTTTTACGTTTGGATAATGAGTGACCTGTGTGCCCTTCACTTTTTTAGAGATGGTTATTCATTTTACGAAAACCAAATGTACGTTCATAAGCTACATAGATTGTACTTTGCAATGGACTATATGTTGAGTGTTTTCAGACCTAAACACTATTTATTATTATTATTTTAAATAACATATGTTTAAAAAATGGTTCCTTATTGATACCTATTGTGTCCTCCCATTTTCTTTCAAATGTGACTGTTATCATGCAAACAAAAAATACCCTTTTGAAGAGGACAATGCAATTAACATCGGGCTGTGAGTTTTTATATTTTGTTGTTGGTGTTGTGATTATGATGATCTTGAATTTTTAGTGTAATTGATTCTCAAAAAATTGTATAAAAACTTTGCATTTTCACCCTCTTGTTCGGAAGAAGGTAGTGGGTTAGAATTGTCGAGTTCAAACTACCTTACCTAAAGAAGATGAACACAGATCCATTTACCTAAAGAAGATGAACACAGATCCATTTGGATTCAACCAGAATTAGTTTCGAACACTAGGGAGTGTCAAATACGTCAACACACTATCCATGAGGTTTTGATTCAGTGGAAGGATACCTCACCAGAATATGCTGCTTGGGAACCATCAACAATTTTGCAGCAATTTCCCCATTTCCAACATTGATGATAATGCTACTTTCAAAGGGAGAATACATGCTAGGGTCCTACTGTAACCCCCCTATTTTATCTATGTACAAGGCCATAAGGCCCTTTAGTTAGTTAGTAGGTAGTTGTTATATATAAAATGGTGTTCCTTATTGATTAACTGTCCTTATAAGGTGTCCAACCCTCATTAATAGAGGGACCATATAAATTAGTTAGAATTGGTCTATTGATATACTATATATAGAGTAGTAATATATGTAATGTGAAGTAAAGAACTTTCTTTGAAGTTTGGAGCTAGTGCTCTTGGATGTTTCCCCCTTAAAGAGGCAAGTGAACATTGTTATCTATTTCATCTATTTTCATTGTCTTTTCTATATTTTCTACATATTTTTGAGCTAAGCATATTACACTTGAAATAAATTTTGATTATCAAATAGAGGACTCTTATAAAAATCATAGAAGTATATTCATCCCATGATTCCATAACTAAAACATAAATATTTCCCCAGCAACCTCACACATGCATTCAATGATTGGGTAAAACAGTAAAAAATGAAGTAATTGGATCATTTAAAGAGAATGGTAACAAATGGATGAGTTCTAAGATTGAATCTTGGAAATAATGGATCTAATCATAGCCCCTTTCATGCTCTTTACATAGCCATTTTGGACTATTTTAATAATTTCCAATATAATATTTACATAGCATTCGAATTGGCATGATAAACCAACCACATGGTGCATAAATAAATATTTACATCATACATGACTAGATATTCACTAGTTGGGACTTGGAATTGAGCTCTGCACTAGGAATCCATGCTAGCATATTTACACCATTTACATGATTCAAATTAATATATTCCAAGTCAAAACTGAGGATATGACATTCCCCTCCCCCTTCGAATAACACCACCATTGGTGTTTGATCAAGATCATAATAAAAACATATATACCTCTCTCATGGCATCCTCCAACTCCCATGTAGCCTCATCGATACCCAAGTGCTTCCATTGTACCTTACCTATTAAATGGATCAATTTCGAAGCAATGTTACCTTCTTATCGAGGATGCATAATGGCTATGTTTGAAACTCCCCCTTGGGTTTCACCTAGATCAAATCCCAATTAATCACATGGTTATGATCATGTACATATTTATTAAGCAAAGAAACATGAAAAACATATGAGCTCTAATGTTAGCAAGCAATGCAATTATATTAGCAACTGGTCCTATCCTCTCAAGCACGTCAAATGGCCCACAATATCTTGGTGATAACTTGGCACAACTTCCAAGATTCAAGGATATTTTCCTTGGCCTCATTTTGATGTAAAAATGATCCCCAACATGTAATTCCCTATGCATTATGTTCACATATGCATATATTTTATGTCTATCTTGGGATTCCTTTAAACTCTTTCTAATCTTCACAATCCCTTGTTCCATTTCCTTGAACATTTCTAGTCCAAGAACGATTTTGTTCACTAGATTATCCCAAGTCACTGGTTTCCTATACCTTCCTATATAGAATGGTTTAAATTGACTCATTCCCAATGATGCGTGTTTCCCATTGTTATATGCAAACTCCACCAAGTGTAGATAATCTTCCCACTTGGATGGTTTGTCTATCACATACATGCGAATGGGTATGGGTTCTCAAGAATCCACTTACTTCTCTATCATTCCACGGTAGTAAAAAATCAATGGGTATGGGTTCCTAGCTTTCCCGACCTCTATGCTCACCTACAACCATTTAATTTCTCTCAAAACTGTAGCTATATTCCCAAATTCAACTTTTTGTGTTTTGCACAGTATGGTAGGAAATTTAAGGGTTGGATTTCCTATGAGAATTGTGGATTAGTGATGGGTAATTCCTTCCTTTTGTTGTGTAGGGAATTTGGAAGGAATGCCAGGGCTATTATGGCTAAGTGATATCTCTGTAGAGCTCCAGATGAGCATTTTTCTAAGCATTGAGAGGAGAATGGCTTGTGGGATGACAGAGAGAATCTTGTAGGTGTTTCCTTCACCCTAGAGTTCTCAAACCTAGCTTGAGGGTGGCCTCTCAGCAGAAAGATTATATGCTAGACATAGTGCCTATGGATTGGAAAACAATTGCTCTTACACATCTAGTTGCTTGTATATTGTTTGTTAAAGATAAGTATTCTCTTTGTATTTGAATATGCGATGATTTTATCTTACGTATTTGTTGAATATGCTATACATTCTTGAAGTGTGTGTGTCGATATAATTTATTTCCATTGTGTTTTTTCATGCATCTATGCACACATTTTATTGTTATGAATTTCGTATTATGCCCACGGGGAAGAATTTAGAGGCCCGAAATTCGTAAATATCCCCTCCATCAGTTAAATCGATGGACGGGAAGGATGTTGCAAGAATCACATTTAAATTAATCACTGCTAAGAATTACATGGACACAATTAATAAATTACAATATAAATTATTAATACAACTAATGTAAATGAGCCTAATACTATGGAATCTACCTAATGCAATATAATTTAAATAACACTAAGTTAATACTATAATTAATATCATATGTCAATCTTTTTACATCCATCAACCACTATACATGTGAACACAACAATCATTGATATGTATGTAGTTTTTCATTACAACTAATACTAGTGTACATGTGCAAGGTGTGTGTGCATGGCCAACATACACATAGTTTGTGCATGTATTATAAGAAACCATCATCACTTCTAATGCATAGTTCCTGATTGATAGGGAAATAATGACCACACATGCAAGACAACATGACCACACATGAAATACAACAATCTAGTACCCACAACATTAAGCAATTTTATAAACTTAGTCACAATGAACAACACTATTCAACATCATACTCATATTTACCTTAATGAATTAACCCATGATTTACACATGAAAGGAACTAAGTACAACTAAAATGGTGTCTCAAATCTTAAACCAAAATATTACTAATGTAATCATTCTTCCTCCTAACCTACTTACAATTTCCACTCCCTATCTGTTCCTTTGTTGGAATATCTTGAAGAATTAACTATATTGACCTAACTCCATATATAACCCATAAGTGGAAGCATCAAATATAGGAAATTGATAGTCATCATCACAAAATTTACAGAGCATGATCTGTCACAACCCTCCCACGACCTCAGGTTTTAGAGGGTACATGGTGGGAAATACCTCCACCACTCCTATGGGAACTAGGGTCAACACCCAATCTAAAATCACACTGTGTTACTATTGTGGACAACATGGTCTTCTGCATAAACCTGCACTACCTCACACATAATAACAAGTATTTGGTTATCGCTTAGCCCCTCTAACCTATGGGTTAGTCTTATTCAAACATAAGATTATGCATAATTTTTCATTATTTCCAAGTCAATTACCAATTTACACACTGATTTATCAACCGTTAGTGAACATCAACAAGTTAATCTATCTTTCATGTGCATGGCATCCATTCATCCATTTAATTGTAGTGTACATTGGTATACATGTACCCTATCATTTCTTAAATTTTGCATACAAGAAGAAAATCACATGATTTCCATTATTACTAAGATAAACGATAACTTAAAACATAGTTGATGCATATATGTAGGCTCATATAACTAA
Source organism: Pseudotsuga menziesii (assembly GCA_001517045.1). Classification (NCBI taxonomy): domain Eukaryota; kingdom Viridiplantae; phylum Streptophyta; class Pinopsida; order Pinales; family Pinaceae; genus Pseudotsuga; species Pseudotsuga menziesii. The sequence continues at coordinate 61,997 of LPNX010494240.1, forward strand.
TACATATAAGTTTTCTCGATCAAGTTGAGTTCAATAAATAATAAGTAAAGAAATACAATATAGGTCTAAATTTTGTTTAGTGGTTCCATAGAAATGTGAGGAATTACATGGGGGTTGCATAGCATGACAAGCTCTTGTGCATGTAAAGCACAAGCATGACAAGCTCTTGAATTTTCAATCAGTACTTCGCCTTCTGACTTGGTCAAATATAGGAAAATTTTATTTGTAAATGACATACATAATAAAAAAGGCTAGTAAGTGAAAACTAGAAGCTAAATTCCAACCAAACTATTTCCATATTAAAATAAGAGCATGACAAATTCAAAGACTACAAAAAGAAATAGGAAGAAATAAGGGAGGAAGCTCAAATTTTAGCTACACTTTGAATAGTTGGTTGACTTTCTTTGAAAATGAATGTACTCAAATTAAGGTAAATGAAGTGTTAATAGAGGAATTAAGCGACCATTGAAAGACTACAACTGATAACATATAACATGCATTGAAAACACAGATAAAAGAAGTGCAGAGAAATAAAAAGAATTGCAAGGACAAGAGCATCAGTGATTCCAAGAAGACAACAATGCCTAACTTGAGTTGAATAAGGTGGCTAAGCAAATATGAGATATACTTAGACAAGTAATAAGGTGGAAACATAATGCAATCTTGACTTGCAATCCATAGAGGATGCATTGGAATTAAGAATAAAATGCAATATCTATCAAAGATGAGAATGACTATCATTGACACTTAACAAGTAGTAGATGAATGGTGAGACTTCAAGATTCAATTAGAACATATTACCCCACTTATTTATCAAACATGCACAAAAGCAACAAAGAAAACATCACCACCACTTCCTCCTTAATTTGACCAACTTCCATTTTCCTATTCCAAGTGCATCCATGACACAACAATTATATGAACAATAGTTTGAAGGAACCAACGGTATTCAAGGAGACATACCAAGCAAACATACTAGAAAAGTGAAGATTCATGGCTATTTGATTATTTTTGGACTATGTAAACCTTTTTCATCTCCCCTCTTCTTTCGAACGAAGAAAGATTTGAGGGTGGGAGAAATGTTGTAGGAGCCTAATCAACCTACTCGACTAGTAAATAGAGTTGACAAGTTGGTGAGTTGGTCTATTGACTGAAGTAGTTAAGGAAGTTATAACTACCTCCAAGATTGTAAACATATATAAATGCATGAATCTATAAAGAAAATATATAGTTTCTATTGATAGATTGGTCTAATACAATATACTCCTTATGTTGGATTCACTACCAATTTTCTATTCTTCTCTCTTATATATATATATATATATATATATATATGTAATTGTATAGTATATATAGTTATATACTACTAATAACTATTTATATATAATCCTATAATTTACAACATTTTCACTTACAATAATATAATATCAACATATATTACATTATATTATCATATATAAATTTAAACAATATTATTTATTTTATATAATACTTATAAAATATACACAATTTATATAATTGAAACTTATATTATATTTAAAACCACATTTTTAATATAACATATCTATTACTTTACAGAATATCTTACATACATCTATAACATAATAGATTTAATGCATTCAATAGAGGCATGATACCTACCAATATATAGACACTTTGATATGAAAAACTTCAAACTTCACATCCAATAACAATGCAGTACTACTGGTACAAGGTAACTGCATAATGCTTGACAGACAATTACACCGTTTTTTATGAAACATTTCACATCCAATAGTATCCTATATAATTTTTAATGCTGTGCAGTGAAATATAATCCGACGTGTATATGTGGAAGGTTGAAAATAGAGAAGTGATGTTCCCAATGAATAACAGGCGATACAGGACCACTACTATATCCTTTTTTGAGTGAGCTAAACTTCAGATTATTTGTAATACAGGACCACAACTATATCCTTCTTTGAGTGAGCTAAACTTCAGATTATTTGTATTTTTGTTTGTCAAAATGTAGTTAAATTTTTTTTTTCTTTTTCTTAAATTAAATTAAGATATTAATGACTTAAATTACAACTTTAATTGTAAAAATAAATTCATGTAAATAATAGCTAAAACACCATGATTATACAATTTCAACAAACTAAAGCTACATTTTTCAACCATTTTTATCAAAATTTAAAAAATTCTTATCAAAATTAAAAAAAATGTAAATACAAATGGTATAGGGTTTAGCTCACTCCGATGCTCTAGACGCTCCATAGACTTACAAATGATCGTGGCACTATGAAGTTGGCTGCCCCATTGTAAATCTTATCCTTTCCCGGAGTTATCGGGTAACCATGTAAATTCGTCTGCTGCCCAATAAAATTCTATGGGAAGATAACTTTTGATTCTAAATCGAACGATGTTGATCTTCCCGAGAAATAGGTACTTGTCCAAAACTGCCGAGTGCAGGTACGGCATTTTCTTCTTCGAGAAGCTGCAGATTAGCAAGCTTGCCCCTCCTGCAAGCAATCCAAGTTTACCTCCTCTTATCCGTTCTATATCTACGTTATATTCTGCAACCAATGTTGTTATCTTTCCATTCAATTCTCTGTTTCACTTGTCTACTCTTCTCAAATATCTTACAATCTGGCCGTTCCGCCATGACCAAACTTCTAGCATTACTGCGACGAAAGAAAGAAGATAAAGCAGAGATTGGATGGAAAAATCGAGTTCTTGCAGTTGTTCCATCTCTGAGAAGAGCCTGGGAGTACATTATCTCCCACAGAATTTTAAGGCCCAAAAGGCAACACAAGTACAGTACAGGTACAAAGTTGTAATGAATTTTTTCTCTGTGTATCAAGTTATTTTGGATTGAAAAATATGACCTAATATGGCTCTAACCAATATCGTTGCTGCTAATGTGGTACAGCAGGTCTTGGGATGCTGTACAACGACATCCAGTCTTGTCCATATGAAGATGTCCAGGTCCTGTGGTCGATTCTCCAGAAGTCTCAAAGCTATGATTCTCACTGTTGATGAATGCATATTATGGACTTAAAGGAAGATACTAACTGTACATGTCTGTTCATATAATGCATAAATCAGTTGGGAATGGGATATCTCTCAAGAATCATTCTGCTTTTGCTGTGTAAAAATTGGAACATTATAATACATTATCAACATGGAAGTCAATATACATTACATTTTGCCAGATCTTTCTAGTAGTGGGTTATTACAGCTCTCACAGACTGTTGTGGAGTTTATGATGATAGGCCATCATTGTAATGGCATGATAGTTGGCATACTGTTATGAAGATTCAGATTTAATTAGGGAACACTTATTTCCAGGAACTTGCCTTGTGTGATAAGTTAAGGTGAAATGATAAATCACTTGGTACAGGAATACAATAATGCAATAATTTGGTACATTTATTCTTGAAAATATTGTATATGCTCTTATATATTTCTGGACAGACTCAGACATTCAGTAGACTTTCTTACTATTTCTGGACAGACTCAGACATTCAGTAGACTTTCTGAACAGTACGGGAAGGTATAAAACATACAAAAACTTAATTTTGGTACGGTTTTCAAGATTCTGGTTAAATATGATTTATATGTTAGTTTGATGTTTTAAATTGTAAATTTTAATGTCTAATGTAATGGAGATAAAAAATAAAAAATTGGATTTATATTAATTTGGAGATAAAAAAACAGGTTATGGAGATAATTTTTTTTATTCTACTATGAGTAGATAAAATATTGGGTTTAAAGTTATTGTGAAATGGATTCATGTTTATTATTTTTAAACCTTCAGAGCTTGGAAGTCACTTGTGAATGATTTGAGAGGTTAAGTTTTTGGGATTAGGGAATTGATTTTGAAAATATGACTATTCCAAATTAGAGGATATTGTTGTTTTAAGAATGTGTAATTTGTAAAGTAAGTTTGGATGTTAAGATTTGCATTTATTTAACTAAAAAATATGTAAATTTAATCAAATAAATAAAATCATTAAATGTACATTTTAATGAATGTTGTTATGTATTTTGAGAATGTAATATATCATGAAGATGTGTTTAAAAAAATCATTAAATATTTTTTTAATGGGATGTTATGTATTTTTTAAATGTTTATAATAAATAATTTTATGTAATATGTACTAGTAAGTTATCAAGTTGTTTGCATTGAAACAAATGGGAGACTTAGTGGAGGTTGTTGTGGGTAGATTTATCTATTGTATTACATATGTATTTTGTTGCATATTTACACTCTTATTATTTTATATAACATGGTCTTAGAGATTTAGGTAGTTGTTGTGGGGAAAATGGTTCAATGGTGAGATAAATCTATTTTTCTATAGGTTGCAAACACGATAAGAGATCATGAGTGGGTTAGTGTGACAATAACTAATGCGTTAAAGCAAAGAAACAATTAAAAACAAACATAGGATCTACGTCAAGAACTAAAATTGCTAAATGACATGAAAATAAAGACAAGAGATGAGCTTCAACCACATTGCATATGTCCAATGGAAAAACATGTATACAACAGTTCGTGTTAAGGAATGTAGCTTCCAAGGGACAGACAACACTCTCTACGGGAAGGGTCCTTTGATCTCTCTAATTTCTCTCAAACTAACTTGGAATGATTAAGGAGAATCAAAACACTTGCTTTTTAGCTCCTTCTTAGGGGAAGAATTCAAGAAAATGCCAACAAATAATAAGAATTTGGGTGGAAGAGAGGTCTTTCAAACAAATTTTTGCAGTATAACCTTGCTGTAGATTTTTCATATGGAATGCATACAATTAGCTTCCTTTTATAGCCAAAATGGAGTTCTTCCAAGAACTAATTCACACAATGAATGCTCCTTTTCATGAAGTAGATTCCAAGTACAAGGATGGGGGCTCATAAATGCCCATGTAGATAGTAGATGGAACCAATTAAAATCCCTTGGTACCCAAATACAATTGAGGGGCCATAAATGCATCATAGACTCATGAAGTGCAAATTTTACACATTCACGTGGATATCAATGGATTTTTTGTGTGATATCTCTTGGGTCACGGCATTGTGAGGTTGCACAAATTAGTAAAAATATTTATGTGCATTGACTCCTACGTTCCACATGCTTATAATTGATAAATACAGAAATTTATTAGTTGTTTGTTGTATGTTGATGTTTCAGTAACAGATGTGTGAATGTCACAATTGTCCAATATTTAAGTAATAACAGATGGCCCCTTATGTGTGAGGTTAGGAGTAGATTGAATAGACGAAATACATCATCATTTATTTCCCTTATGTTGATATTCCATGAGAGAGATAGAGAGAGAAGGAAACCCATGAGAGAGTGTTGGTAACCACTTGTAAAGCAACAAATTGATTTATGATACAAAAATAATGATTTTATGCAAATGAGGCAGGCATACATATGCTCATGATATTCTCTTTGAGTGAATTACATCAAGAGGAGATCGAGGGATCAACTCTGGAAACTGTTGGGATAAGGTTGGACATGGATTTGTTCCAAACTTGAGTAGATGTGCCTAGTAATGAGGTATGATGATGATGATGCTCAAGGAGGGTAGAACTTGATGATGTTAAACAACACACTAGAGTGGGGGACTTGAATAGTAATGAAGATTCTAGGAAGGAAACTCGTAACGCCAAACCTATAAGTCTTCAATCATAACTGTGAATGTTGCAATTGTAAGAAGATATTAATCTAATAATCCCCCTAATGAGATAAATGGGTTAATGTCAAGCACAGGGGATACTATTGAAGAAAATACCAACCTTAGACTATGATGACTCTCTCTGCAAAGTCTAAGGTTGACACTTTACTGGGTGTAATGGAAACCGAGGTAAAATAATTGCCATTGTAACTCTAATAAATTATAAACCATGATGGAGTTGATGAGATCCTAGGTAGATCACAGGGTAAGGCCCTTGTGAAAGAGAACCAATAACATATTATAACTAAGTGGGAGTAGAATAGGATGAGACGAGTTGGTAAGCATGAAGCTCATTACTTCCCTTAATCAAAGCAAGATGGGTGTTTGACGCTATGCATCGATATTTAATCAGTTGAATAATATGTGGCTAGGGGTTGAAGGGGCCGAGGGTATGAATATACTATGAACTAGACAAGTACATATGTATTTTTTTGCATAAGTACATATGTATTTTGTTGCATATTTACATTCTTATTATTTTATAACATGGTCTTAGAGTTCTAGGTAGTTGTAGTTGTTTGTTGTATGTTGATGGTGTCTTTCAGTAACAGATGTGTGAATGTCACAATTGTCCAATATTTAAGCAATAACAAATGGCCCCTTATGTGTGAGGTTAGAAGTAGATTGTATAACCGAAATACATCATCATTTATTTCCCTTATGTTTATATTCCATGAGAGAGAGAGAGAGAGAGAGAGAGAGAGAGAGAGAGAGAGAGAGAAGGAAACCCATGAGAGAGTGTTGGTAACCACTTGTAAAGCAACAAATTGATTGATGATACATAAATAATGATTTCATGCAAATGAGGCAAGCATACCTACGCTCGTGATATTTTCTCTGAGTGAATTAAAATGAGAGGAGATTGAGGGATCAACTCTGGAAATTGTTGGGACAAGGTTGAATATGGATTCGTTCTGAAATTGAGTAGATGTGCCTAGTAATGAGGTATGATGATGATGATGCTGCTCAAGGAGGGTATAACTCAGTGATGTTAAACAACACACTAGAGTGAAGGACTTGAATAATAATGAAGAACCTAGGAGGGAACCTCGTAATGCCAAATTTATAAGTCTTCAATCATAACTATGAATGTTGCAATTGTAAGAAGATATTAATATTATAATCCCCCTAATGAGATAAATGGGTTAATGTCAAGCACAAGGGAGACTATTGAAGAAAAGACCAACCTTGGACTATGATGACTCTCTCTACTAAATCTAAGGTTGACACTTTACTGGGTGTAATGGAAACCAAGGTAAAATAATTGCCATTGTAACTCTAAGAAATTATAAACCATGTTGGAGTTGATGAGATCCTAGGTAGATCACAGGGTAAGGCCCTTATGAAAGAGAACCAAGAACATATTATAACTAAGTGGGAGTAGAATAGGATGAGATGAGTTGGTAAGCATGAAGCTCATTACTTCCCTTAATCAAAGCAAGATGGGTGTTTGACGCTATGCATCGATATTTAATCAGTTGAATAGTATGTGGCTAGGGGTTGAAGGGGCAAAGGGTATGAATATACTATGAACTAGACATCATATGGTGACGCCAAAAAATATTAAGGAGAAGGCTCATGTTCCAGGGTGATGATGATGTTAGTAAAGTTGTTGACAGGTCCAACAAAGGGTGGCATGTTGTAAGTGCTTCAACCAAGGGAGACAAGATATGATGTTTGCAAAAAGGGAATAATGATGTTAAAACCTCCCTCATTTTTGGTGTGTTGGGGATATGGTTTTACAAATGAATAAAATAATAAGGAAATTTTTACAAATGAGAAAATGGGTGCTCAAAATGAGTAAATACCATGTAGAGTGTCCCTATGGGCCCATGATAAATCACTAATGGTTATTTAATCAAAGGGAAGGGACACATTATGGGTCTTCCCAAGCATTGGAAAAATGGTGGTGAATGTGGATGTGTAGTAACCATGGTAGGGATGAAATTCCAACTATGAATAGTAACCAAAAACTGAATGGGATTCCAAAGGGCATGGTAAAAAATATGCATCAAGAAATAAGTATATGGCTTTCCTCATTTTTGGTGTGTTGGTGAATATGGTTTTACAAATGAATAAAATTATAATAAGGAAATTTTTACAAATGAGAAAATGGGTGCTCAAAATGAGTAAATACCATGTAGAGTGTCCTTGTGGGCCCATGATAAATCACTAATGGTTATTTAATCAAAGGGAAGGGACATATTATGGGTCTTCCTGAGCATTGGAAAAATGGTGGTGAATGTGGATGTCTAGTAACCATGGTAGGGATGAAATTCCAACTATGAATAGTAACCAAAAACTGAATGGGATTCCAAAGGGCATGGTAAAAAATATGCATCAAGAAATAAATATATGGCTTTCCTAGTGAGATGGTGGAATTTTGGACTTCAAATATAATGGTATAGCAGTATGGGTACCATGATATGAGGAGTAATGATGGTGCTAACTATGATGGTGTGGGAGTCCTACTACTTGACAAAGACATGATGCAACAGAGGTTATGATGCGAATTGTCAAGGTTAGGAAAAACTTAAGGATATAATTGAGATGACTAAATATATGCAATGTATATAGGAAAATGCATAACTTATATGTAGGGTCGAGTGATATACCTGTTAAGGTGGAAATGATCCTATGGGAGGGTAAAAAGATGTATGGCTATAATCTTGCACACATGAAACAAATACCCCATATTAATATTTCTCATGACAAGAAATTCAATGGCACAAATCGTATTAAGAATGGGTGAATGTAAGTCTTGGGAAAATGGTCGAAAAATAGGGAATAGATGAAGTTCTAGGGGTAATGAAACCAATGGGACCATGACGAAGATATCATGATGTTAATCACAATGGGATGACAACACATTGAATGGAGTTACGAAATTCCCAAATAAGTCGATAGAAAATTGGATTGTTGGGCTATAAGTAGGTGTGGGGCCCTATATCCCTATAGATAAGTAATTTTAACTTATATATTTTCCATGTTGATTTTTTTATTTATGTGCATGATTCAGGTAAGATGTATGTGAGGTACTAACCCACGACATCTTTGTTGATTTGGTGTAGGTATGCGACCTGTACCTCTACTAGTGGTAGTGGTGCCTCCACATGAGGGGTAGTCAAAGAGACCCAACCAAGGGTTGAGGAGGGATGGTAATGTTGTGATCATTACAATGAGGCCAATCCATTCAGTGGGAAGTGTTTTCAATTAGGCTGTAGTGCTCATATTTCTAGGTGCAATGCTTCCTTTTGTTGCTTGGATATCTCAGATAGAGGTCAATCTCACCGCCGTGCTCACAATATGACACAAATATTTCTCAAAAGAGGTTACAATGCCAAGGACGGTTGTGTAGGATACACCTTCCTGCACCACTTTAAACCACCACTCCAATCCTTGGGTCAAGGGAGGGAACCCTAATTTTTGAAGGTAGAATTCCTAGTATGTTACATTAAGGATACCTTTATTTCAATTGAGCTTTAGGAGATTGGATTTGCAATAAGGACCTATCGTGCATGTATTCAATCTTAGTTTATGATACATAGGTTTAAAACATTGTATTTAGGTGTGGAGGGATAAGAATACTTATGAAGCAACAAAGATAAATAGAAAAGTTTTGCAAGTACGCCTTAATTACAACTTTACAACTTGGGAAGGGTGTTTGACATTACAAATTGTTGGTTTATTGGTCAATACTGAGAGGGGGGGGGGGGGGAATCGGTCTTGTTAATTTTTTACTAACCACTTTTTAAATCTATCATTAAAAACACATAACAACAAGAATACACAGAACACAATTTTAACGTGGAATCCCAATAGGGTAAACCACCAATACGTCCTATTACTACAAAATTGTTATTTACAAATAGTCACTTTTCCTGCTGCTACATACAAGGATGATATTACACCCTATTTACTGGCAACTACTGGAAGGAGGCTACGACCCCCTAGTTTATTAGATACTACTGAAAGGATGCAACGACACCCTATTTACCATCTACCACTGGAAGGAGGCTATGACCCCCTAGTTTATCAGTTGCTACTGAAAGGATTCTACGACACCCTATTTACCAGCTACCACTGGAAGGAGGCTACGACCCCCTAGTTTATCAACTGCTACTAAAAGGATTCTATGACACCCTATTTACCAACTACCACTGGAAGGAGGATAAAACCCCCTACATGCTTGTTTCTTACCCTAGCGTCACCCTGCCACCCTAATATGTTTTATGTAATATGCTAGATTTATTTTCCCTCCAAACTCTATCACACCTACTGGTCTCTGTTTTTGATTTTCTGATGTGGACTCAGAGACACCTTCTCTCGCTCATGCTTCTGCGTATAAGTATCTTCATATTTCCTATGGATGTATTGTTCTGGAAACACACCCTTTCACAAACATGCCCTTTCAAATCTGATAGTCACCCCTTTTCAACAATCTGTGATTAACGATTTTTAATTAAATAATTAATTAAAAAATTCTTGATCACTTCTGATCTGTGAGCTCCCTTCTTCTCTGATCGCATGATTCGTCAAACCAATGCCTGTGGACTTCCTCTCCTCCATCAATGGGAATACTATATCTTCAGACCTTCGGGATTCTCTTTTTCTCACGCATGTGGGATTCTCTTCCTCCTCTGTAAGCTCTTTGTGGGATATCTTCATCGCAGGCTCATATGTACACGTTTTCTCTCACAAAACACAGGCTTCACCTTCCATCTATGAGTTTCCTGTTGGACATTCTTCTTTACCATTTATGGACGCACCTCAGAGTTCATTTCCGCAGCTCATCTTAATGTTTTCTGGTGCTTCCACAATCTCCTTCTCTAGATACAATCCAGACTGTTGATCTTATGTTTGAATCTCTCTGGACCATTGATCTACTCTACAAATTTCCTCTTGAAATCTTATTTCCACATTGGGTTTTTGTTTCAACGATTCCCCACCATTGATCTCCATTGGGCTTCTCCATGAGCGTCGATCTCTAGATCGTGGGATGCGGGATGCGAGATGCAGAAATGTAACATTTCATCAAATTGTATGTCAACTTTCCACAAGCTCCTTTCCATAAGCTCTTTTTCGCAAGCTTCTTTCCGCAAGCTCCTTTCCGCAAGATCCTTTCTGCAAGCTTCTTTCTGCAAGCTTATTTACGTAAGCTTCTTTCCGCAAGCTCCTTTCCACAAGCTTCTTTCTGCAAGTTTTCTTCCGCACCGTCGATATTTTGCGGAGTCTTTTTCGACCTTCAAAATTCCAGATTGCGGGTTCATAGAATCTTTAAACATTATTTCAGCAATTCTCTTTCTGCATTTTTCCTTTTGCACCATCGATCTCTTTTAGCGAAACTAATCTCAGCCATCTAATCTTGATTGTTGCAGAACCGATCCTTAATCATTGGATCTCGTGCAGGACGCTTTGTGATCGTCAATTTTAATGCGGATCTCACCATGACTTTGCGGATCTGCACGATTTCTTTGTAGAAATCCTCTGTGACTGTTTCTAAAAGTTTTGAATATTTATATGCATGGATAATTTCATCATGTTGTTGATTATAACGAAAACACTCTCGCAAATATAGTTTCTCTGAAGAATTTATAAACACTCTCACAGATATAGTTTCTCTGTTCTTCAATTGTTACATATAATCTATCTCCTATTCATTTCACTCTTCTTCAATTCCACTCTTCATTTGTCTAACCATTGTTTACATCATACTGTCGACACTGTCTTGGAATTCTTCAGATCAGTCATTCATGCTGTCTTATCATCCATGTCCATCTCATCCATTGCATTTATAAATGAAATTTTATGACATCATCATTAGGACACCATCATATTCCATGTCATCATATGTGTTATGCCACATCCTCAACTGTGCGATGCCATGCCATCACTACCTTAGTCTTTCACTGATTTTGTCCTGCCTTCATATCCACTGGTTATTCCTTTGTCATTCGTGAACACCTTTGACATCAATGACAACTATATACTCAACACAAACAATTTAATAGCAAAGAATACATGAATCTCTTTATTAATCAAGCTCATAAAATACAAGAAGTTATGTGGAAAAAGTTAAGATAGATCCAGATATTCATGCAAGGAACCAATGACATTCAACCATAAAGACTAAATAAAATAACACACATAAGACATTATATCCTTAAATCAAGAGGAAAATTGTGTATGTATTGATTTAATTCAATAGAAATCTCATATGTTCATTAATACAATAGGAGATACATCAAGAAGGACCAATTGATCTCATTCTTGAGTGTACAATATTTCTCTATATGAAGTATAATTGATCAAATATCATTACAAAGATGAAAGAGGATAATAAGAAGTGAAGAAGCTAATGTTGCAAATCCCCCATTATATCTGTTCAAGAGAGAATTTTTGGCAGCCACTTGGATATATTTTGCTGAGCCTCCCTCTTTTTGTTTCTTCCCTCATAGCTTCCTTTATATCTATAATATCCCAACGATGACCTTCCCACCTCATATATACACATGAGATGCATTTCCATATCATGCACAATCATGGGGGAGATAATGGTCTATTGTAACCATAATCAGGTGTGATGAATTGCAATTTTTTTATGATTATATATATAAATTAATTAACTAATTGTTCCTCTTTTATATATTGTTAAAAGCCACATATCTCAACCAATAACAATGAACAAACACATCTAATTTAACAATTCCTACCTTCTAACAAGTTTCTTTAAATTTATTTTTGTAACACTAGATGCTAATCCCTTGAATACTTAGATTAATCGACAATTATGAATGCCATGCCATCCTTATTCATCTGCCATTCATTTGGAAATACAGTTTTTATTGATAAAACTCAGCTTGCTTTTTCAGGAAAATGGAGGTATAAACTTCAGGCCATCCAACCTGTCAAAGGCATGGAATTGCAATAAAACCGATCCCCTAACCTCAACACTTTAACTCGTGAAGAAAGAATGCTTATTTGGTATTAAATATTGGATTTTGGTAGTTGTTTCTATTGGTAGCCAGTCTTCAACATTATTCATTTGCTGAAATGTTTGTAGATTTTTTATATGGTTTTAAGGTGGCTTAGTTGTAAAAATATGCATCAAGAAATAAATATATGGATTTCCTAGTGAGATGATGGAATTTCAAACTTCAAATATAATGGTATAGCAGTATGGGTGCCATGATATGATGAGTAATGATGGTGCTCACAATGATGGTGTGGGAGTCCTACTACTTGACACAGGCATGATGCAACATAGGTTATGATGCAAATTATGAAGGTTGGAACAAACTTAAGGATATAATTGAGATGATTAGATATATGCAATGTATATAGGAAAACACATAACTTATATGCAGGGTCAAGTAGATATACCTGTTAAGGTGGAAATGATCCTATGAGCGGGTAAAAAGATGTATGGATATAATCCTGCACACATGAACCAAATACCACATATTAATATTGCTCATGACAATAAATTCAATGGCACAAATTGTATTAAGAATGGGTGAATGTAAGTATTGGGGAAATGGCCAAAAAATAGGGACTAGATGAAGTTCTAGGGGTAATGAAACAAATGGGACCATGATGAAGAGATTGTGATCTTAATCACAATGGGATGATGTCACATGCCCCAATTTTGCAAAATAATATTATCTTATTTGATTTTATTCCAAGACATGATGTTAAATTTTATGTTAAAGTTGTAACTAATGACTCAGCAGAGTCAAGGATGTGGAATGTAATTCTGAATATTTAAATTTTAAATAAATAAAAGTGGAGACAACAGCTTGGGAGAGCTGTTAAAAAGAGTGTTACTGGTCAAGTTGGTGGAGGATACTAGGTGGAGAGCAAATAGAAAAGTGGTATCATCCTCAAATACTTCCTATGTTGTAGGTGGCAACCTCCCTACATTTGGAGTCATGATCTCCCAAGAAAGTAGGATCAGAGCAGGTGGCTCAATTAATGACAACTAACCCAAAAAGACCTAGGAAATCTTAATAAAAGTACCCATTGAAGAGAGCTGAGGCTGCTCATTATTCCAGGAGAAGAATCATTCAGGTGAATGCACTTCAAGGAATTCATTGGGAAGGGAATTTTTGAGGAAGGTGTTTGAGGGCTAAACTGCAGGAAAGCGATCTAGTACAACTTTCTATGTTGAAAGATCTTGCTGCAGAGTGCAGAGTTGGTACTGAGTCATTGGACTAGTACTTTGTTGTTTGCTCCACCTAGTTCCAGCCAAGGAGACCAGAACAGGCTCGGGGGTCCTGAGAAGTCGATGTTTGAGCGCTCTCCAGGAGTTGATAGGGAGGAACAGCCTCCCATTGCTGTTGTCATCCAGCTTTAAAAACAAGTTCCATTATCTTTTAATTTATGTGTTAATGTTTATATCTTTGTGTGAACAAATAATGAATGATTATATGTTATGTTGTAAACTGTTAAGTTTGAAATCTCTTAGTTGTTTTAATGCTGAATCTTTTCTTTGATGAAAAATAAATCCTACCTGTGTTTTTCCCCATCTAGAGTAATCCAGATCGTACTCTAGCACAGGTAGTGTGTTTAAATGAATGAAGTATGATAGGAATATGAAATGAATAGAGTACTTATGTTTTTTAGAGTATTGAAATGATTTCTTTCAATTGATAGTTGTTTTTCCAGAAAGAATATTATCTATTTCATAGAGTTGTTGTTAGAACAAGACTGTATATTTAGAATATCAGAAAAGAAACGTAATTATATTATTTTACTAACAATAGTATGTTCAAGTATGTAAATTCATTCTTCTACACAGTGCCTACTTCTATAAACTAAACATCTATACTAAAATAGAAGAAATAGTATTGTCAGTTGAATGCTTAATATTTATGTTAAGTAAAGATGCAAATATAGTTATGTTAGTTTATTTCTTTTCCTACTAATGATAGCTATTTTTACCTACAACTATCTAAACTTTAAGTAAGGATAGGTAACCTAATTAAATTCCAAAGATAAACTAATTTGAAATAAGGAATATCATAATTAAGAACTTAATAACCCTTATAGCATTATTTCTCTTAGAATTAAAATAATGAACAGGCAGTAGTAACCTATGCATAAAGTATTATTGATAAAGAACTGTCCTTACACACTTACAGACAAATTAGATGTAAGGAGTATTGACAGGATGAAAGCTCTTATTTCTTTCACCATGTTTACAAAATAATCTTATTAAATAAACTCAACGAATTATAGGTTGTTCTCAGTATTATTTAATAATATATATAAATATAAGCTTAAAAAGAATATAGTATTCGCAGATAACATTGTTATTAATACAAATAATATTATTATTAACAATAAATAGTATTGTTTATGAATTAATAATTCTTTTATACAAACTGAAGAAGTCTTGTGACAGAAATCAAATTAACAAAATTACAATACAGAAATTATTACTTTAAAAGTGGAATGGGTAAAAACCCTAGCTCATACTTCTAAGCATAATTTATCTGTATACTTATATACATTAGTAACCTAAGTTAACCATAAGTTAGTTCTTTTAGAAAAACTATTAAACAACCAACTAAATTCAGTTCACAGGAAATAAATACAATACTGAATAATATAAACAAAATGTATATTGTATCTTATTATTTTACTAACAGGGTGTACCTGTGAAATTGAAAGACAGAGTTAAAACCCTTATATTTATTACAAGAACAAAGAGCAAAACATTAATAAATGAAATTCATTTAATTATGTAACCATTAATAACCAGGTTAATATAATTTACTCACAGTCCTTTAATGACAAATAAAAAGACAGTAATTATTATAAATTGAAATAATCCATTTCAAACAAGGGTTTCCACAGGATAAACCCTAAATCATAACTCTAAGTAAAAAACAAGCAGGAATTAAGTTACGGCTGTAAGTATCAGTCTTAAATTTTTAATTATAAACCCTTACAGAGTATGTAAACAAAGTACAAAAGCTCGACTAACTATCAAGAAGGGTAAAAAACCTAACAGAGCTTAATATAAAACATATGTTAACTAAACAAGTTTAAAGAACGAGCTATCTTTACAAAAACCATTAATTTAACCAGGCCGTAAAGCCAAACATCAACCTAAATACATTGCTCAGTTAAACCGAGTCTACCCTAGTGAGGGTTTGATACTGAGTTTTACAACAACAACCTATAAAAACAAACTTCATAACTTGTGGCGAGTCGAGGGAGGGTTTCCCAAAATCCTGGGTGATTCCATTGACCACCCTAATACTAGTAGAGTGGAAAAATCCAACACTTGGACCATGGGGCTTACCCAAAAAAGAACCACGAGCCATGGCTTTCTTTGCTTGACTATCTATTTTCATCACTGAGACAGTTTACAATGGCGAGCACCTGCAAGAGGTTCAGCAAAATAATGTCAGTAAGTAATAAACCTAAGTATTATTGTTCCTTCATGACATCATTATATCGGCGGTAACTTAAATAGAAACAATAACAAATTCTTACCTGTTAACAAAAACGCCGAACAGCCTCGTCGAAGCACTGCCATCTATAGGCTTTGTTTTTTTAAAACTCAACAGCCTGCAACTGTAACCCTCACACAACGGTGAGCCACGAGAACAAAAGAAGGTAACTGAAGCAGACACTAAGCCTCGAAACAACGAATGGGAGATTACACATGTAGCGAGCCAAGGGTAACAAAAATCTCCACTAGTTGCAGAGTGAGAACCCAGCCACTAAGAATGGCATTCAAAACCACACACCGGAGATAAATGCAGTATTGAAGCAAGGAAAAATACAACCAGAGCAAGGAGGATTGACGGCCACCATGGAAGCCAAGCAGAACAACCTCAAGGGCCAGCGCAAACTGCGGGAAAGAATGATAAGGATTAGGTTTACAATAGTGTTCTATATCTCCCATGCTTGGTCAGGAGACGACCATGTGGTTACTTAAAAATCAAACATGCAGTGGGTTGTAGACTATAGTGCTTGCATAAATCAAAAACCAATTATTAAATCATTGGGAACAAGGTTTGAACTATAATATCAACCCAATAATGTTGCCATGCAAATTGATAATCATATGTGCCTTATCATATGCTAATGGAGTGACAAGATTATCAACGTTATGGTTACATTGACCTAGCATATAGTGACACTATAAAACCTTGGTAAAAGCCCGATTTGTTTATGCATTAAACTCTTTTCACCGCTAACCTTATGATATTATATCATAACTTCACAATTTTGATTTGGACAATTGCATTTCTTTCTCTAAACATTGTTTGTATTATAAGATAGAAATCAAATAATTCATGTCTTAGTTATAGATAGAGATCAATGTTTTAGGTCTTTACTATAGGAAGAGATCAAATGTTTTATGGGAAAGCTCAAGCTAATCACCCATCAACCATATTTTGTACAAGATTGTAGTTTATACATGAGAAATCTCTTATACAAAGATTTCACAAGTTATATTTTTTATAAATGGTATAATGTAATAGTTGAGAGGATTATAAAATCTAATTTAAATACGTTTATGATCATGAACTAATTATAGACTGAATGCCTATCAAACAAACAGATTATGCATGTCTATAAGACTTACATGAACTAATAACTCAAATAGTAACAGAACCTTGAAGTGGTACAAAACTTAACGTAAGAACACTATTATGAAATTCTGATACACAGTTCATAGCGACAATACTTCAATGGATTGTGGTTACGACTCAAGCTGGAAGTTACTAAAGATTCACCAGGTCATTTGGGTAGTAAAGTAGTTACAGAACTAAACATGATAAATAGAATATGATTGATTCTATTGAGTCCAAAAGTTATTAGAACCTCATGGTTCGACATGAAATTAAAGTGTAGGCAAATAATGATCTTATGTAGGAAGGCATGATGGTTTGTAGTTTGCACAATCGAACTTATATTGTCCAAAGAATTACAGGCTGTAAGTTACCTCATAGAAGCAAAATGTGGGACAGTCGTTATATAGATAAGAAAATGTATTAATATATAAATACTAACAAAACAATCATTATATCATTGCAAATTAATTAGGCTAAAGTAAAAGTACTTGTATCCAAGATTCTAATTCTTAGAGTCGCAAACATATTCTTTTGTCGCTACTTACTTCTGAACTTTATTACAAGAAAAACTAAAAGAATCCAAATGGTTTTACCTTACAGAAGCGGTTTAGAGTTTAGCAGCTTAATTACTAAGCTTTTTAATTGCAATTAAATACTGCTGATACTTTAAAAGAATTTTTAATACGTACTCATTCGATCATACCTATAAACCTGTAAGAACCAGTATTCATCTGCATTAGCATGATTGCTAAGTAAGACCTGGATTCAAAAGTTAAATTCCACCTACTTGACATGAAAAGACTCATCAGTAAACTGAAGTAAAACAGTACGCAAGAATACTTTATTCTTGTTACAAAAAAAATGAACTGTTAAGTTATTATAGTTAAGATTTAGTGAAACTAATTACTTGACTGTTTCTTTTATTTGCAAACCATTAGCTGTTAATAGACTGCAGGGTTTAACATTTATTGTTATCTCAAAATTTTAAATTTTTGTGAAAATTTGGGGTTTTGACAGATGACAACACATTGAATGGTGTTACAAAATTCCCAAACAAGTCGATATAGAATTTGATTGCTGGGCTATAAGTACGAGTGGGGCCCTATATCCCTATAGATACGTAATTCTAAGTTATATCTTTTCCATGCTAATTTGTTTATTTATGTGCATGATTCAGGTAAGATGTATGTGAGGTACCGTACTCATGATGTCTTTGTTGATTTGGTGTAGGTATGGGATATGTACCTCTACCAGTAGTAGTGGTTCCTCCACAAGATGGGTAGTCGAAGAGACCCAACCAAGGGATGGCAATGTTGTCATCATTATAATGAGGCCAATCCATTCAATGGGAAGTGTTTTCAATCAGGCTGTACCCCTCATATATCTAGGTGTAATGCTTCCTTTTGTTGCTTGGATATCTCAGATAGAGGTCATGACAACATGACACAAATAGTTCTCAAATGAGATTACAATGGCAAGGAGGGATGTGTAGGATACACCTTTTTGCACCACTTTAGACCACCAATCCAATCCTTGTGTCAAGGGAGGGAACCCTAATTTTTGGAGGTAGAATTCCTAGTATGTTACATTAAGGATACCTTTAATTCAATTGAGCTTTAGGATATTGGATTTGCAATAAGGACCTATGGTGCATGTATTCGATCTTAGTTTCTGATACATAAGTTTCAAACATTGTATTTAGGTGCGGAGGGATAAGAATACTTATGAAGCAACAAAAATAAATAGAAAAGTATTGCAAGGACACCTTAATCACAACTTTACGTCTTGAGAAGGGTGTTCAAAATTAAAAACAATTTAATAGAAAAGAATACATGAATTTCTCTATTAAAGAAGCTCATCACAAACCAAAAAAACCATGCGGGAAAAGTTAAAATAGATCCAGATATTTATGAAAGGAACCAAATACATTCAACCATAGAGACTAAATTAAATAACACACATAAGACATTATATCCTTAAATCAAGAAGAAAATTTCCCCTATCTTGATTTAATTCAATATAAATATCATACATTCATTAATACAATAGGATATACGTAAAGATGGACCCATTGATCTCATTCTTGAGTGTACAGTATTTCCCTATATGAAGAATAATTTATCAAATATTATTTCAAAGATGAAGGAGGATAATAAGAAGTGAAAAAGCTAATGTTGCAGATATTGTTATATCTATTCTAGAAAGAAATTGGCAATCATTTGGATATATTTTGTTGAGCCTCCCTCTTTTTGTTTCTTCCCTCATAGTTTCCTCTATAGCTATAATATCCCAACGATGACCTTCCCACCTCATATACACATGAAGGGATGCGTGATGCATTTACTTCTCATGCATAATCATGGGGAATATAATGGTCTATTATAACCATAATCAAGTGTGATGAGGTTCAATTTTTTTCTAACACACCTCTTCAATATTCTTGTCCATGGTTTCTAACAAAATCTCAGATATGCCCATAATATTGAAAATTCCTTTAACTTTTCCCCTGGTGGTACATTCAGTTTTTTTAAACTTGATAGACTTCTCTTTCTACCAAGGACCATTTATTTCTTGGATCTCTTGAATTTATCATCTTTAATTTGACCCTTAGTCCTTCTTTGTTATTGAAAACTTTATTTATCAATTACTCTACTTTATCGGGTTCATTGTTTCCTCTTCAAATCGATCCATTGGCTCTGTTACATTAGTTCTCATCCATCAAAATGCCCTAATGCTTGTTCACCATCCTTTTTCGATGCCCTATCCTCAGTGTTGACTTTCTCAAATATTTCCTATATCAAAGCCCTTCTGATACCATTTGATATGATATGTCAGATCTCTCCCTTCGAGTTTCCCTAAATACACCTCTACAATAATATTTCGACGTGAATTTCTTTATGACCATTCTATGATATAACAAACTCTATACACTATCATATTTACGTCGTAAGGCATTTTTCTCTGAAGTTCTTTGGGAAACCACTGTTCATTTCGTTGTCTATTTAGCCAACCGTGTTTCTCCGCGTGTCTTCTTCGTGATCCGCTGGTTCTCCGTGTGTCTTATTTGTGATCCACTAGTTCTCCGCATGTCTTCAAATTGACTCTTTGCTGGGTAGTATAAAACTTCAGTGCTGATAGTCTATCCTTCCGTATCTTTGGTAGGTAAAGGTTAGAACCTAGTCGGAGCTCCTCCGTAAGTGACAACATTGATGGTTGGACCTGCCACTTAACCCCCATCCCCGAGTTCTTAATTGATTAAGGTTTCCAGTCGGTGCCTTGATCTGTCCTCCCATTTCGCAATAAACTCTGGGCATTTTGAAGTACTATGGGTATTCACCCTGCAAGTTTTAGTGTTCATGTGTTTTCCACCTCTTTGCTAAGCATTGTTCATAGGTTTTGTCGTGACTCTTGAGTTGGTCAGAACTGTAGTTGTCCGGCGATTCTGGAGTGCCATGAGGTGATTTCTGGAGAGCCCGTCCTGTGAAGGAGCCCGTCCAAAACATGAAGTGACTGTAGGGTTGGTCAGATGATCAGAGGATGGCTTCTATTTTTTTCTCAGTTTAGCATTTATTCTGAATTTATTAAACCCCATAGATATCTTGCTATTCATGGAGGAGGTGGTTGAACATCTTGTCATGGCAACCGCCCCTCCCTCCTACATAAATGGTGTTTACTGGTCACATTTAGTTTGTGGTTTTAAAGGATTTGCACTATTTGGGTTTGCACAGAGAAGTTGCATTGTTTCTAGGAATACCTTTGCAGGAATTCTGATTCAAAGAGCCAAAGAAGAGGAAAAAAACACAGGTACTTTGTTTTTCCACTACTCCTGGATTTCATTCTGTGCAATTTCATTTCTATTGAAAATTTGTTGTGCAATTTCATTTTTCCATTCTCTTGCAGTGTTCTGTGGTTTGGTAAATTATATATGCTATTAATTGGGCGGATGATGGAACACAGCCCTCTTGTAGAACGTAGCAGATACAATAATGAAACGATGAACCTCCTTATGTTGAAGAGCACCTGCTTATCTTATCCTTCTGTCCATTGGAAAACCTACCCCGCAACTGCTTCGGCCCATCTTAGAAATTACTACTCCTAATCGGTGACCGCGCGCGAATGTTCCACCATCATTAACCTCAGGGCCTACTTTCAAATAAACTCCACGAGCTAAGTCTGGTAAGGGAAAGGAAGCTGTGGTTAAAACCAAAACAGCCGGGACACTTATACTTTAGGGACAGGTATGGCCACTCTGGAATCCTCAGAACTGCCCTAGGAACTACTACCATAACTTATTAGATAGAATGGGGTTAGTATACCATTGTTATTAACCTTTAGTAGGAAGAATGAATGAATTGAATTTAGACCTTTTCACTTCTGACTTTAGACATCCTTTGTAGGCACAGGGTCCAAAAATTGGACTGGTCATATCTTTATCAGCCCTATTTTTCCCTTTCTTTCCAGACTGAAAAGAAGGAGTATCTGACCGAATAATGTTCCCAGTGATGCTTGCACGGTAATTTATTAGTTGTGCTGATTTTGAATGCTGAATACTATTCAGGATTTTATTTTTATCATTCATTTAGGTTTCTTCTACTTATTGCTGAACAACATTAAGAATTCTACTCAAATATTCAACTGTATCGAGTTATAATATCTTCAAAATAGTAATACAATTGGAGTATGTGATAAATGAACCTGACATAATGAATTTCATTTTTTTTAAATTGTTTGTTTTCCAGAATTTCTATCAAAATTAGCTCATACCAAGGCAACTGTTAGACGTCTTCAGCTAAATTCTAATCCACAAGTACTGGTATCTCTTACAAACCAAATAATAGGGCAGTGTCTCAAAACTACAAGATGGGTTTGTTTTTACATGGAACCGCTTTCATAATTCCCAATATTGTTGATTCTCAGAAAATAGCTTTTGCAACAATTACCCTTAGCTATTTACCCAAGGGAGGATTTTACATAGAACCACTCTTTCAAAATTCTCAATGTAGTTGTTTCTCAGAAAACAAATTTTGCAACAATTACCTCAGCTGTTTACCCAATCCCTTATAGCTAGAAGGGCTTGATAAAAGCAAGAATTAAAATCCAAAATATACTTGGTTCTTAAGGTGGAATTTACAATTTAATAGTAAAAATATAGAATATTCTAGAGATTACAAGCAGCTAAGAAATGGAAAATATAGCATTCTACAATCAAGAAACAATTGTATTTAAGGAAACCAAAATGGATAAAGGATTAAAATTTGTTTGAAAGAAAGGGGCGAGAAGCAATTTTCTGAAATGAATCCCGACTTTTGCTATGAGAAGAAACTGTATCAATGTCAATTTGGTTTCTAGGCATTAAAATTGAGAATTGTTCATTATGAAAAACTAAACTTAAAAATCACCGGTGGTATAAAAAGTAGAACAAAGAGAGTAAAGATGTTAGAGTTGCTTACCTTCAATTCAATCTCTATTGTATCCAACTCCATCTCAAGCCTAGTTACAATATCCCACAAATGATCAACATGGGTGTCCATAATGTGCACAAGGAGATTGGAGACCCTAGTGGGCACAGGGTTATCAGCTTCCTCAGAATGGTTCATATTCAACAAAAACTCCAACACATGCTATTTGATGACAATTCCATTAGGCTCTGTGGTATGTTTTGAGTTGTTCTCCTCCTTTCCCCCATAGTGGGCCTGGGATGAAGGACTCTCCACACCGGGGATCTCAGAAAGCAAAGATTGGCACCTTACCCAGCCTTGGCACCTTACCCAGAGACACTGTAATCACAGTATTCTCACTGATCCTGGAAGCAAGCCTTTGGGTGAATTTGCTGACAATGGGGCCTGGGGAATTTACCCTAAACACAGGAGCACCATCTACATTCCCACAGAAGGGCCCACTGCTCATGAGAGACAGGATATCTTGAAGCTTCAGAGGTGGGCAAAGAACAACAATCAAGTATTGTGCAGCCACTACTAGTCTCTAATTAGATTTCGGTAGCTCAACATGGTACCAACATAATTCCCCACCCTCCCATTCACTCAGATCCCAATCCTTGTTAAAGAAATTGCCCTGCCCATCAAATATGTAAGCAAATGAATGTCTATGTTCAATGCATGGAATACATCTTTTAGATTTAGTGAACCTTCTATAATGCACATAACTATATGCACGTAGACACCAGACCAATGGATTGCCCCTGTATTCTCTGGGTGCATATTTATTTAAAGGTGCGAGGGAAATTGCATATGTAATAAGCTTTTGCAGATTTTCTTAATAGGAATAAAATAAAATAATAAGCTACAGAAAAAAATTGAAAAAGGTGAAAGTATTTCATGGATTTTTTGTATATTCCTTAAGTCAACCAGCATTTTGACACATGACAATTTTTTTTTATCTGGAAACGCTTGTAACACAAGTTGTGAATAGTCTTTATAGATTGCCTAAGGGATCCGGAATTTTACACAGGAGGAGGAAGCCTTTTTTTTATTTGGGGACTTTAGAATCCATTGAGTGCAGAGTGCACTCTGCAAGTCATTTTCCCTTTTTAATTAATGGATTCTAAAGTCATTCCAGTCCAGAGACCTCAGAGTTATGTTATCGCTTTCATATGAATCAAATCAATGTCCATAGAGTTCTGGCATGTTGAAGATAAATGATAAATGAGTAAGGCAGGTTTCCTATCCAAGAGGGTGCAAAAATAAGTTTTAAGTAGAAATTCTGCAAAAATTTGATGTTTGGCATAGTTTTACAAGTTAAAGTTTCAAAGATAGTTTTCCATGTCCTAGAGGTTTTGAGGGTCTCTCTCTAAAACTTTCAAAAATCCTAAAACAATCTAAAAGAAAAACTAAAACTATGTCCCCTTTGGATTTTTTGCTTCACCAAACTCCAGTAAAAATGAAATTTTCTAAACTGTTTTGGATAAAGCATTAAGTCATAAGTAATGAAATGTAACAGGAGAGATGGATGATTCCACATGCAAAGTAAAAAATAAGCTGAAATATAAACAACTGTACTAAAACTTAGAATTGAACATATTTTAGAATTTTCACTTGCATCTTCAATCAAATCAAATCATAGACTTCAATGGAACGCCGTTAGGCGTTTTTCTCTGAAGTTTTGTTCTAAACAACTGTAGATGTCGTCGTCCCTCTTTCCAATGGTACTTTTATGCGTGTTTTCTCCTGGGCTGCACATCGTTCATAGGTTTTCTATATTGTCCACTAGGACTGAGCAAGGCACTAACCGGAAAAATTAATCAATTAAGAACTTGGGGATGGGGGTTAAGTGGCAGGTCCAACCATCAATGCTGTCACTTGCGGAGGAGCTCGGACTGGGTTCTAACCTTTACCTCCCAAGGATCCGGAAGGCCGGACTATGAGCACAGAAGTTTTATACTACCCAGCAAAATTCAATTTGAAGACACGTGGAGGACCAGCGGATCACGAAGAAGACATGCGGAGAACCAGCGGATCACGAAGAAGACACGTGGAGAAATATGGTTGGATGACTAGACGACAAAATGAACAGTGGTTTCCAAATGTTTTTCTTTCTTCTATAGTCCGGCAATTTTTGGAGAGCCGTGACTCTTGTCCGGTGATTCTGGATTGCCGTGAGGTGATTTCTGGAGAGCCCGTCCTGTGAAAGAGCTGGTCCTGTAGAAAGAGCTCGCTCGGCGGTTTCTGGACAGATCAGAGCAACAGCTGTAGGAAGCACCTTGGTTTTGGTTTAATGGTCGATGTTGTGAGATAACTGAACTCAAAAGTAAACCTGGGCTTCTTCAGGGTTCTGAATAGCTTAGTCATGTGTTGCAACACATTAGTACCGGAGAACAGACCACATTATGAAGACATTTAGGGTTTCTCACTCATAGTGGTTTCAGCTTACAATATTCATTGTCCCCTTCAGTTTACAATCCTCGTTGAGCTTGAAGGAAACGTGAAGTAACTCTAGGGTTGGTCAGATTCAATATGCACTCTATAGTTCACTTCAAGTCATGAAGAAATTTTTTTTTCCAACATTTCCAATCCAAATACCAGTATGAACTAGAAAGTACTTTACATAAGACCAGAATGAACTAAAAAGTACTTTACATAAGAGCAACTTCGTTTGGTTCTTGTGAAGGTCCCTCCTATGTTCTGGGCTGCTATAGTTGCTTGGTGAGCTTAAGGTATAAGAGATGCTGAAAAACTAGGCCTTTACGTTGAAGTTAAAGTTGGCTTTTAAAATCATTAATAAGCAAACAAGAGAGGTGGCTTGCTTTTGTGAGAAAATGGGCTTCTAAGATAAGAATACGAAAGATCAAGCGAGACTCAAAGTAGGGTAACAATGGCCCTTTGAATAGAAGTAGTTTACAAGTTGATTTTGTTCAAATGGACACTATGCCTCGACACAATCATGTACCAAAAGTTTGGTACCATTAATGGCTAAAAAAAATAGGAAGTGTTAGAGTTTATATCATTGCCCTGTGTATAAATTGTGATATTGAAGTATGGCACAAACTTACAATTATATAAAAAAATATGGAGTTCAAACGTCCTTGAAAAGAGAATTCTTACCAAAAAAAAATTATGGTAATTTTAAAGTTTGTTGGTTGAAACTATGTAATACGTGTACCAGTCCAATGAAATTTGCAGTCATTGTGAAATGGAAATTAATGTAAACAAAATAAAGATAAGGTAAATTATACTCTGAAAAGGATAGCACCATCCAATTTTAATCGTAACAAATTGGAGTTGTCTCATGCTTCATCAAACCATTGCTTCACTCATTTTCTTTTCTAGGCTGATGTTGGATCTAGGATGCCACTTGCTTGGTATTAGAAACTGGCATATTTCTGGTGGTTTCATCTGTCTTCCATATATTATGTGGAGAGATATGCTCAACCTTTGTTTTCTTTATGAAGCTTCCTGACTTTTCTCTTTCTCCATATAATTCTTGCCTTGCGATGACAAAATCACAGTAGACTCACATTAGGGCCAACTGCATCAGTCGCACCAACAGACCTCAAAGTGCAATCCATAAATTTGATGGCTCTGTTCATTGAATAATTATATTGTTCTGACTTCCAACCTTCAGTGAAAATAACAGCCCGAGCTGGATAGTGTTGAGTAGGCCAATGTTGATGGCATCTAAAGAGTGTTATCAATGAAAGGCATTTAAGTTATCGACATTCCAAACTCTAGTAAAAATGAAATTTTCTAAACTGTTTTGGATAAAGAATTAAGTCATAAGTAATGAAATGTAACAGGAGAGATGGATGGTTCCACATGCAAAGTAAAGAATAAGCTGAAATATAGACAACTGTACTAAAACTTAGAATTGAACATATTTTAGAATTTGCACTTGCATCTTCAATCAAATCAAATCACAGACTTCAATGGAACGCCGTTAGGTGTTTTTCTCTGAATTTTTGTTCTAAACCACTGTAGATGTCATCATCCCTCTTTCCAGTGGTACTTTTACGCATGTCTTCTCCTGGGCTGAGCATTGTTCATAGGTTTTTACGCATGTCTTCTCCTGGGCTGCGCATTGTTCATAGGTTTTCTGTGTTGTCCACTAGGACAGAGCAAGGCACCAACCAGAAAACTTAATCAAGTAAGAACTTGAGGATGGGGGTTAAGTGGTAGGTCCAACCATCAATGTTGTCACTTGCGGAGGAGCCTGGACTGGGTTCTAACCTTTACCTCCCAAGGATCTGGAAGGCCGGACTATGCGCACCGAAGTTTTATACTACCTAGCAAAAGGCAATTTGAAGACACGCGAAGAACCAACGGATCACGAAGAAGACACGCAGAGAACCAGGAGATCGTGAAGAAGACACACAAAGAAATACAGTTGGATGAATAGACAACGAAATGAACAGTGGTTTCCTAACATTTTTCTTCGTTCTACAGTCAGACAATTTCTGGAGAGGTCGGAGCAACAACTGTACAAAGCGCCTTGGTTCTGGTTTAATGGCCAATGTTGTGAGCTAATTGGACTCAGAAGGTAACCATAGCTCCTTTAGGGTTCTGAACAGCTTAGTCATGTGTTGCAACACATTAGTACCGGAGAACATACCACATTATGAAGACATTTAGGGTTTCTCACTCATAACGGTTTCAGCTTACAGTATTCATTTTCCCCTTAGTTTACAATCCTCGTTGAGCTTTAAGGAAACGTGAAGTGATTCTAGGGTTGGTCAGATTCAATATGCACTCTATAGTTCACTTCAAGTCATGAAGAAAAAGTGTTTTCCCAACATTTCCAATCCAAATACCAGTATGAACTAGAAATTACTTTGCATAAGACCAGAATGAACTAAAAAGTACTTTACATAAGAGCAACTTGCTTTAGTTCTTGTGAAGGTACCTTCTATGTTCTAGGCTGCTATAGTTGCTTGGTGAGCTTAAGGTATAAGAGATGCTGAAAAACTAGGCCTTTACGTTGAAGTTAAAGTTGGCTTTTAAAATCATTAATAAGCAAACAAGAGGGGTGGCTTTCTTTTGTGAGAAAATGGGCTTCTAAGATAAGAATACGAAAGATCAAGCGAGACTCAAAGTAGGGTAACAATGCCCCTTTGAATAGAAATAGTTTACAAGTTAATTTTGTTCAGATGGACACTATGCCTCGACACAATCATGTACCAAAAGTTTGGTACCATTAATGGCTAAAAAAATTAGGAAGTGTTAGAATTTATATCATTGCCCTGTGTATAAATTGTGAGAATGATGTATGGCACAACCTTACAGTTATATAAAAAAATATGGAGTTCAGACGTCCATGAAAAGAGAATTCTTACCAAAAAAAATTTATGATAATTTTAAAGTTTCTTGGTTGAAACTATGTAATAGGTGTACCAGTCCAACAAAATTTGCAGTCATTGTGAAATGGAAATTAATGTAAACAAAATAAAGATAAGGTAAATTATACTCTGAAAAGGATAGCACCGTCCAATTTTAATCGTAACAAATTGGAGTTGTCTCATGCTCCATCAAACTATTGCTTCACTCATTTTCTTTTCTAGGATGATGTTGGATCTAGGATGCCACTTTCTTGGTATTAGAAACTAGTAGATTTATGTTGATTTCATCTGTCTTCCATATATTATGTGGAGAGATATGCTCAACCTTTGTTTTCTTTATGAAGCTTCCTCACTTTTCTCTTTCTCCATATAATTCGTGCCTTGCGGTGACAAACTCACAGTAGACTCACATTAGGGCCAGCTGCATCAGTTGCACCAACAAACCTCAAAGTGCAATCCATAAATTTGATGACTCTGTTCATTGAATAATTATATTGTTATGACTTCCAACCTTCAGTGAAAATAGCAGCCCAAGCTGGATAGTGTTGAGCAGGCCAATGTTGATGGAATCTAAAGAGTGTTCTCAATGAAAGGCATTTAAGTTATCAACATTCCTGACTTTTCTTTTTCTTTATAGAATTTCTGCCTTGCGTTGACAATCTTACATTAGGTCCAGATGCATCAAGGGTAGTAGCATACCTCTGAGTGCAATATGAAAAGTTGGTAGCTTTGTTCAATGAATAATTACATCGTTCTAATTTTAAGCTTAGGTGAAAAATGGTGCAAGTTGGACAGTCCTAATCACGTCAATGTTTATGACCATCTAAAGGGAGTTCTCATTAAAAGGCATTGACAGGTTCTTGCCATTCATGATTATGCTACATGGGCTTGAGTACCGAAAAATATTTCTATTGTTGAACATTGTTGTTTTTTGCATTTGCCTTATGCACATAAACATCTATTGGCATCGCTTTAAAAGGGCAATCTTTGATAGATTTGGGTTTCGCTTCTTTAGTAGCACCACTCGATTGTCCATATGCTTCAACACCTCTGTTTGCTGCCCTGTCTGTATTTTCAATTTTTATGTTTTCACTAAGTTCTTTAATCATGATGCATCTCCGATACCTCTAGGATAAGTTTTTCCGGTGGATGTTATATCGTGTTATTAGTCGTTGCTTAACTTGAGATAAGACTCTTGGTAATTATTTGTATCAGTTTGTGAGTTTTTTACTATTACTACTTTATTCTTTATTCAAAGCGTTCAAATTTATTCCCTTTTCCATAGTTCAACTTAGGAATGATATTCATTTCTGCAACGTGTACCCATTTCCTCGTTTGCGATAATATTGTCAAGGATTTCCTATTTATTATGGTTTTGCTGTAGATTTCAATTTATTCTCGCTTTTGAAGTAGTAGAGGCTACGAATTAAAGGCATAGTTTTCTCTAACAAATTTTTGCAAAAGGAAGCATTTACTTAAAATGAATGCATGCATAACTTGTTCTGACATTTTGACCATTGCCACTTCTTGTTGGCACTACTTTCATGTAAACTATTTGGAGCTTGGAGCTTTATGTAACAATTAATAATTTCAGAGCTTGAGTACCGAAAAATATTTCTGTTGTTGAACATTGCGGTTTTTTGCATTTTCCTTCTGCACATAAACATCTATTGGCATCGCTTTAAAATGGAAATCTTTGACAGATTTGGGTTTTGCTTCTTTAGTAACACCACTTGGTTGTCCATATGCTTCAACACCTCTGTTTGCTGCCCTATCTGTATTTTCAATTTTTATGTTTTCACTAAGTTCTTTAATAATGATGCATCTCCCATGCCTCTTGGATAAGTTTTTCCGGTGGATGTTATATCATGTTATTAGTCGTTGCTTAACTTGAGATAAGACTCTTGGTAATAAATTTGTATCTGTTTGTGAGTTTTTTTACTATTACTACTTTATTCTTTATTTAAAGCGTTCAAATTTATTGCCTTTTCCATAGTTCAACTTAGGAATGATATTCATTTTTGCAACGTGTACCCATTTCCTCGTTTGCGATAATATTGTCAAGGCTTTCCTATTTATTATGGTTTTGCTGTAGATTTCAATTTATTCTATCTTTTGAAGTAGTAGAGGCTAGGAATTAAAGGCACGGTTTTCTCTAACAATTTTTTGCAAAAGGAAGCATTTACTTAAAATGAATGCATGCATAACTTGTTTTGACATTTTGACTGTTGCCACTTCTTGTTGGCACTACTTTCATGTAAATTATTTGGAGCTTGGAGCTTTATGTAACAATTAATAATGTTGGTTTTCATGGAAAACTGTTATGTCTGTTATTATTCTTAAAATATAATATATTCAAAGTTTCTTTTTAACAATGTTGGATCCTTTGACTTCTATGGACGGTGGTAAATGGAATATGTTGAACCTTTCATTTAATCTTTGTTACCTAGTATGTTGGATCCTTTTATTTATAGTTGGTTTTGGTTATTCCTACATACACAGTAAACATTACTAAGTGACCCTACCAACTCCTCTTAACCTCTATTCTATATTCCTAACCTTACCCATTGCTATCAGCTCTTATTTATTCTTCATCCATTGCATCATCACTTCTCCCTTGTTACCTATCCACTACAATGAATAAGAATTCCATTATCCTCTCCCACTCTTTTCAGCACATAAAGGTTGTATATAATGTACATATATTGTGATAGGAATTTGATGTAAACTTACAAGGTCATTTGGCTAAATAATTGAAACATTTTGTATATATTTTTAGTATACATTTTGTATATATTGTTAACCATAGTGCTATTAAACTTTTAGAAGAATATGATCAACTCAAGTGGTCCAAGAATAGTGGAGCAAGGGTATACACTATCAAGTTGGGTTATGCTTCAAGCATTGAAGAATGCCTTCTTTCATATAGAGTCTATTTTGGGAGAGCGGTCTAGAAATCAACATTTCCTTTAAAAATAAAGATTATTTTATGGTTATAAATAGCCAAGAAGCTCTTAACCTAGGATAATAGAAATAAAAGAAACTAGACATGCTAAGAGATGCATACTTTGCAAGCACGATTTAGATATTGTAGATCACTTGTTCATGGCCTTTTATTTTGACTTATCTGTTTGGAAGGAGGTAGCTCTTGTCTAAGTAGGATGAGATAAGAGTAACTTGGTGAACAGTCTCTTCGCACATAAGGGCTCAAAATTTATGCAAAAAACTTACATATTTGACATAAAACTCTTTCTTGTGAATTCTCAAGGTGCTCTTAGAGAGGAATGCAATGAAAAAATGTGGCACTTCTTTGCAAAGAAGAGCCTTCTCTTCAATAGACGTATTTGAAAGTTTGTTGAAGGGTAGATTTGGTATGAAGTTATGATGCAAATCTGAAGTAGTTATTGAGGATTGTTTTGGCACATTTCACAAAGAAAATAACTTTTCTTATGCATGGAATTAAAAAATTATTCCCATGAAGCAATGAATATATGAAAACCTGAAATTTTTAAGTGTACAAAATTATCTTAATTAAAGGGCCATGTAGAGACCTTGCATTTTTTAAGCTTGGATGTGGGAGCAGTACTAATACTAGAGCAAAACTTTTAGCACTTTGGGCATCATTACGGGTCGCCAAAGATATTGGGCTACCTTACCTACATATCTTTGGCGACTCCTCAGTGATTATAAATTGGGCAAAGGGGGAATCCACCCTTCACATGGTGAACCCTGAGGCTTGGTGCTACAACACCAGATTACTCATATCCTCATTCGCCTGAGTGGATTTCAGTCATGTCTATAGGGAGCATAACAAGAGGGCAGACATCTTCTCCATGGAGGGTTTGTGTATGGCTCCTGGCCATCTCTTACTTACTGAATCTTATGATGATGAGTTTAATGGGGAAGTCTCAATCCAGAGTTTTTAGAATTTGCTCATTCTATTTCAGATATTTATCTCATGGATTTTTTTGAGATATTTCTAGTTATGCTGAGCAGCAGTTACACGAATTTTGAGAGTCACTTGCCTACTTTGGATAAGGTGTCTGGGCTCTTGTTATGTTCTTTATGGACATTTCTCTGACTGATGTATATACTGCTCACTTATGAGAGGACCTTTTCATGTATTGATACCCAGGTGCTGATAATATTTTTTCACATCTTGGGAATAGTTATATTTCTATTTTGAACTGCATTGTAATGTAATATTTATTGTTCTGTCTGACCCATTGGGGTATGGACATTTGTTTGATGATGTACAAGGTTACCTTTGTTTCATTATAATATCAAGGAACTATTTTTTCCGACTGCAAAAAAAACTTGGAACCTTAAGTGAACTTAGGACCAAGAATATTAACTTCTGTTTTAGATACTCTAACATCAGGAAGACAATGTGATATTACCTTTTTCCTTCATTTTATCTTAGTTTAGGGTTGGGAAGAGATAAATCTCTGTATCTTTACCGAATGTAATATTCTCATCATTCTACCACAATGACAAGTAAATAAGTCTAGAATCCACTTAAAGTCTTAAAAGTGATTTACAAGTAGTAGATCAACGAACATATTTTAGTATTATGCCATTTAGTATTATGATTATTGTCTTATATTACAAGTATTAGATCAACAAGGATATCAAGAGTAGTTTGATATATTTGAACTCATTATATAATTTTGATTCAATCTTTTGAATAACACATGATAGCTTTTTCATTGTGGACAAAAAAAACAAGTTCAAAATCCATTACAAATTGCAAATTTGCTTTGATATGTTTTATTATAATCAAACTTTCCTTACTTTATCCTTTATATTTGTTTATTTTGTCATTTATAAATTTCTCAATATTTTTATTTTATTTTATACTAACTTTAGCTTTAGAAGTTTTCACCTAATGGTAAAAAAATAAACTCCTTGGTCTTCGTGTATGAAACGCCCACCAAACTACAGGTTATTCATGTAGCATAGAAAACATGTTTTAATGTCTTCTTTTAGAACTAAATCCTATCAAATTTTAACCAACTGCAAATTTTGAACCATATATTGGCCAGAATCTACCCACGTGTTTATATCTGGATTGAGCTATAGCTTTCACTTTACACTCTTCAATAATCAATACCCTATGGGAGCTCTGTGTTCTTCTTTAGTTTGCACTTTATTTGGTCCAGGAATCAAGTAAACACCTCCTTTTTATCTTAGGGAAAAAACAACATATCCTTTGGCTTTTGACTCCTTTTTTTAGCCTACATATACATTGTTTTCATGTGCCTTCTAGACTCCCATGAAGCAATGAATATATGAAGACCTGAAATGTTTACGTGTAAAAAGTTATCTTACTTAAAGGGCCATGTAGAGACCTTGAAGTTTTTAAGCTTGGATGTGGGAGCAGTACTAATACTAGAGCAAAAATTTTAGCACTGTAGGCATCATTACAGGTCACCAAAGATATTGGGCTGCCTTACCTACATATCTTTGGCGACTCCTTAGTCATTATAAATTGTTTTCATGTGCCTTCTAGACTTTCTTTCCATCCTCTTCATGACTAGCACGTGACTTTGTTTTTCCTTTAACCTTCATTCCCATCCTCTTTATGGCTAGCGCATGCCTATGCTTTCCCTTTAGTGCTAGGCCCTGCCCTTTGCTAGCCCTCCAAGACCTGGGTCATGCCTACTATGACCTTCTTTTGTTGGCCATGGGATGAGGTCTTCACCTCCTTTACATACACATACAGAGCTAGCTTTCCTTCCTACCCTGTTCAGGCTTGATGCTCATACTTGTTGAGCTTGGTCATGCCATGCCTCGACACCCAACCCTAAAAGGAATACATAACCACTCTCCACTCTAGGGAGGTTATAACATTAAGCATAGGATTTACGAACTTTAACTAACCAACAAGGTTATTACAATTTGATCGTTTTTGCCTTGCCTTATTAGACAATGAGATAGGTAACTGAAGTGAATCTAACATGTTACTTGCCAGCAATTACACAGCTTCCATTGCCATTACTAAAATAATTAGGAAGTCATTAATAGAGCTCCTACCTACCTGGTGCTCCTTAGTCCTATCTCTTATTTACTCAGCTATTTTCTTTTGCTAACTTGTTGTAAAATATGAAACCATAAGTATGCATTAATGCATAAGTTTATACATCTTGGAAATAGTTTTTTACTTCTGCAGGTACGCACATATGAAATTTTCAGTTTGGATTTTATTGTTATACAGTGATGACATACAAGAAAAAAAATACCTACATTGACAGAGAGAAGATAGTCAAGCCCTTTGTTGACCCGTGCATCACATCGTTAGTTTGAATCTCCTCCCTATACAGTGATGGAAAAAAATGCAAAGCTAGATATGGAATATTAGAGGATGAATAGAGTGTGTTGCAAGAGAAAAGTAGAAGGAGGGGTGTATTGAAGCGAGCCTGAATGAGACTCAATAAAACACATAATGAGGGTCGTAATGAGGCAGTGGGTTGAGTAGAAGGGATATGTCGAGAAGGGCCGAAGTATCCAATAAATTCCTTGCTAGATCGTATCTCTAATACACTTTAAGAATTTACAACCTAACTTTGCACACTTCCATTGTATGCTTTTCTTCTCACATTATATTAAAAAAAAGTCAAAAACTACCGTCTTTTTGTCACTGTTTTACATTCTACTCTTCTGCCTGCTACAGTTTCATTATACGTATGGCATGGTTGTATGTCACTCCTGCAATAGTATATATATATATATATATACATATATGTATATATACACAAAAAAAATTGTCATATACCTACACATTTGTTTCCTCTTACTCTCAGTGTTTTCCCCGTATAATGGAGGCACCCTTGACAGAAAATGTGATATCTTCTTTGTTGTCTGGTTCTGTACATCTTCAGCCACTTTTGTAGGTTTTTTCTCTACAGCCATTCGGACCAACAAATGCAACTAATCCACATTTTCGAATTACTATATTTGATGGTAACAACACACATCAGACTTTTCTCCCAACTACCTTCAACTCCCTCATATCAAATGGAGAAATCTAAGAAGGCTCTGTCATCAAGCTCTCCAAGTGCACCTGCATTGTCGTCCATAATAACACATACTGTTTTCTGCCCATTATTTTAAGCCCTCTCTTATGTAGCTTAGCCTATACATTTTTACCTACCACCAACATCATCAATTTTATAACACCTTTACTAATTCTTGCCTTTTCTTCTCCTACAGGACTATTAGAATACTCGATCTTGAACTGGTCCACAGCAAGCTTGCCCTTGTTGGGAGCCCTATTCCTCTTTTACTATTGACTAGCTTTGGCATTCCAATTGGTTCATCAACTAGCCAATCCAGTTGCCTCACAGAAGAAAGCGATGTCCACTCATCCCAAGCATCAGATACACCAATATCCATGCCAACTACTGTAATTCCATTCAAAGCACTTAATCCCAACTATAAAAAATGGTCCATCCAAGGTCGCGTGCTTGCCAAGACACCCATCCATGAATACACCA
This sequence comes from Pseudotsuga menziesii, assembly GCA_001517045.1. Taxonomy (NCBI): domain Eukaryota; kingdom Viridiplantae; phylum Streptophyta; class Pinopsida; order Pinales; family Pinaceae; genus Pseudotsuga; species Pseudotsuga menziesii. Next base: position 97,594 of record LPNX010494240.1, read on the forward strand.
ACCAACACGGCCCAGGGAAACTATTTGGATTTGACCTTCTTGATTGTTCTGGAGAAGAGATCCATGTCTCTACCTTTAACAACTTTGTTGACACCTTCTATTCCCTTGTTGAAATAGGGACAGTGTACACTATCTCGAATGGCACAATCAAAACAAGCAACCCTTCATATAACCATTTGAACAACCATCTTGAGATTGTCCTTTCATCTGCGTTGACCATCCACCCTTGCCTCGATGCATTTCCCTCCATTCCTTTACATTCCTTCCACTTTAAAACAATCAATGACCTCCAAAGTTTACCTTCAAATTCCATGGTTGACCTGGTTGGCCTTGTTAGCTCTGTCTCGCCTTCATCTACAATTCAAAAAAAAAACAGCTTTGAAACAAGTAGGAGAACCATCTGCCTCAGAGACACATCCTGTTTTAGCATCGATGTCACACTTTGGGGTCATCATTGCCACACTGAGGGTTCACATGTCGCTTCACTATACTCCTCCGACCCACCACCTGTCCTTGTAATAAAGGGTGGTCGTCTTACAGATTACAATGGTAAAATAATTAGAAGTGTTCCCAGTAGTACCATCCTTATCAATCCAGATATTGAGGCAACCCATCACCTTCAAAAATGGTACATTGATCATGGATTTCGAGCTACGTCACCATTCTTGAGCCGCAAACACATAGGCTCTATGTCTTGAACACACCCATCTAAAACAATATTCGAATTGCAAAGCATGCAACACTCTGATAAGAACTTGTGGCTCTCTATGCGCACTTCCATTGTTGACATTAACATGGATGACTTCCACTTCCTTGCATGCCCTCTCTTTGTTGATGGCATTCAATGCATGAAGAAAGTTTCACTTAGAGCTTTCAACACTTGGCATTGCAGCAAATGTGATGGTGAATTCACAGAATGTGATTACAAATACATTTTAAAGCTTTCCTTGCAAGACCACACCGGCCAGATCAACAGGGCCATAGCTTTTGATGATGCAGCCAACAAACTACTTGGTGTCTCTGCAAAGGATTTATGCCTGCTTGCCACTGAGCCCTCAGCCATAAAGGATATCTCTTTGCACATAACTTCATGCCGATACCTTTTCACCTTGTCCATTAAGACAGAGACTTTCAACTCCAGTACACGCTTGAAGACAACCATTGTCAATTCTGAAGAGCTTCCTTATGCTGCTGCATCAACCAAGCTCCTTGAAGAAATATCTGCACTCACTACTCAAAGCCATCCTGTTGCACGCCGTCTCTAACCTCCCCTTCATACACTTCACCCTTGGCTATTCCAACCACTGCTTTTACTCACCCTCCCATATCTTACTCTTCCTTCACTCCTTTCTTCGACACATCGTACCCTACAATACACCATCCCATCTCTCCAAATGCATTCCACCTTATCTCGACCCAATTATGTTTCTTCCACTTCATCATGATAACTATATTACCCCCCCGCTTTCCTTCTTTCATTGCTTGTATATAGACTTTTCCCTTACTTTCCTATATTTTTACAAAGATCTGCAATGTAATTAGCTACTATAAATTTTGTGCTCACATGACATATGTGTTATCGTATACATTACGTGTTTTTTTTTAAAGCACACCATACATATGTGTCTATGCAACATTTCACGTTTTCTTACATGTATACAATGTTTATTATGTCATATATGTGGATTTCTTTTTTCTACTATGCTGCTCCTTGGTTGCTTTTCACATACATACATGCTCCACATACATCACAAAAAATGCTTTATACCTTATTTCTTGCAAAAACTTTCGCAATGCGTTATTTTCTAAATGTAGACATACCTTCTTATTTGTACTTTGCATATCTTGCTTTTAATGTACATGCCTTTACTTTTTCTTACAATAACACATTTATAACATTTGAAATTCCCATCAATGTCTCCTCCAGGTTCAAGGCAAACTCCTCTTCAACAACCCATGTTGCCCAATAGTTCACATGACCAAATAAATGCACGTAGAAGGCTTCTTTATAGCCAAACAAAGGATAGCCAAAATGCGCAGAGACGCCTTATTTATCAATCTAGGCATGGAAACATCAATGCTTCAATCAACCCTACCCCAATGCACACATCCACTACACCCCCACCTCCAACCACCCCCTTGCCAGATGGTCACGCTTGCTTTCTTAACTGACTTTCTCGCCTCCACCCACTTCATGTTTGCTCCATATGCAAGGAATCATATCCAAAAATGAAAACAAAGTTTTCAAATGGAATCTATACATGCTCTCGATGTAATAATGAGCGACATGGCCATTGCTTCTCCACAAATAACAACATGGATCTTAGAAACCAATGAATTGAACTTGCACACTTGACTCAAATAGAAGAAATGCCAATTGCCTGAGCTAATCCAATACTTCAAGTTACGCATGCACATGGTGGCCAATACAAATACTCTGGCCATACTATTAGCTTCCCACAAGACATCTCCACAATAGCCACCTCTCTTCCACGTCTCTTAGTAGACTTCGACATCCATGTTGTTCACAAATTCAATGCTGTAAACAAGCCTTATGAATTCATTGTTAGCCGTTCAAATGTTCTAGTTGCATTGGAATTCAAAATTTCCAATGACCCGTATTACAAGGATGTCCACCTTGACCTCCAAGAATTACATGCTTTGCCACTTGAACCCACAGATGTGTCCTCCCTTCTTTGCCATGCCAAAACCCCTAGGCCTAACCTCCAACTACCCTCACCCACTATTGATGATGCAACACCTTCAATGCCAATTCCAACAAGCATTGAAACCTCGTCCTTTGTTTTTGCACTCCCAGATTCTCGCACTGAGACTGAAGAAATTAAGCGGTTTGCATCTACAACCCCTACCACCCCTTCAACATCAATTGATTGGCCCCCCATTGGTATTTATCCAATAAATGAATACAATACAGAAGGGCTCCTCTCAATGGCATTCCCAACACTATTTCCCATAGGGGTTCCCATGCTAAAACAACCTCGTCTTTACAAAGTCACCATGCAGGAATATGCTTTGCACCTTATCTGATTCCATGATAATAGGTTTTCCCAACACCCTTGGTTCCACTACTACTTGTACAACCTTATGATGTGTCATCATAGCCAAGCTACCGTAGCTGTTTTTGTTAAACGCAACCTAGCAGACACCCTCCCCGTAATTGTCATGGCTTTGTGCACACAACTCAGCCAGATGCCAGATTCTCATGTTGCTGATCATGCCATGCATTTTGGCTTTGCTCTACATGGCACCCACTCTTTCTGGAACAAAAGACAAGGTGAGTGTGTGATGTGATCACCCAGCTTGGTAGCCCAACTTTTTTTTTTACCCTCGGTGTAGCTGACACCAAATGGCATGACCTTCACATGCTCATGCATTCCCATCCTCCCACTTCATTTCCTTCACAATTCCAATGGAGAATTCATAACATTATAACTAATCCACATACCACGTCTCTATATATGCACCATAGATTCACCATATTCCTTGAAGAGGTCCTGCTACACACATTCCAGACAAAAGATTACTGGTCCAGGTTTGTTCCTCTCATTCTTTGCATTTTATTTCCTTTTACTGCTTGACATTTTGAATTTTTCCCTAACTTTGTGTTTTGTTTTTCTTTCCCTTCTTAATATAGGTATGAATGGCAAAACCAAGGTTCTACTCATATACATGGATTCCTTTGGTTGGAGGACGCACCCAATATGGACAACCTTGATTGGAATGATCCCCTCGCTATTGATACTGCAAAAAAATACTTTGACAGCTTCTTAACAGCATGGAACCCTCATCCTGCGCACCTTCGTGTCTTCGCCTTCCATTGAGCATCTCACCAAGACCCTTGCACACTTGCGGCATCCTCCATATGTGAAGGAAACCAAAATGGCAACTATGAAACCCTTGTCAATTCTGTGCAATGCCACACAAAATGCAATGAATCCTCTTATCTTCGCAAAAAAGGCACAACCCTCGTTTGCCGCTATGGTTTCCCCTTTGAACTGCAAGAAACATCTTCTATGTTCATTAACAACTCTGGCCAAAAATATATATATCCCTGCTATAAATGATGAGCTTCTAAACATACACAACCCTCTTATGCTCTCAGTATGAAGAGCTAATGTTGATTGCCAGCCTGATCTCTCACGTCATGCTATCCTCTCATACATTTCAAAGTATGCTTCGAAAGTAGAGAACAAATATGAGAGCTACCATGACATTTTAACACATATTGCAGATGCCGCCCCTATAGAAGAGGGGATCTTATTACCTATCTGGATACTATTGTCCGAAACCGTGGCTGATCGAGACATTGGAGAACAAGAAACCTGCCATATGCTACAAAAACTTCCCTTGACTCTTTGTAGTCATACATTTCTTTCCCTGAACACTTCCCAGACCATTTTCAAACATGTCTCACCAGACTCCCCAACACCCCCCCACCAACCAACTTCATTTCCGCATACATGCAAAGACCTCCTTCGCTTGAACACCTGCCCCTTCTTGAAGCTTCCCGCTCTTGGTCCTTTTCTACATGTAGAAAAAAATGTCAATGGAAGCCCCAAAAACCGACCAAGATCATGCGTGTCCTTCCTCGTTTCCTTGACATCCCTCCTTCCACCTCTCCTCTTTATGTCAATTTTTGTTTGAGTGAACTCCTCCTATACAAACCTTTCCGCGATGTGCCAAAAGATATTGGCTCCTCAGACTTGGAAGTTGTCTCTGCATGGGAATCCTTTCGTGGGAGCTACAATGACTGGTATGTTGACCAACAACCTTCACCCCCTCCAAATATTTCTGTTGAAACACCTCCCCCTCATGAAGTTCATCCTCCCTCCTCTATCGACATGTCAGAATGGGAACTCCTCTCTCAACTCCACCCTGGAAACAACCTACAACTTGATGATCTTGACATAATTGGTCGTCGTGATTTTGACACCAATCATAAGTGGGGCCACATGCATATACCTTTACACTTGCAAAACTCAGCCATCTCATTTCTTGACTTGAACCGCTCATCGAACCAAGCAGAACTACAACCTTTTTCAACTCTTGCTTCTCCTAATTGATTTTCTCCAACACAACACACAGCCTTTGAAATTATTATGTCCCACTACACACAACACACTACCACAAAACCATTACGTATGATCATCCAAGGAACCGCAGGCACAGGGAAATCTTACTTAATTGGATGCTTGCAAGCTACTTTCTCTTCATCATTTACAAATAACTCATCCCCTCTTCTCCTGCTTGCTCCAACTGGCATCGCAGCATTTAACATAAATGCCCTTACAATACATTCTGCCCTTCAGATACCAATAAATACTATGCTTCCTTTTGAGTGCCAAGCCCTTGCAAACCTCCAAGAACGACTCCTCCAGATACGCTATGTGCTAATTGATAAGATGAGTTTCATTGGACCAAAGCTCTTATCCAACATTGACTCTCGTCTTCGGGAAGCGTTCCCTTCCCATCGAACTTGCCCTTTTGGAGGCCGCTCTATCATCCTCGTAGGTGACCTTGGTCAACTTCCACCTGTTAAAGATATCTCCATGTATGTAGGAGCATCACATGGAAACACACTTTGGCATACCTTTGACACATTCATAACCCTCTCAACGGTTTTTCATCAACAAGGAGATGACCCTTCTCAGATTCAGTTCCGCCAACTTATCCTCAATCTTAGGAATGCAACACCAACTATTGCCAATTGGACCCTTCTTATGTCAAGGACATCCTCTTCCCTCTCTCAAACTCAGAACCACATATTTGATCAATCCACCCATTTGTTCTCAACTAAAAATTATGTTGCCTTACACAACAAACAAATGCTTAAACAACTAAATGTCCCGATTGCATTATGTTTCGAAGAAGTTAGGAAAAAAACACTACTGCTTGCACCAGAAGATGAACAATTAGATATGGTCGTACTCCTTGTTGTTGGTCAACAAGTTATGCTTACAACAAATCTTTGGGTTGAGGCAGGTCTTATTAATGGTGCTCTTGGTCAAGTTGTTTCAATCTTGTACAACATTGCCACTACTCCACCTATGCTTCCTTTGTTTGTTGTTGTTGACTTTTTCAACTACAAAGGTGCACCATGGGATGCTTCTAACCCTACCTACATCCTGATTCTCCCTTTAACAAGAGGTTCTCATAGACAACTTCCCCTTCGCATGGCCTGGGGTTTAACAATCCACAAATCACAAGGAATGACCTTACAGAAGGCAACAATCGACATAGGAAACATCGATCGACAAGGGATAAGATTTATTACACTTTCAAGAGTTAGACAACTCACTGACTTACGCATAATGCCATCTTTTTATTTTGCTTGATATGCACGTATGAAGGATAGCCCTTCTGTCCAATGAATAAAACAAGAAGAAACTTTAATTGCCTCCAGGTCAATCCCACCACACGTTGCTTAACATAGTTGCTCACATATGATTACACCCATGCATTGCTTCCCACACCTCTTCTCAGTTACACAAAAAATAATAAACAAACAACACCATAAAAACAAATACTATCACTTTTCGCTTGCTAAATACCAAAACAAAACAACCTCGCCTTCTTCCGTCCCCCCATCCACCCCCCAAAAAAACACTCTTTCACTCATGCATATATTTTTGTTCATTTGCTTCCAACATCTTAACTTCGTTTTGTTTCATCTACTTGAATCTACCATAACATTACACTTACAGCATTCTTTTCTCTCTGCAATAGAACAAACAAAAAAAATAACAGCAAAATGTCCATTACACAAGCTTTCAACTTTTTTTCCCTTCATCTATGATGTGAATATGTTATTGCTTTTGTTATTCGCTACTATGGAAAAAAAAATTGTTAGTATAGCAATTCAATTACAAAAAAAAAATGTGCCTTCCTTTACTCTATATTATTTGAACATGTTAAGCTTTTAATGGCTCCGTTTTCTCTCTTCCTAGCTCTTCCTAGGGCTAACATTTACTGCAGTTTTAAGAGTTAGACAACTCACTGACCTACGCATAATGCCATATTTTTCTTTTGCTCTCTATGCACATATGAAGGATAGCCCTTCTGTCCAACGAAAAAAACAAGAAGAAACTTTAATTGCCTCCAGATCAATTCCACCACACGTTGCTTAATAAAGTTGCTCACATATGCTTACACCCACGCATTGCTTCCCACACCTCTTCTCAGTTACACAGAAAATAATAAACAAACAACACCATAAAAACAAATACTATCACTTTTCGCTTTCTAAATACCAAAACAAAACAACCTCGCCTTCTTCCCTCCCCCCATCCAACCCCCCCAAAAAAACTCTTGCACTCATGCATATATTTCTGTTCATTTGCTTCCAACATCTTAACTTCATTTTGTTTCATCTACTTGAATCTACCATAACATTACACTTACAACATTATTTTTTCTCTGCAATAAAACAAACAAAAAAAAGAACAGCAAAATGTCCATTACACAAGTTTTCAACTTTTTTTCCTTTCATCTATGATGTGAATATGTTATTGTTTTTTTTATTTTCTACTATGAAAAAAAACTGTCAGTATAGCAATTCAATTACAAAAAAAAATGTGCCTTCCTTTACTCTATATTATTTGAACATGTCAAGCTTTTAATGGCCTTGTTTTCTCTCTTCTTAGCTCTTCGACAACAAACATGGACATGCAATACCTGAACACCCTTGCCGACTTCTACAAGCAGATCAAGGAACAACAAGCATCGCTACAACAAATTGAAGCACGCTTCCAATCGAATTCAAACATCCCACTAAATCCAATTCACCCTACTATTAAGCTTCTCTCAGAAATAAGAGCCTTCCTTCAATGCATGATCCATATGCATGAAAGGGACACCATGCGCAAGATCTGCAAAGACTTAGTTTCTCACCACCCTTGTCTTGCTCAATACATAAACATTACATGGTGTTGTCGTTGCCATAATCCCTCTTGCATTTATGACTAAAGCCTCTTCCTTATGACCCAACAACCCTTCTTCTTTGATTCACACACGTTCTTCAGTTTCCATTACTACCCTTCACTTGTATGTACTACCTTGTCTATAACCTATGCTTTAATTGAATAAATATATTAGTCTTTTTCACACATGGAATGCACAAACATTGTACATATTACATGCTTCCACTACTACCACAGTACATGTACATTTATTATATTTCCCTTCTACTTGCATGTAATGCACCTCTCTAAAGTATATACTCTATCAAACAAATGGTTCTTTTACAAAGACAATGCAACAAACTCTATATAAATAGAAACAGTTCACATTATACTAACTTCTTAACTTCCGTTGTACATTTAATCCATGTATATATTTAGCTTCTACTTCTTGTCATTACACATATGTATATTCTTTTTCCCATGGAGTCCCTATACTTGGTTTCAAAGTAAATATGTTGTCAATTTGTTACTTCTACTCAATTTAGACTGTTTGTACATTAAATTGGTTTCAAATATTCACAATCCTCATTTTGTTTCAAATACTCTCTTATGATCAGAGAAATAGTTCACACTATACTGTATGTACATAGAAACAATTCACAATATATACTAAATTCTTAAGTTCTGTTGTACATTTATCCCATATGTATATTTACCTTGTACTTCTTGATTTCATACCTATGTCTGTTTTTTTCCCCATGGTGTCCCTATACTTGGTTTGAAAGTAAATTTGTTGCCCATTTTTTAACTTCTACTACAAGTATACTATTTGTACATTTAGTTGGTTTCAAATATTCGCGATACTCAAATCGTTTCAAAATACTCTCCATAAGAGAGTATATGGTCTGTAAGTAAATAACTATTGCAACAGTTTGTTAGTTGATTTTTTAATTTACTAGTACAGTTGCTTCATCTATACTTGTCCTCTCCTGTTCCCGCCAATGCAAGCTTCCTTTGTGGCATGCAAAGAATCCAACTCCAAAATAAAAGGTACTATCCTATCTACTTTTCTTTCCATGCTATTTGTCCATTTTATACAAGAAGAAACAAAAAAATTACTTTATTTTGCCCGCCCTCCCCTTAATGGAAACAACAGAATACTATATTTATATTATAGTTCATTGTTCTTGTGTTGTGTGCTACTCTGACAGGTTATCATATCATGGTGGGGAGAAGGAATCCATTGTTTCCTGGAGCAATAGATTATCTCAGCTAGAAAATAGAACTGGGAATGATGACAATGTACTTTCTCTCTTATTCGTTGATTCAAACTAAGGTTTAGACTCCATCCAACAGAATACGATCCATCCTTGTTTAAATCAATAACTGATGTTATTTTTTTTTCCTGAAGGGTATTCAGAGACAAGAATTTCAAAGACCCACAGCAGGGAATGCTCGCTCTCGAACGTCTTCATGCTGGGAAAGAATATTAAGCCTCGAGCAACATGTATGATATTTGTTACTATTGTTTCTCTCTCTCTCTCTCTTGCTGCTTGCTAGAGTTGCTCACTACAACTAAATTCCAATCAGGGTTTTCCTTAATAGTTAGTAATTCAACTCTAATGTATAAAGCTCTGTGATTTTATGATTTTGATTTTTAATTTTGAGCTGGAAAAGCTCGTCTTTCATACATCCGTGAGCATATTAGGCACACATTTCTCACCATGGCTTGGGAGGTCTACACCCTCTTATAAACTTTAACCATTGCAGTTCAAGTACTGAAATTTGTTCTCATAGTGGTTCAAGTTGGGGTACTCCGCAGTTCATATCCCTCTATATATTGGTAAATGGTAAAAATCCAATAGTTCACCTATGTGTGAGCTAACTGTTATATATGAACAATGTTCATTATTGATTGATTCTGACTGTTCCAAATTTGTCTAGATTTTGGGTTTTTTTCCTCTGTGCAATGTGATTGAAATTCTCCTTGGTATATATCTAAATGGAATAATTATCTATAGCCAAAGTCTAATGTCTATATTATTGACTATGTGTTCTCTTCAAATCGTAGGTTGATATGCTACGTAGAACACTTAGGCATTAGGAGGATGTGCACACAGCATTGGAAAGAGCCTTCACAAGACCTTTAGGAGTTCTCTCTTGTCTTCCATCATTTATTCCCCAAAATGTAAACCCAAAATACTGATGAACACAACAAGCTTTAGTAGGTGATTAAAATCATTGAATGAATGCCTTGAATATCTAGTTTGCAAGCATAATGTTTTAGTGAAAATTTAGCATTTAGAATTGTGGATGAAACAAGATGGGCATATATTTCACTTCACCTATTCTTGTATGAGAGTTTTATAATCCTATTCAGAATTCTTAAATCATATCCATATTCTTGTCTTCAAATGATGGATTGCTTTCCCTCTCGTAAGGGAATCATAGATAAAAAAAGTTTTATAGAAAAACCTACAATGGATTGATAGGTGGAACTATTTCTAAGGGATGACTTTCTGCTCTAATTATAGGCCTTCACAAATATAAAGTGTGAGCTATTAAATTTCTCAAAATGGTTTTGTCTGAGTGGAGGTGTCTAGAATCTATTATATTGAAATATATTTGACAGATATGCTTTCTTGCTAGCCTCTTTAGAAAAATCATCTTCTTGCAGAAGTAGCTTTGCGATAGCATCTTGAAAACAACTGATCAAGGTTACCCCTTGCTGAAAAAAGGGTAATAGGCAGCAATTGGCATAGCCAACATATGAAATCAGCTTTAATACTAAATAGTTCTCTTTGTATGGTATATATTTAATTGCTATTAGTCTCCCCTGTGGTATTAGGAGTGTATTAGGAGTGTATATTGAATATCATTGACAAGTATAATAAAATTCTTTCCCAGATCGGGTTCCTACAAGCCATGCAAGGGCCAAAAATCATGGCCTTGATGGAGGCTTCAATGCAACATTGCAATAGCAATTTCCGCTGGAGAAAACAGTCTTCCTGGTTGCTATTTCCAGCCAGCAGCTCCTCCTTAACGAAACCCTTGTCTTTAACTAGAAATGCTAGCCAAGAAGTTTGGCTTGTCAAAGATTTTTATGTTTTGGTCAGAAGAGGTAATTTTGGAGTCTGGTTGAAGCAATTATATATTTAGAATGACGGTTCCATCCAACTCGATGCTTTTGAGTATTTAGGTTCTAATTGACCTTTATTTCTAATGTTGGGTCCGTCCAACTCGATGCTTTTGGGTATTTAGGTTCTAATTGTCCTTTCCAGCATTAGGCAACAAATACTTGGATAGGTAAAAGGTTAAAGCCAAGCATACAATCTGATTGTCTTCAAAAAGACTAGTTAGAAAATGTTGGAAAAAGTAAAAACTGTGAAGAGAAGGTTGAGATTATCTTTGAAGAGCAAGATATTATTATTTTCAGGTGCAGTGGACAATATTGTTTGATTTTTAAGATGACTTAGTTGGCCTGGAAAAGATCTGGTCAAGTTGCAAAAGAACCCAGAAACGTTCGCTGTAACAAAGTAACTGGAGATATGCCATACCTAGGTGTCTCTTCTAGAAAAACAACATACATCATGGCTATTTATCCAAGGGTCTATGGATAAGAGCTGACCCATACATGGTATTTAGAACAAGGGTTGGACCATAATAGGGAAATTATTAATCAATGTGTACCAGTACAATTGTTGGACTATGGATAGGTGCTGACCATATGAAGCATTCAACCATAGAAAGGCCATCTTGCCATTGGGTATCTCTTGTTACTTACTGCTGTTGATATCATTTCACCACTGCTATGGGTTATTAGAGGATTTTCTGATACTATTTCCAACTAAAACACTGTCCAAAATTCTTGTAGCTTGCTGCAGGTCACTAACTGAGATTATAGATACTGCCCATAATTTTTTTTTGAAGTCACAGACTGCCAAGATTCAATAATTATTGTTGTACACAGATATGATTTAGTGTTTTTAGGCATCTTCAATACCCAAAAAGATTATTGCATTCAAAAAGATTATGTTTCTGAGAATTGGGAGAGATGGTTACAGATAGTAGTTACTTTGAAAGCTATTGATTCATTGTATGGTTGGATACTGAAACATTTTTACTTTCTCTTCCTGAAAAGTGCACATATTCATTCCAGAATCGGATTTTGGAGTCGACACTACGATACACGTTGAGGCAATAAAGGGGCCAGGTCGAAAGGCTGTGAATCAATCCCCTTAAATAATATAAAGGCAATATTCTATACCTTAAAGATAAATTGCTTATCTGCTTATATGGAAAAGACAAAATATATATTTAATTTGATGCCGATGAGTAAATATTTAGTAAGTAGTCTTTGCAGCTATACCCAACAAAAAAATGGCGGCTTTAAATTGATACTACAGCATGAAATTCTTAATATTAGGTCCTTATCTAAGTTAGGCGGCTTTAAATTGATACTGTAATGTGAAATTCTTAATATTAGGTCCTTATCTGAGTTAGGGACAAAATGTTCCACCAGCCAATGCCATATATCAAACTACCCAACATGTGTTTTACCTGTCAAACCCTCCTGCTTTCGATTATGGAGACTAATGCAATAGGGCAGTACTAGGAAGGATATATGTATAAGGAAGTTTATGAATCGATTACAAGTTTTCCAAACTTTCATTCATCTAGTATTGATTTTGTCTATTGCATTCTTTACAAACTTCTCTGCTCCAGCATCATCTTACTCCACCAATGCTTTTCATTGCTCTGACACTACTCGGGTTTGTGAATCCTTTATCACAACTAAAGGATACTAAGACATTGATAACAGTGCAATCACTTTTTGATGTTACCCCTATTGACATTACCTTTGATAAAATATTCAGCACCACACCAAGGATCAGTATGTATTTGTAAAGAAGAGTTGTTCATGCTTCCCTTCTAGGAAGCAATATTTGACTAGCACTACACATACTATCATGAAAAATGGTGGGTTTTTGGCACCAATGGTGGAAATAGATTTTGAAGGACTTGCATAACTGTCTAGCACATCGATAATTGCACATTTGGGGTGGTGGTCACTATGGATCTCCTCTGTGGGTGCTCCAATAATGTATTGAATTTTCTCTGAAGTTATTTCTACAAGATCAGAATACTCTTGCCTCAATTGCAACTAGATTCGGAGTTAACATGCAAGACATTGTGATAGTGAACAACATAACAGATCCAAATTTCCTCTGTCAGAAATGTCTATTACATACCCATCAATTCAGGGGAGATTTTTACTTTATTGAAGCACACCCCATGAACAACATAACATATCCAAATTTCATCTATGTCAGAAATGTCTATTACATACCCATCAACTAATGTGAGATTCTTACTCTATGGAAGCACACCCAATGAACAACATAACAAATCCAAATTTCATTTGTGTCAAAAATTTCTATTACATACCCATCAACTCAGGTGAGATTCTTACTCTATTGAAGCGCACCCACATCATTACACTTAATGGTCTGTAATCAATAGTATTGCATTTTAAGAATCATGCATAAATATTTAGTCGTACATTTTAGGAATCATGGTGTCATGTATTGTATGTTTTCTCTTTTCTGAGAATTGGTTATAGCCCTAGCTATTAATTATATATATTTCAGGAGGCAATTTCCATGGACAGTTCGATTGAAAGTTGCAATAGGTGTTGAAGCATTATATATATATATATATATATATATATATATTTCAAGAGGCAAGGAGAAGTCATATATATGTATAAATTTCCTTGTACACCTCAACTGAAAGTGGCAATAGGTGTTGTTGAATCATTATATTACTTACATAATGGATTTTTTTTGTCAATCATTCACAGAGATGTGAAGTCTTTCGATATCTTGCATTCTGAAGAGTTTGAACCACAAGTATAAATATTTTCAAGCAAGAAGCATCAAGACTAAGTTTGATGGTTCAGTATTATTATAAATCTTATTCGTGATCTAGATTTGTAAACTGAAACTTGGAATTCTACACCAATGAAAATTTTCAACAAAATTATTGTGGCTTTAACTATAATAGTTGTAATATTTTGGGCTAGCAAGGTGGGCGTTAACATCTTCATATATCACATGCAGTGATGTTTTAAGAACATTTGGGTATGCAAAAATCTTCCTGGGTTCAATTGGTCATTTTCATATTAAGGTTATTCAATTTCTAACCATACTATTCAGTAATTGTGATAGTAGTTTAACATGTATCTTGCTCCATAAAATTTTTGTTTATGAAAACGTTAATGACAATACAAATGTAGCAATCCGTTGGACGATTATTCGCAGGGATGATGTAGCAATTCATCAAGCTTTGATTAACTCAGGATTGGAAGAAGTGAATTTTATTGCTGGCAATATATTTCTTTATGATTGCTTATAAGTTTTCCATGGCCACAGTGGTTTCATATTCTTATCTGGCCAGGAACATGAATTGATCATGCTTTACCTCAAAGAAAATTAATATTAACTAAACATTGACTTCTCTAAAGCATTCCTTTATGTCAGAGGCAAGCTCATGGATGGAAAGGAGGAACTTCATACTCCGTTATCTTGGCTGCAGATCTGAGCAGTGTTTACCTAGAGGAACAAATTGTACACATGAGACAAGGTATGTATCAGAATGAAGAGCATGCCTCATCATCCACAAAGCAGAAGGAACCTCTTGGAAATGCTGAACAATTGAAGGCAAAGAGAGTATTGCATAGGTCTCCCTCATCAGGAGATTTATCTGATCATGTTAGGAAACAAGGAAAACAAGATTCTTTTTGTAGGAAGTCTGCCTCATTCCATGAAAGAGATTTCACCGGATAGCAATCTTAGAACACTGAACAGAGTCCCCAGAACACATGATAGGGCTTTGGAAACTGGAGGTTTTCATAGAAGACAATTGTCTCTGGGCTCTATACCAGACACCCAGAGCCTCCTCTTTCTATCCCAGGCTATGAATGGTAGCCTTAATTTTTATAGGGGGCTTGAAGAAACAAAGGCATTAGAACTCTCAACAGAGCAAAGGAAATCAAGGATACCAGTTGTTAGCCATGAGAAAGAGAACCAGTTGCATTTGAAAGCTAAGAACCTACATGCTTTGCCTCTAGACCGGAGCTCAAAAACAAATCTCACTCATTCGTACAGCTCTTATGGAGACACAACCCCTAACACCAAAGAAAAAGGTAGCAAATTTGGAATCATGTATGATACCAAAAGACTTGCTTAAAGAACATACATTTTTTTATGTGCACTTTAACAATATTATATGAGTATTCATTTCAAGTTGTAAAGAGCATACATTTTTTTTATGTGCACCTGCACTTTAAGAATGTTATATGAGTATATATTGATTCAATTATGTATGATATTATGACATCTTCCAGACACAGCATACTCCAGTGATTACTCATTTTGGACCAACGAAACTACCATCTCTGAATATTTTTGAAGATGGGAAAAGTACACAACAAAATAAGCTTTCTGAAGATATTGTAAAGTGCTTGATGAGTATTTTTTTGAAGCTAACAAGGCCATCGTTGGCAACCAATAAGGAGACACCATCAATAGCTTCATGGTCAACTTTTTCAAGTGTAAGCCCAAAAAGCTATGGCTCGAGAAGCACTTTAAACTGTAAAATACCTGTGGACATTAGAGGAAATTTGGGGTCTAAAATGGGCCTTATAAGAAAACGTGCCAAAATAAGTTTTTGTGAGTTGGAATTCAAGAACCAATAGAATTTCAA
>LPNX010494240.1:113429-127493 GCA_001517045.1 Pseudotsuga menziesii
TTAAGAAGAAATACATTTCAAATATCCTTATGGTGTTTGTTCTGAAACAATTCTGAGAGATATTGGTCCATACAAACATTTCCATGATATCTCTGTAGTCTCATTTGACTTGGAATGGCTCCCAAGCTGTGCTTATTTATTCAGAAGATTGAGGTGTGTTTGTCACTTTATTGGAATACCAATAAACATCTCTTAAATGCTATTTGGCCAAATCGTTCACCTGTACTGATTCCTTTACTGTAAATAATCTAGATTATTTGTGTTGATCATTGAAAGGTCAATTAGAATCCCTTACAACGTTTCCATTCTCATTTAGTCATTTTTAGGTTTGGCCTAATTTATAAGTCTCTGCTTTTCAGATTTCTTGTGAGCAAACTATGTTCTAGAGATGTAAAGGGCTTGACATATCAGCAGAAGCTAGCCTTTTGGATCAACATTTACAATGCCTGCATGATGGTAACATAACCCCTTATTTACATCTATAGCTTCTTTTTATTGCTATCACAACAAACTCATTAATGGGCTCTCCCAGTTTTTGTCTATTGCTTTCTAAACAACTGATCTTCACTTTAGGATGCATATTCTTGTGACTAATACAAATTTAACTTTTACACTTGAGAAACTTTAGGCCTTCGTTGAACATCAAATACCAAGCACCCCTCAGAATGTTGTTTCACTCATGCGCGAGTTATGACAGCCAAAAATGAAGAATGCAATTAATTGACTTTATTGCTTGTTTCCTATAGTAGTAGCTGCCTATATCAGAGGGTGAACATTGAAGGCACTTTTTATAACTTATATAATGACAGGTTACCCTACTTCTGCAATGGAAATAAGATTATGAAATAATTTGTAGAATTTCATATTTCCACTGTTTTGCAGTCATTTAATTTCTGTGAATACTGTGATGGGAGGGTTACACACAGTCCTTAATGTTGGAGGGAAATCGATGAATGCATTGGCTATTGAACATTTCATACTTCGACCACCCTTTCACTCAAAAGATGTAATTTTGTTTATGTAATAATTTTCCATTTCAGAAAAGACATTTTAAATTCTTCCAGTTATGTATCTAACTGACCTTCCCAAGTTGATTGAATGTTAGGCCTATTGGAAAAATGGAAAATCTGAAGAGGAGGCAATGATGCAGAGTGTTTATGGTTTAGAGTGGTCTGAACTATTGATTACCTTTGCATTGTGTTGTGGAAGTTGGTCTTCTCCTACTATAAGTAGTAGCTCTGCACCTGGGCTTATGTGTTGTGAATAAATCTGCCTATTAGTTCTGGAAATGAGTCTAAAAGAAAATGCATGGTGTTCTGCTTGAGCCCTAAGCTTTGCAGCTCAAAATTAAAATCAAATTAAAAGGCAACATATAAAGAAAAATAGATGTCTAACTTGCATGGAAATGGATATGGGTTTGCTAGACTCTTTGAAAAGTCAATATCTAAATGTGTGAAAATGGAACTTGGAATGCTTCACATTTGAAATTGTTGCAACTTGGTCAATTTAATCTTGCAACTTGGTCAATAGGTGGAATTCTTATGTGTTTGCCAATGATGTTGTTTTTCTTATTAATAGGCTGTGCTGGTTAGGCGATGATAGATACTGGACCACTTGTTTCTCTCTTCTTTGGATTAGTACTTGGGGTTTGTATTTTTCTCTCTTTATCTTTGATTCATGTTAATATTACTGATTTGTATTTTGCTTTGTTATTTTCATGATAAAACACAATTTTATATCAAGTTTAATTTGTTCTATTTCATCAATGGTTTGTAGTTTCATATCAATCCAAAGGAGCTAGACAATGAGGATCTTGCTTTCCTCTATCACATTGAGGCGTGTACCTCAGTTGGGGATCTGATCTTACCTCTGGTTCAGGAATTCCAGAAGCATCTGCTCAAAACCTTCTTCAATGGACATTAGGTTCACAATGAAAGTGCCAGCCATCAACAGAGCAGGAATAGAAAAATAAACTGCATTACTGTAACAAACATTTATGGGTCCATTAGGTAGTTCTTTTGACTCAACTTCTTTCTTTTTTTGTTTTCTAGAGATATATAATTAATTGTAGACTAAGCTTTCCTCTGGTTCAGGAATTCTAGAAGCATATGCTCAAAACCATATTCAATGGACATTAGGCTCACAATGAAAGTGTTATCCATCATCAAAGCAGGAATAGAAAAATAAACCTATATTATTGTTACAGCAGAAATCTTTGGTGCTGAGTACACAGTTCAGTTCAGTTCAGTTCAATGATATATCAGCCCTATGCAATGTTCATCAATTTCTCAAGCTTTTCATGCATCAGTTCCTACTCCAACCCTTCCAGTTGCTTAGTATACTTCACAACCGCCACATCTATCAAAGGGAAGTGGCTGCCTTATCCCATTTTGAACCCTCTACATATCTGATAGTGATTCCTGCAATTTCATATATCCTTGAAAGAGTTTCACAGTAGAAAGTTGAGAGACATGTTATGGGCTTGCAATCGAGGACTGCTATTATGTATAGTGTGATGAAGAAAATCAAAGGTGTAATTTCAAATCTGTTGTGACTGAAATGGAATGAATTTGTTTATGCTCTTGATTTCAGGCTTGAGCAAAGTCAAAGCAATGCTGTATTCTTCAACTTTTCCTTCTTGAAAATGCACATTTTTCTGCCTAGTTGGTGGAAAATTTGTCTTAAGATGTTAAGTATTTGCGAGAATGTCTCTATATGAGTAAGATGTAACTATACCGAGTGGGTTCTTGGAACCTTCTTCATTTAAAATGGTGGGTGGTTGTACTGGTTGATGCTTTCATTTATATGTAACAGATACTTGTAAGAGTTCTCCTGATTTTTATTTTAGGCACCAACAAGTCAGCATTTCTATTCTATATAATTTGGGGTCCTGTGTAAATTTACACCTTTCAATAGCTATTAAGGACTAGAACTTCCAAGAACACTTTTGAGGTTAGTTTATCTACTTTATTGCTTATGGTTAGTCAATAAAGCAAGTCAGCATGAAGGCTGACTGTTGTTATTTCTGCATTTCTTTCTTATGACAGAAGTGTAATGATCTCACATAAATGAAATCTCAGATGGATGCATAAATGATGCTTTTATTTTTGTGTTTTTGTTTTATATTAGTAGCTAAAGAATAGAAGTTATATTCAAGTTTTCAAGCTGTGGACAATCTAAGTTATTAGTACCAATAATATGGATAATCTAGATTGCCTCTTAAAATTAGTTAGGCCATGGTCTAGCAGTAAGGTAATGATGACCTAGGTTCAAATATGGCTGAAATTGCTTTCCCTTGTTAATATAGGAATCTATTTGTATAGTGCAACCAAACAAAGGCTTCTGGATGTGGTTGGTTGGTAAAAGGGATCTTTGGGCTTGACTCTCAGAATTCCCTTTTTAATATGGGTGGAGTTTTTACTACGTTTTTCTTCCAAAGGCTTGACTCTGAGAATTCCCTTTTTAATATGGGTGGATTTTTATTACGTTTTTCTTCCAAAGGAATTTTACTACATTTTTCTTCCAAAGGAATTTTACTACATTTTTCTTCCAAAGCAAACAAAGACTTTTGGATGTGGTTGCTTGGTAAAAGGGCTCTTTGGGCTTGACTCTAAGAATTCCCTTTTTAATATGGGTGGAGTTTTTACTACGTTATTCTTCCAAAGCAAACAAATACTTTTGGATGTGGTTGCTTGGTAAAAGGGCTCTTTGGGCTTGACTATGAGAATTCCCTTTTTAATATAGGTGGAGTTTTTACTACGTTTTTAATATGGGTGGAGTTTTTACTACGTTTTTAAGTGGTACCATATGAAGCATTGTGCACTCTTGAAGTTCAAAGGCATGACCCATGAAGATGAACTAAATGGATTTTGCATGTAAATAACAAATAATTTAGCGCTTAGCATTTACAGTAAAATTTAGTTTAGCCAAAATACCAAAACCTACACCATGGGTGTATAACTGGTAATTGTGGTTTAAGAAAACTATGGATAATCTATTGGGTACTTGCAGAGTGCTAGAATTATATTGTGGAAGCACCCTTAACAAGAGGATGTTTGATTCGCATAGGGAGTTTTAACATGCAAGAGTTCACCTCTCATCTTGTGCTAATGTAAATTTTGATGTACTTCAGTGAAGCTTCTATATCAGTATTTTTTTCTGCGAATCAAGAATGCAATTGTTGTCCATGCTGAGCCACCAGTGAAGAAGATCAGTTTATTAACAATGAACATTATACATATTTAACAATTTCACATGCTTGTTATAAGCACGTTTAAAAGGTATGATTAAGAAGGCTCATATTCATGGAGTTGTTGAAGTTTATACCATAAGAAAATGCATGTCTTCTTGAGGGTGATCTTTGCATAGACAATCATATCATATAATGAAATCTAAAAGCTGATATTTGTTTTTGTCCTATACCCGGGTAAAATAAGTTAAGGAGAAAAGTGTAGACATAGATATGGTTTTGTAAGCACATATGAGTATAGCCATAGTTTGTAGCATATCCACTATATGGTTAGAAATTAGTAGTTTTAAGAACATTGTATTGGACATGATTTGGGTAGGAACTAACAAACAAGTTGATTAATATGGAGTAAAGAAAAAATGGGACCTAGTTGTTTTATTTTTTGGTGGTTAAGTTGGTTGTGGTTTATTTCCTTTCTAAGAACCAGTTCCTCCGATATCTTTCTCATTCCAAGATGAGGCACCATGTCTTTTGATTTGTGCAGATCCTACACATCATCTCGATTGTAGTTTCAATTAGACATAGGGCTTGCAACTGGATTCAACATAAATTTCTCTGGGTAGAAAAACATTTTGGGTACTACCAAAATCTCACTATCAGTGCCACAATCATCCATACTGCCATATTCTCAATTGGATTTGGCCTAGAATCAGAATCTTCGCTTTCTTTGTTGTACAAGAGGTCATCAACCCTCACTTGAGTTTCTAGACCACGGTGCACCATATCTTGTTTCTAACATTTTCTTCCTCCATAGTAAGATCGAAAATCCTTCTTTATGACCAGCTGGCTTTTCCTGGAATAACGTTGGGATCTCCATAAATTCTTGTTTGCAACAAGTGACCTCTCTCAATATTGGTACAGAATATATATTTATTCTCCATTTTTTTTGGCTCACTTCAATGTTACACTTTTTTTTCTCACTTACCCACTAACAACTACCTTAACGACATATTATTGCACCTTCCCTGGGGAAATTGCTAGTTTTACCTATCAAGCTCTCACACACATACACTATCGTCATGAAACTTTGATTTGATATTTCCAATACATTAGGTCCCAATATGTTGGGATTCCACTATCCATTCAACATTCCTATATGCTCTCTTGATTGCAAACCTCAATGCTCAACCTATTGTACATTAGATCTCGATATGTCAGGATATAACTTTCCATTGACATTCTTAGCATGCGCTAGTTTTTATTCTTCCCGATGGCTGGACAATGATGTTATGACCTTATCTAACGGTTGTGATCATGTTTGACAACTCATCAAACAATTGTAGTCACATCCAATATAACTTCCATTGATATGCTATCAATATTCGACCCATATATATTCTCTCATATCCATTCTTGGATGCAAATATCGATGTCCGATCTCCTATATGACTTCCCTTCATAAATCATTTATAAAATACTCTTTTGGATGCATATTCTGATAGGTCTCCTTCAATAGGGTGACTTCGATATTTCTCTCCCAATTGTCCCATTAGATGTATCATTAGAGGAAATTTCAACTCAAAATGGGCCTTTTAACTTTTATTCAAATTCCATGTCATCATGTGTTAGCCAATGAAATTGCTTTAAATTTGAAATACTGTATAGGTCTTAAACACTTTTTTAATATAAATTTGGGGATAGGTATCATAAAAAAAACTACTTTTTTGTTTGTATTTTTGACATATCTCCCCGTGTTTTTACTCAAATTTAGATCGAGAGAGCTCGTTGGATGCGGAATTAAATTCCACATCCAACAAGTACCCACTAGGCATACTTTTGACGGACCTCGCTACCCCAAAAACAAGAAATACCTGAAAAAATGGAATGATGACATCATCATTCCATTTTTTCAGGTATTTCTTGTTTTTGGGGTAGAGGGATCTGTCAAAACCATTCCGAGTGGGTACTCGTTGGATGCGGAATTTAATTCCACATCCAATGAGCTCTCCTGATCGAAATTTGAGTAAAAACACGAGGAGATATGTCAAAAATACAAACAAAAAAGTAGTTTTTTTCTTTTCTTCCTCCAAAATTAATAAATATTATTTTATTATTTTAACTATTATTTTATTAGTTCATTTTAGGAGGCCCATTTTGAGTTGAAATTTCCTCTAATGAATGTTGCATCTGATACCTCCATGAATGACTAAGATTGCTTCTTCATGGAACTCCTATGAAAAAAATGCATAAGATTGCTTCTTCTTGGAACTCCTATGAAAAAATGCAATGCATTTAACTTCTCTACGCCAAGTCTGCAACGATACCTAAAAATCCTTAGGGAGTCTCGCTAGAAAACTCCTAAAACAATCCTACAATGGTTCCTAAATGCTCCTTATCAAAGTATGAAATGGTCCTTGTGAGCGACAAAGAATCCAAAAACAATCTCTGGGATGAGAAGACTATTGCTTTATCCATTGAGCTATGGAGTCAAAATTATAATTGAAATCAAAATTGGTTGTAGAGTCAACCCACTCCTAAACATTAGAAAATTATGATTGCAGACTTATTTTATTTGCTCGATGGAGTAGGTGGTTAAATTACAACAAATTAATTAAAAACATATAAAAATGTTAATAAAAGGAAAATGTTATAATAAAAAGGTATTTAGTAGGTTATTTCATATTAAGAAGAAAGGCTTAATATACCTACCATTCGCAGGATACTCCAAAGGTTTCTCTTTTAGGTTGGTCAGGTAAAAGGTGTTAGGAGAAAAACCTATTCCTTATTTGATAATGAAAGGTCATATCCATAGGTTATCAAATTATCCATGTTTCCCAAGATTTTTATGCCTTTTGTATTACATTATTTTAAGGCCTCTTTATGTAAATCCTTGATTCCTAATCTTTTATCAAACATTTCCTTCATCTTAACCCAATACTCTTTAAATACTTGATATACCTCTCTTCTCTATTCTTGGATCCCTATCAATTGATTCACACATCTCTTGAATTTATTAGGTTTGGATACTAGGTATTTCGATGTCTTCATCGCTTGTATTTTTTAGTTGAATATGCAAGACCACCTCAAGTCTATATACGAACTTGAAAGGTGCCTTTCTTGTGGATATTTTTGTAGAAATATTGTTTAGCCATAAAACATACTTGAGCTATGAATCCCATGACTTCTTATTTTCTGTCATATTTCTCTTTATGATACTCATAAGATTCTTGTTTCGAGACTTAGATGGATACCTTGTAGGGAGAATAATCAAGGCCAACACAAACAAAAAGAAAATTAGGCATCAAATCATACTTATCTCATTAATGCATATAAGATGACTCTTGGGTTCATATTCCCAAGACGTCTCTTAGACTTTTGAGATGACTCTTCATCTCCACCTAACCTAATGGATTAGGTTCTAATATTCAACCCCTCAATCTAAACACATGTATCGAAGTCTAAGTAGAGGGACGAAATATAGAGAAGGACAGCTACAAATGGATAAATAAGATCTTTGAATTAAAGGCTAGCAAAAGTTGATGTCTTCTACTAAATGGGTGGTTTAATAATTACCATAAAGTTTGGAACTTGATGCTAACTCTAATTTTGTCTTAGTGGTTCTATGGAACTTGGCTCTGACCAAGGTTCTCTCTCAACGATTCTTTATGGAACTTAGCTCCAGGGATCAGTATTTCCTTCTCGAAATAGTGGTTTGAGGACCACCAAAAACTAATGTCTAGAATAAGCAAAAGGAGACTAATGTCTTCTACTTAATGGGTGGTTTTAGGATGATAAAAGCCAAAATAAATCTTAGTGGAACATGGCTTTGACTATGGTTTAGTGGTGTAGCTATCGATCAAAGCTACTATGGAAACTGGCACAAGGTTCTGGATATGGCTCCGGAACTGGTACAGGTCCACTTATTCTTACTCACTTGTTTTTTACTATAAATCACTCCCTCCTGTCAGGAACAAGGTGAGGAGAAAAAGATCTCTCATCTACAAGATGTGTCATTACTCGAGAATGAATTCTTTGGTATGACTTGTAAATATTTTTTTGTTGTTGATGACCATTTCCAAGAAGTGATCCATCCATAGTAAATATTTTCTCTTGTAGTTTTCTTCAAAATGAATCATTTCTCTGAAAAGTGGGTATGCTTTCCACAATGCTTATAGGGGTGATGATCAAAACATTGATCTTTCAAATGGACAAATCAATGACAATGTTGGCAATTCAAAATTTGAACTAGAGTGGATGAAGATGAAATTTATTTTAAGAACCCAACACTCTGAAACTGGATTGGCTTGAAGCAATCAGGAATGTGAATTGTCACTTCCTTGTCATATACAATACTAGTATTGTGCTTGTTGTGGGTGTATCTTCTCATGGTTTGATGACATGCTTCAGAAGTGTAGTCATAACCTTTGTATGCATAACTTCATCTTCATTTTCTTTCATTTCTAAAGTGGATCCATTGATTTGATTATGTGTTTCTAAAGTGGCACCATTATGTGTAGGTTATTGAAAGGAATCACAAAGAAGATTGCACTAAATATGAACATGTTTAGAATTTGTTTCTTCTTGTTGGAGCTGCAACTCAAGATATAGAAACTTAAGTGTGTCTTCTGAATGTTGTACGTAGTTTTGAATATGAGTGAGAGTTGTTTTTTAACCATGATAGTGTTGTTAACAAAAGAGAGAAGTAGAGTGTTCAGTAACTACCTTAAATAATTGATTTAAGCTATTGATAAAATGTGATTAAAGACTCACTCAAATAAAGAAGGGATTCTTGCAACTCCACCATTTTACAAATAGACTCAGCAACTCAAACTAAGCAGAGGGTGTCAGATTCTACCAAAAATGCACCCAAGTACAATATAATTCAACTTTATTATGAAATATACAAATGAGTAGTTGCAAGTTACAAAATAAAAGTGAACTTACAACAATTGTGATTATGAAGTTGAATTGATGATGCTTCAATGTTGATGTTGTTGTATGATTGCTTGTTTGATTTTTTTTCATGATGCAAAGCTTAATGCTCATCGACAAATAGAAGTGTACCCAAATGAAACTTCCATGCAGTTCTTCTCCTCATAATAGAGGTATCACCAACATGGAAGTATCTACCAACACAGAGTTCGTAATGCATTTTTTTACCTCATGATTAGTGCAATATAATCTTTACAAACAATAATATTGGATACCCCATAGGGAAAATAATCATATGCAACACAAAAACAAGAAGAATTAGGCATGAAAGTGCACTTATCTCATTAATGTATGTACATATTAATACATGTGATATGAAGCTTGGGTTTGTATTCCTAAGATGTCTCTTGGAATTTGGAGATGAGTCTTCATCTCCTCATAACCTAATGTATTAGGTTACAATAGAGCCTATAAATTAATTCACACTTCTCTTGACTTTATTAGGTTCTACTACCAGGTCTTGCAACATATTCATTGTTGGTAATTCTAGTTGAATAGGTAAGATCATGTCTAGTCCATATACCAATTGGGAAGGTGCCTTTCTTGTGGATCTTTTTGTAGAAAAATTGTCTACCCATAAAGCATACCTGAGTTGTGAATCCCATGACCTCTTATTTTATATCCGAGTTCTCTTTATGATTTTCATAAGATTCTTATTTGAAGACTCATCTTAACCTTTTTCTTGGGGTAGTAATTTGAGGAGTTCCTGAGGATGTTGTTGTAATGTTGACAAATGGGTAGCATTTTGATAGAGTTGAAATATTTGGAGTTATCAGTTACTATCTTTTTAGGGAAGCCAAACCTAGATAAGTTTTTTTCTTCAAGGAACTTGATGACCATGAGGAAAATAACTTGTTTAGTAGGGATGGATTCTATCCATTTAGTGAAATAATCAGTAGCATTTAGAATTCACCTATGTTATCCACTAGAAGGAGGATGTATTTCTCCTATAAAGTTTATGCCCCATTGTTGGAAAGGAGCCTCAACTTGTACTAGCTTCAAGAGTAGTGCTGGCAATTTCTCCTTTCTGGAAAAAGTATGATAGGGTACACAAGCTCTTACAAACTTATGATTGGAGAAAAGGGTTGGATAAGAATATCCAAATCTAAAGATTTTGTGAGTTGTACCACTAGTAGAAAAAATCTCTTTGCAAATTCCCTAATGCATATCTTTGATCAGTGTTTTGACCTCATTTTATAGTAGGTACTTGAGAAGGAGAACTTATGGAATTTTTTCAATGTAGGTCCATTCCCACAACATGATATCTGACAGTTTTAATAAATTTGTATTGAAACAACTTTTTTACATCCTTCTCTTTCAAAGGAAAAAACACAATATTCACCTGTTACTACTTTTGTCTAAAGGTTTTTGCATATTCTTTGAGGGGAATTTGATGTTTGAAAATCCTTGGATCATAGGTTTTAAGGTCCTCATAAATCCATGTGAATATTTTTGAACAAATTAGTGTATCATTCTTTCTTTTTGAGGGAAATGGTTCTATACAACTTGATGATCTTTGGGTTTGGGAGAGATTCTATATTGTAATTTTTTATCTCAAATTATTAAATCTTCATGGTTGATTTTGATGGGACTTTGTATAAACTGAAAACATCTCTAATGAGACCAACCCTTTTGGAATATAGTTGGTCTTGATTTGCAATATTTTTTGGCCCCCTATCATCTATGTGAGTGCTTCGTTTGAATCATGCTTTTCATCAAGGTTTTCCATTTCCTACTCTTCTTCTTCCTCTGAATCTATATGCATGTATGCATAATCCTTCACAATATTTAGGATGATATTGTTCTAGTGCTCATTTTTTAATAATTTCCCTTGTTTGATATTATTAGGGATGAAATCTTTATACATGTGTTTTATGGAGTAGGAGATATGATTCAAATCACGAGGAACAAAATTGATCATTGTTTTCTCTATGATTTAATTCCAAGGGTGTTATAGCGATGTTGATGGCCTAAAATAGTTGTCAAACATGTCTCATATAGCATGCTTGTACTATCTCATCATGGGATGTCTATACTGGCATATTTATCTTATCTAATTTACTCTTAAGTATGAGTCCCCAAATATTTTTTAGTTTTTTGGTCTTCATTTTCTTGGTTGTATCTAGTCCTAGGAAGAGCAATTCATACTAAACTACATTGTTCATGCATTCAAAATTTATTTTGAAGGCATGAGTGAATTCCTTACTAGATGGAGATCTCATCAACACACCTACACCATTTCCTTATCTATTACAATCTCGATCAAAGTGCATGTTCCAAATACCATTCCCATTGATCCCCTATATTTATACAACACTTAGAAGTTCTATTTGGCCTTGAATGGGGGAATGGTGGTTGAGAAGGAAGTTCCCTAAGTAACTAGTGGTATAGGAAGGAAAATTGGTGGGACTTTGAGGGTCACTGATAACATAGGTTATTTTGGATATCTATTTAACCTGCAAGTTTCCCCTTTTAAGTCTGGGATGGTAACATATGAGAAGTAAAACCTCCTTTATGTTGGTGGATATAGTGAAGTTGACCCATTGGTCAACATTATAATCAACACTCCCCCTTAATGTTGACCACATAAAACACATAGAACAAGGATTTAATACACATAGAACAACATGAGTTTGCTATTTTTTGTTGAACTATTGTAACTTCGACGAATATTCTATATGTATCTTTTTGTGGTCCCCGATGGTTCTATCGAGAGAACCACTTGTATTACTTTATACCCCGATGCTTCTAATCGAAAGAACTAATAAGAGTCATGAGGTAGTCCCCTCTAAAATTTGTAAAGGTGGGTCATTAGCACCCCAATATGGTTACTTGAGCCTACATATGTAAATCGAGCCTACATGATTAACTTGAGCCTACATGTCAGATGAGTTAATTAAAGTGAATGGATGAATATAAATAGAGGTGTAGCGCTCCTCATTTAGAGCACACACTCTCACTTGTGTAGCGCATTAGTGGTGAAGAGAAGAGTAGCTGGAGAAGGAGGAGCATCAGACTTTGATCTCCTTGTTGGTTTAATCTTTTACATTTTGGGGCATCTATATTGAGGAATATTTTGTTGGGTTATTCCCTTTAGGGTTTTCCCAGGATAAATCTTTGTGTTCCTTTTGTATGCTTGTGCTTGTCTATCTTTCAGTGATCTTGTTTATATGCTTTTGTTATGAAATCGAAATGAAATACTAATGTCTTAGCTAAGCATATAAAAATTTAACATGGTATCAGAGCCACCCTGAAAGAATACATTGTGCAGCTACATAAGCTAGGGATTCTTAATTTTTGGTTCTCTCTCCACAATCGATCAGCAAACAAAGGCTAGTATGACTCTCCATTGAAGGGCGCATCTTTCTGTCGAAGCGGAATTCAATTCCGAGCATTTTCATTTTTTGGTGCGGGAAATTAGGGATTCTTGCAGAAGAAGAATTTTTGAGTGAGCCCAGCATAGGATTTCTCTCCTCATCAAAATAAAAGTTTAGATACTTGGATCAATATTTTTGGTTGGGTGAAACTCCGGGAAAGTCAAACCCTAGTTTGACCCTGAGCTAGAAAAACCCTAAATGCTAAAAATGATAAGTTTTGATACATTTGCTATATCCAGAGATTGGAGAAGTTTCAGGAGCTGAAAAATGCAGAGGCTGAAGATAAAATCCTAATTCACACTATGTCCAAAAAGAAGCCTCATATTCACTATATTTTGGGAGATATGATCCCTCCAAGTTAGGGTTCCATCCTCTTCCATAATTCATCCCTAAACAGGACACCTGGGGAGAATTGCAATATATTGGGCTATAGAAGTCCAAATGGAATTCCTAAATATGTTCCAAAAAGGGAACAAACTTTAATTTCTGTGGTTCGAATTTCAGACCTAGAATATGAAACAGTGACATGTGGAATTCTGTACAACTTTGTTGTTTTGAACAGTCCTATAACAGGTCACCTTGGGAAAAGGATCATAAATCCCAATTGGTGAAACAAATTCTAATGAAACCTATGATGTTGGATCAGGAACATGCGATTTTACTTCAGTGCAAAATTTCAAACATAGAGGAGTAGTAGTTTCGGAGATATCACAGAAACAGTGATAGACATTTCTGCAGAAGAAATGGGAAAACTAGGGCTTCCTCTTCCGGGAGCTTCCCTCCACCGTTTTCAGAAAAGGAGTACATAGGACAACTCCATTTGAAGATATCTATATTTCTATCCAATCATATTTGAAAGATTCCAATTTTTGAAAATTAGGGTTTCTTTGACAAACCCTAGATCATCCAGCTCTAGAAGCAGGACGAACACCTCAAATCGGTAAGATCTAATATTTGCTATTTGCATTTGAGGTTCTCATTTCAAAGTGATCTATCACATCAGCTTGATGATAATATTGGTGAAGTTTAAAACTTCCAAGCATGGAAGTATTTGATCTCTCTAAAGAAAATGAATTGGACACCTTCATGAGTAGAGAGGTTCCAGTTCCAGAAGGAGATGAGGCCCAAAGCCTTAGACAAGAAGAACTTGATTAAGGACAAGAAGATCATTGTTGATTCAATAACGGATCAAATTGTACCACAAGAGTCTTCCCTAAAGACACCGAAGATGTTTGATTCCTTGATCAAGCTATTTGAAGATAAGAACATAAATCAAAAGATGGCTTTGAGAAAATAGTTGAAGAATGTGAAGATCCAGAATGCAGAACATCTTGAAGTGGTAGAAGAAGAAGTGGAGAATGCAGAAGTGGTGATAGCCACCTTGAATGGTCTCCTAGGATCATAGAATTCATTCATTCAAGGAATGTGTGCCAGAAGGAAGTGATTACTTTCAACAGACTCTGGGAAGAAGAAGAAGCTCGTCTCATAAGAAGAGAAGAAGAAAGA
>LPNX010494240.1:127812-174214 GCA_001517045.1 Pseudotsuga menziesii
TGCTACTTATCTAGAATGAAACCTCGTTGCTGAAATATTGGATTAGTGCACAATCTCAATGTTGTCCTGGTAGAGATGGAAGGCATCTAGAAAAGTTTCCGTGAGATATGGATGAATGTTGTATTGGATAAATAGTTGCATGATGCATAAGAAGTTGTTGTTATGCATATGTTTTATGAAATAGTTCTAACCATGCAATTGGTGCATTTGAATTGTAGGAAAGGTCCTGTACAACCTCCTACAAGAAAAGAAGGATGAGACTTGTTCCGAAGAACAAGTGATGAAAATTCAAGATTCACTCCAATAAACATGAATCTGAAGCTCCCAGGTTCAGAGACACCATGACGAAAGAAAGAGCTTCAGAGAGCGGTAGATCCACCTCGAAGGATGAAGACCACCATGGGTACGAGAGATAACTCAAGATGAAGAAAAGAATGCTATGCAATAAGCTATGATCAAAGAATAACAGTTGATCATGGGGAATGATGTATATGATATGATTTTGAGACATAAAGGGAAGTATATAGTATCTATGGATCTGCAAGAACAAGTGTACAAAGCAAGGTTCGTGATTTGCCTTAGAAAGAATAGACTATGACATGACATACTCTTTTGACAAGTATATATCAAGCATAGAACCACCTGTATAGAATGAAGAGGGAAGATGATACTCCACTTCAGGGGGAGTGACTACAGAAGATATCTGAGTTTGACATGGTACGACATGATGGAGAGCTTCGTGATGGATCGAGACTTTACCAAGAGTAAAGTGGGTTCCAACCTTCAAGGTTGAATGCAGAAGACTAGGATATGTTGATGATCTGACAAGACGAACTCATGGAAGATGTTATGATGAAAGAATACTAGAATGATGTTTGGGATATAGTACTCAAACCAGAAAGCAAGAATGTGGTATATTACAAATGGATTTGCAAGATAAAATATGTTGCTGATAGAAGTAAGGAAAGACTTGTGGCTAGAGGTTTCTATAAGAAAGAGGGAATTAATTCTGAAGAGACACTTACTCCAAGAAGCAAGGTACATGATGAAGTAAAGACAAGTCTTCGTTAATGGTATGATCGAGGAAGAGTTTTTCATCGAATAGTCACAAGGATTTGAATTTGAAGACAGATGGACTCACATATGCAAGATGAAGAAGGCCCTCTATGGCCTGAAGCAAGCTCCCAGAGCTTGGTATGGAAGAATAGATAGTTTCCTGTTGAACATGGGATTTACCAAGAGCAAAGATGATTCTAACCTTTACCTCAAGGTTGTAGAAGATGAACCTGTCATCTTGTTATTATATGTGGATGACTTATTCTTGACAGGGAGTGAGAAATAGATTATGGAAAGCAAGAAGAAACTAGCAGAAGAATTTGAGATGAAATACCTTGGGTTAATGCATTATTTCCTAGTTCTAGAAGTATGGAAAAGTTCAGAAGGAATCTTTCTCAACTAGGGAAAGTATGGAGTAGAGATATTGAAAAGATTCGATATGTTGGAATACAAAGCCATGGCCACACCCATGGATTCCAACTTGAAGTTGTTAGCTGATGACTCATAAGAGTTAGTGGATGTGACTCAATACAAACATATTATTGGGTCGTCAAATGTATCTAACAAATACCAGACCAGACATTTGTTTTTCTATGAACACCTTGAGTCAGTATCTAGTTCAACCTAGACGTGTTCACCAAATAGCTGCAAAACATGTGATGAGATATCTGAAAGGGACTATAGACTTTGGTCTATACTATGATGGAAACCATGACTATAGATTGTATGGCTATACAGATGCAGATTGGGCTGGAAGTATCTCAGATAGGAAAAGCACATCAGGTAGATGCTTTTCTTTGGGGTTTGCTATGAGTTCATGGTTTAGCAGAAAACAGTCCAGTGTTGCTCTAAGCACAGCCGAAGCAGAATACATAGCAGCTTGCTCTGCTAGTTGTGAAGCCATATGGATTCAGAAGCTGATGTCCGGATTATTCAACCTAGAGTTCGATACTACCGTGATTCTATGTGACAATCAAAGTTGTATAAAGATGACAGAGAACCCAGTATTCCATAACAGATCAAAGCACATAGAAATTAGGTATTTCTACATTCAAGATATGATGCAGAAGGGAGCCATAAAGCTCTAGTATGTGAGTACTGATGAACAAGTTGCTGATGTGCTGACAAAGCCTCTGTCTCGATTAAAGTTCAAACACTTTCAAGACAAGCTTGGCGTGGTTCAGAAATACCTTCCCCGAAAGGGGGAGTAGTGATGTTGCAGTGGGATTGTATCATCCCTAGGCACTTTCCCTAAAGAGATCCAGGGACCTCAGTCCTCGAGAATGAAGAGGGATTGTATCATCTCGGGACATATGTCCATAATGGATCTGGGGACTTCGGTCCTCGAGAATGTGGTAGGATTGTTTCATCCATGAACCTCAGTTTAGAATGGATCCGGTGACTTTAGCCATCGAGAATGTGGTAGGATTGTATCATCCGTGAATCTAGATTCAGAATGGATCCGGTGACTTCGGTCATCGAGAATGTGGTAGGATTGTATCATCCAAACCTTAGTTCAGAATGGATCCGATGACTTCGGTCATCGAGAATGTGGTAGGATTGTATCATCCGTGAACCTCAGTTCAGAATGGATCTGGTGACTTCGGTCATCGAGAATGTGGTAGGATTGTATCATCCATGAACCTCGGTTCAGAATGGATCTGGTGACTTCAGTCATCGATAATGTGGTAGGATTGTATCATCCATGAACCTCAGTTCAGGATGGATCCGGTGACTTCGGTTATCAAGAATGTGGTAGGATTGTATCATCCGTGAACCTCATTTCAAAATGGATCTGGTGACTTTGGTCATCGAGATGGTGGTAGGATTGTATCATCCGTGAACCTCGGTTTAGAATGGATCCGGTGACTTCAGTCATTGAGATGGTGGTAGGATTGTATCATCCTTGAACATCAGTTCAGAATGGATCCGGTGAATTCGGTACTCGAGAACATGGTAGGATTGCATCATCCCTGGACTGAAAGTCCAAAAGAGATCCAAAGACTTCTTTGTCTTTGTACTGTGATTTGCAGGTTGTTGCTGATGATGATGAGGTTTCTGATCGAAAGGTCAAAGTGCTGAAGATGATGTTTCTGATCGAAAGGTCAAAGTGTTGAAGATGATGTTGCTGATCGAAAGGTCAAAGTGATGAAGATGATGTTGCTGATCGAAAGGTCAAAGTGTTGAAGATGATGTCGCTGATCAAAAGGTCAAAGTGTTGAAGATGATGTTGCTGATTGAAAGGTCAAAGTGTTGAAGATGATGTTGCTGATTGAAAGGTCAAAGTGCTGAAGATGATGTTGTTGATCGAAAGGTCTAAGTGCTAAAGATGATGTTGCTGATCAAAAGGTCAAAATGCTGAAGATGTTGCTGATTGAAGCTGTCAAAGTGTTAATGATGATTAAGACTGAAGATTGAAGATGAAGACTACATGATGTTGAAAAGCTTCCAATGATTTATAGATGTGTTACCGTGATGATGTTGATGATGTCATATCTCTCTCTCTCCTATTATTGTTGTTGTTGATGTTGTTATAGAAAACCCTTCTTGTTAAGGGGGAGTGTTGAAATATTGTAACTTCGAAGAATATTCTATATGTATCTTTTTGTGGTCCTCGATGGTCCTATCGAGAGAACCACTTGTATTACTTTATACCTTGATGCTCCTAATCGGAAGAACTAATAAGAGTCATGAGGTAGTCCCCTCTAATTGTAAAGGTGGGTCATTAGCACCCCAGTATGGTTACTTGAGCCTACATGT
The DNA here is from genome assembly GCA_001517045.1 of Pseudotsuga menziesii. Classification (NCBI taxonomy): domain Eukaryota; kingdom Viridiplantae; phylum Streptophyta; class Pinopsida; order Pinales; family Pinaceae; genus Pseudotsuga; species Pseudotsuga menziesii. The sequence goes on from LPNX010494240.1 coordinate 131,629, forward strand.
GTAACTAGAGCCTACATGATTAACTCGAGCCTACATGTCGGATGAGTTATTGAAAGTGAACGGATGAATATAAATAGAGGTGTAGCGCTCCTCATTAGAGCACACACTCTCACTTGTGTAGCGCATTAGTGGTGAAGAGAAGAGTAGCTAGAGAAGGAGGAGGACCAGGCTTTGATCTCCTTGTTGGTTTTATCTTTTACATTTTCGGGCATCTATATTGAGGAAGCTTTTACTGGGTTCTTCCCTTTAGGGTTTTCCCAGGATAAATCTTTGTGTTCCTTTTGTATGGTTGTGCTTGTCTATCTTTCAGTGATCTTGTTTATATGCTTTTGTTATGAAATCAAAATGAAATACTAATGTCTTAGCTAAGCATATAAAAATTTAACATTTTTGGGGGGTCAAGTTGACTACAGTAATTCTATAGATGCACTTGAGCTCAAGTATTTGGGAATTTAGTGTAATAAGTGAGAAAACTCCTTAACTTATTTAATGCCAATTTTGTTTAACCTCCTTAATGTCGGTGGCTACAGTGAAGTTGAACCGTCGATCAACATTATCTTCAACACTCCCCCTTAATGTTGACCACATATAACACATATAACAAGGATTTTATACACATAGAACAACATGGGTCAGGCCTGCCACTTTGGGTCTTATGGCTAATTATGTACCCAATTACAACATGTTAAGACTCAACATTCACATCATCTTTTTGAGGTCTTTACACTATCCATTTTTGTGTCACTTTGCATATCTATATAGATGCACTACAATAATGGAGAAGGAGAATGGCAACTATTCCATCTAAGGTTGTTTTAGCACATACTGCTTCTTCTAAAAATCATTCTAGGTTATCGATATATATGCCAAAAAAGGTAGGGGAGAGGGGGAATCCTTGTTTAACTCCAATATTACAAGTAATATATTTTGACAATCCCTTAGTGCTCCTAAAATTTGGCAAGGACTTTCTCGTACAACCTTATCATGAAAACTATCAACTCTAAAGGAACCTTTATCTCTTCCAATATATTTCACAAGTTATTTATAGGGACCATATCAAAAGATTTCCTAAAGTCTACAAAGTAGTAGAAGAGATTGGATTAAATAATATGACATTCCTCCGCAATAATCCCAAGCGTCATGAGGTGGTCCATGGTAGAGTGGTTCTTCTAAATCATGCCTTGGTTCTTCTAAATCATGCCTAGCCTTCAACCCTCTTATCTTCACTTTCAAGCCATAAGTTGATTTTATTTTCTAAAATTATACTCTATAGCTTGGCTAAGAGAGGGATAATTATAATGGTCTAATAATTAGAGAGGTTATTTTTATAATCACCACTTTTAAAGATATGAATAATGAGGCTCTAAGTCCAAGGAATAGAGAAACATTGCATGACTGCTAAATTGTATGTAAAGGATAAAATGTTTAGTTCCTTGATAAAAATTGACCACTCATTGTGATTTAAACACTCACCCTCTCCATGATTTTCTTTGCAATAGGTACCATATTCCTAGAAAAACTAGGAAAATGTGAGCACTGAAAGTATATTTAAACATATTCTTAGGAGATCTAGGAAAATGTGAGCACCGAAAGTATAGTTAAAATATTTAGTGCATGATTTTAACACTCGCTCTCTAGACTTCCACAGTTGTCACCATTTCAGTGATGATTGGTAAGTATCTTCTTAAGGTTTAGTTATTCAGGTGGTTATTGGTCTCTGTGTTGGAGTAGTAGATAGTCACTGCTTTTTATAGTTACATGTTACTTTATGTGAACGATTGTTTAGGGTTTTCTTGCAAGGGGTGTTTTGTATCCTGTTGGGTGGGCATAGTTTTTTTATTGGCACCATGTCTTTTGATTTGTGCAGATCCTACACGTCATCTCAATTGTAGTTTCAATTAGACACAGGGATTGCAACTGGATTCAACATAAATTTCTCTGGGTAGAAAAACATTTTGGGTACTACCAAAATCTCACTATCAGTACCACGATCATCCATACTGCCATATTCTCAATTGGATTTGGCCTAGAATCATAATCTTTGCTTTCTTTGTTGTAGAAGAGTTCATCAACCCTCACTTGAGTTTCTAGACCACGGTGCACCATATCTTGTTTCTGACATTTTCGTCCTCCATAGTAAGATCGGAAATCCTTCTTTATGACCAGCTGGCTTTTCGTGGAATAGCGTTGGGATCTCCATAAATTCTTGTTTGCAACAAGTGACCTCTCTCAATATTAGTACAGAATATATATTTATTCTCCATTTTTTTTGGCTCACTTCAATGTTACACTTTTTTTTCTCGCTTACCCACTAACAACTACCTTAACGACATATTATTGCACCTTCCTTGGGGAAATTGCTAGTTTTACCTATCAATCTCTCACACACATACACTATCATCGTGAAACTTTGATTTGATATTTCCAATACATCAAGTCCCAATATGTTGGTATTCCACTATCCATTCAACATTCCTATATGCTCTCTTGATTGCAAACCTCAATGCTCAACCTATTGTACATTAGATCTCGATATGTCAAGAATTACCTTTCCATCGACATTCTTAGCATGCACTATTTTTTATTCTTCCTGATGGTTGGACTATGATGTTATGACCTTATCTAACGATTGTGATCATGTTGGACAACTCATCAAACAATTGTAGTCACATCCAATATAACTTCCATTGATATGCTATTAAGATTCGACCCATATATATTCTCTCATATCCATTCTTGGATGCAAATATCGATGTCTGATCTCGTATATGACTTCCCTTCATAAATAATTTATAAAATACTCTTTTGGATGCATATTTTGATAGGTCTCCTTCAATAGGGTGACTTCAATATTTCTCTCCCAATTGTCCCATTAGATGTATAATGTTGCATCTGATACCTCCATGAATGACTAAGATTGCTTCTTCTTGGAACTCCTATGAAAAAAATGCATAAGATTGCTTCTTCTTGGAACTCCTATGAAAAAATGCAATGCATTCAACTTCTCTACGCCAAGTCTGCAACGATACCTAAAACTCCTTAGGGAGTCTCGCTAGAAAACTCCTAAAAAAATCCTACAATGGTTCCTAAATGCTCCTTATCGAAGTATGAAATGGTCCTTGTGAGCGACAAAGAATCCAAAAACAATCTCTGGGATGAGAAGACTATTGCTTTATCCATTAGGCTATGGAGTCAAAATTATAATTGAAATCAAAATTGGTTGTAGAGTCAACCCACTCCTACAAACATTAGAAAATTATGATTGCAGACTTATTTTATTTGCTTGATGGAGTAGGTGGTTAAATTACAACAAATTAATTAAAAACATATAAAAATGCTAATAAAAGGAAAATGTTATAATAAAAAGGTATTTAGTAGGTTATTTCATATTGAGAAGAAAGGCTTAATATACCTACCATTCGCAGGATACTCCGAAGGTTTATCTTTTAGGTTGGTCAGGTAAAAGGTGTTACGAGAAAACCCTATTCCTTATTTGATAATGAAAGGTCATATCCATAGGTTATCAAATTTTCCATGTTTCCCAAGATTTTTATGCCTTTTGTATTACATTATTTTAAGGCCTCTTTATGTAAATCCTTGATTCCTAATCTTTTATCAAACATTTCCTTCATCTTAACCTAATACTCTTTAAATACTTGATATACCTCTCTTCTCTATTCTTGGATCCCTATCAATTGATTCACACATCTCTTGAATTTATTAGGTTTGGATACTAGGTATTTCGATGTCTTCATCGCTTGTATTTTTCAGTTGAATATGCAAGACCACCTCTAGTCTATATACGAACTTGAAAGGTGCCTTTCTTGTCGATATTTTTGTAGAAATATTGTTTAGCCATAAAACATACTTGAGCTATGAATCCCGTGACTTCTTATTTTCTATCATATTTCTCTTTATGATACTCATAAGATTCTTGTTTGGAGACTCAGATGGATACCTTGTAGGGAAAATAATCAAGGCCAACACAAACAAAAAGAAAATTAGGCATCAAATCATACTTATCTCATTAATGCATATAAGATTACTCTTGGGTTCATATTCCCAAGATGTCTCTCAGACTTTTGAGATGACTCCTCATCTCCACCTAACCTGATGGATTAGGTTCTAATATTCAACCCCTTAATCTAAACACATGTATCGAAGTCTAAGTAGAGGGATGAAATATAGAGAAGGACAGCTACAAATGGATAAATAAGATCTTTGAATTAAAGGCTAGCAAAAGTTGATGTCTTCTACTAAATGGGTGGTTTAGTAATTACCATAAAGTTTGGAACTTGATGCTAACTCTAATTTTGTCTCAGTGGTTCTATGGAACTTGGCTTTGACCAAGGTTCTCTCTCAACGGTTCTTTATGGAACTTAGCTCTAGGGATCAATATTTCCTTCTCGAAATAGTGGTTTAAGGACCACCAAAAACTAATGTCTAGAATAAGCAAAAGGAGACTAATGTATTCTACTTAATGGGTGGTTTTAGGATGATAAAAGCCCAAATAAATCTTAGTGGAACATGGCTTTGACTATGGTTCAGTGGTGTAGCTATCGATCGAAGCTGCTATGGAAACTGGCACAAGGTTCTGGCTATGGCTCCGGAACTGGTACAGGTCCACTTATTCTTACTCACTTGTTCTTTCTCACTTGTTTTTTACTATAAGTCACTCCCTCCTATCAGGAACAAGGTGAGGAGAAGAAGATCTCTCATCTACAAGATGTGTAATTACTCGAGAATGAATTCTTCGGTATGACTTGTAAATATTTTTTTTTTGTTGATGACCATTTCCAAGAAGTGATCCATCCATAGTAAATATTTTCTCTTGTAGTTTTCTTCAAAATGAATCATTTCTTTGAAAAGTGGGTATGCTTTCCACAATGCTTATAGGGGTGATGATCAAAACACTGATCTTTCAAATGGGCAAATCAATGACAATGTTGGCAATTCAAACTTTGAACTGGAGTGGATGAAGATGAAATTTCTTTTAAGAACCCAACACTCTGAAACTAGATTGGCTTGAAGCAATCAGGAATGTGAATTGTCACTTCCTTGTCATATACAATACTAGTATTGTGCTTGTTGTGGGTGTATCTTCTCATGGTTTGATGACATGCTTGAGAAGTGTAGTCATAACCTTTGTATGCATAACTTCATCTTCATTTTCTTTCATTTCTGAAGTGGATCCATTGATTTGATTATGTGTTTCTGAAGTGGCAACATTATGTGTAGGTTATTGAAAGGAATCACAAAGAAGATTACACTAAATATGAACATGTTTAGAATTTGTTTCTTCTTGTTGGAGCTGCAACTCAAGATATAGAAACTTAAGTGTGTCTTCTGAATGTTGTATGTAGTTTTGAATATGAGTGAGAGTTGTTTTTTAACCATGATAGTGTTGTTAACAAAAGAGAGAAGTAGAGTGTTCAGTAACTATATTAAATAACTGATTTAAGCTATTCATAAAATGTGATTAAAGACTCACTCAAATAAAGAAGGGATTCTTGCAACTCCACCATTTTACAAATAGACTCAACAACTCAAACTAAGCAGAGGGTGTCAAATTCTACCAAAAATGCACCCAAGCACAATGTAATTCAACTTTATTATGAAATATACAAATGAGTAGTTGCAAGTTACAAAAGAAAAGTGAAATTACAACAATTGTTGATTATGAAGTTGAATTTATGATGCTTCAATGTTGATCTTGTTGTATGATTGCTTGTTTGATTTTTTTTCATGATGCAAAGCTTAATGCTCATAGACAAATAGAAGTGTACCCAAATGAAACTTCCATGCAATTCTTCTCCTCATAATAGAGGTATCACCAACATGGAAGTATCTACCAACACAGAGTTCGTAAATCATTTTTTTACCTCATGATTAGTGCAATATAATCTTTACAAACAATAATATTGGATACCCCATAGGGAAAATAATCATATGCAACACAAACACAAGAAGAATTAGGCATGAAAGTGCACTTATCTCATTAATGTATGTACATATTAATACATGTGATATGAAGCTTGTGTTGGCTTGTGTGGGCAGACCCGGGTTTACGATAATCAACCAACAACACCCCTAGCTCACCGGCCCTTTCGGCGACAGACCGCAAAGTGGCCTGAAGTCTCACTCAAGGTGATTCTAATGGGTTGGCCAAGGACTCAAGCGTCTTGGACCAGGTTCTGTGGCAGTCCTACTTGCAACTCACCGCCCTTCTAGCTGAGGGGTCTCTTCCTCTGCGCGTCGCACGACCTTCTGCTCGTGTCACGTGACCTCCTTGTCTCGCAGCTCTTCTAGCCATGAGGTATACCTTTATATCGCCGTTCAGTACTTCTCTATGTCATGCACTTTCCCTGAGTCATGATATCTCCAACCTTACCACATCGTCACGCACCGTGTGACACGCAGCTCCTGCCCAACGCTAAGTCCTCAACCTGTGGTATCACACACCGCAGCTCCTCTGTCGGTGCGGTATCACCTCTCTATGATATCCTACCTCTGCAGTTTAGCGCACTTAGTTTTGCTCGTGTCGACGTGCAAGACTCAACATACAAGGCTAATCGATATTGCAACTAGTGACTGTTTTACGCAAAGCATAAATGAACCACATACAACATGCCAAATACTGTGATTTATATATTAATGTGAACTGATTAACACATTCGTTCATTAAACTGCAACCAAAATCCATGAAATGACTGTGAAATGCATAAGTAAACATAGCAAATAATCCAATCACATAACACATGATTTTAACGTGGTTCACCTCTAGGATGGAAGTTACGTCCACAGAACTGTGTTTTCTTATAGCTCAGGGGAAGGTAAAACACAGTTCTGCTGCACCGCATATGGAGCTCAAGATCTTCTCTATTAGATCTTCTTTCTATCTATATTTCTCTCCTACAATATACTCTTCCCTCTCTCTCGATCCCTGCGGATCATTACATGCATACTCTATAAGCCAGCTACTGGTTACAGTAAGATTGCTACCGCTAATAACAGAACCAGAGCTCGGCTTTTACAATAGTCTAATGGTCTGCAAAACACTACTACGACTGAATGACTCAACTAACTGACCAACTAACCAACCAACCCTTTTACAATACAAAATATATCCTTTTATAGGCAGCCTGAAGGTCTTGCCATTACAACACTGTGGGCCTGTCCCAACAGTAACCCAAAAACCCTAACTAGTGATAGTCAGCCATATCTGTACTTGAGATAGCCGCTTTTCGTCACACCACAGCTCTCTGCAGTCTTCCATGCTTCCTGGCACTGATCATGGGTACTATGCACCGCTTCTCTTTTCTATCCTTCGTCTTCAATGCTTCAGCCTCGTTGCTCCTTCTCCTTTATGAGGGTTGCTGAGCCCTCCTATCTTCCGCTGCTGCCTTCAATGCAGTGGGTGAGCTCTCTCTTCTCGGCCGCTCAGGTACCGTTGCCTTTCTTGACTTCTCTATCTAAAAAGTCATGGTTTTTGGCTCTGCTCTGCAGCTGGAAACGTGCTACAGCGTCGTAGCTCTGTCTTATCTTCTTTCCGCCAAAACTTATCTCTTCACTAAACTAGCAACTTCTTCTGTAGTTGCGAGACCCTGCTCCAACAATCCCCTAACACTTACTTGTGGCTCATCCTCGAGCCACCACCAGTGGGCTTCTCCCACTGTATCTTTTCCTTGGCTTCCTACGAAGTCCTCTGCAACCTGTCTCGAAGTCCTGTGACTTCCTGCTACATCACTTCGACATGCTCTCGTGCCATTTCTATAACTTGGTTCACTGGGCTCTCTTATCCTTCCTGCCTGATGTCATGGTCTCACTATCTTCGCTCCTGAAACCTTTTTAAGAGCTTTCTCGTGTTTGAAAGGTATTCCATAGATATCCTTTCCTTTTTATCTGGGTTAGAACTTTTATCACAAGGAAAATCTGTATCTTCCAGCCTTCTTACACATTTCCTTCAGTTTGGAGCGCTGTATATGAAAGAAATACAAACCATGAATTCCGTTCCGAGAACAAGCCTTTGTCTGCATTTTGGAATTCCACCAACTGCTGGGTTTGCTGTCTTCTTCCACTTCTCTTCTCTTCGAGGTGCTCCAGGTACACATGCTGCCTCTGATCGTCAGATTTCTGTTTCGTTGCCTCCACAATCTTTTGTGCTTCTCTTAGCTGATCAGATAGGTCGGTGATCTTCTCCCGTTGCTTTCTTTTTCTCATTTTTACTTTCTGCTTGGCGGGAGATTTCTTCTCATCATTCTTCTGCTCTGTTTTCTTATCTTCAGTGATTGGCTCGGCGTTCTTCTTCTCCTTAGCAGAGATTTTGGTGACAACTTCTACTTCTGGCGCTTGACTCTTCATCCTTAGCGGCTGTCTGACCTGTGATGTACTTAATTTCACAACCCTGGACGACATCGTCATAGTGGACCTACGGCCACCAGGGTCGAAGCATCTCGGCATGTCTTCTAGAGGTTCGTCCTCGAACAGAGCTCTCTCAGTACAAAACGGCAGACGTGCAATGGCTGCAACTTCTGAAAATCACAGCACTCTGTAACAAGCTTAGCTCTTCACAGGGAACTCTTAACACTGCACTCTATAGCTCTTGGTTTTTCTGCAAACGTAACCGTCCCAATTGGATACTTTCTGCTTTTATGCCCGCTACGATAATCCTGGACACAACGGTCATCTAGACTGAACCCGTCGGTCGTAATAAATGCCTGGACAAGACCATACCCATCATCCGTTCCTTCATAAATGCGGAAATATGATCGAATTTCCCTCGAAACGTGTGTACAGGCGTCGGTCTCGTCAAAGATTTGCCGAATCTGGAAAAATTTATTATACTACTACCAAATCTATGGTAAGATATACCGGTCATTACCTCATTAACTACCTGTCAGATGCTGACTTGACTAGCCCTCTGTCGATTGCAAAACTGAGTACGTGGAAAAACTAAGTACGTGGCACGGGGAAACATCGCGCTGCCGCGGTGCGACTCTGCATCACCTGCATACAACAATACTTTTTTTTTTTAATTGGCCTTGTGCGATTCCTCATACTTTAGAAAATACCTGCCAGTGTAGACTAGTTCCCGGTGCGATGCCTCCTTTCAACTACACTGGACATCTGCACCACCATAAACTGGGTAAGCTAGGGCTGAGAGGTGGGGTGGCTATCACTATAAAGCTTAAGCATACTACCATTAATCCATGTGGAAAGAAGCTCCCCATTCAGCTGGCTGAGCTGAACGGCACCTCCCTCTGTGACTTGTTGTATCTGATATGGCCCCAGCCAATGCGTCTTGAAATTTCTTGGAAACTTAATGAATTTGCTGTCATAGAGGAGCACTAGGTCTCCGATCTGTAAAGTCTTGCTCTTAATGTGTCTTTCGTGCCAAACTTTTTCTCGTTCCTTCTGCACTTTCTGATGGAATCCAGCGATGAATCTGTCTTCTTCTAAGGCAAGCAGCTGTGTTAGCCTTTCCTCCACCGTGTCTGTATCAGTCATCCCTGTAATCTGAGCGATTCTTAAACTGGGAAGAATATACTCCATAGGCATAATAGCCTCCTGTCCATACACCAAGCTGAAAGGTGTGTGTCCTGTAAGTTTCTTGCATGTGGTCTTGTACGCCCATAATACAGCGTTAACTTTGAGGTCCCAATCATTCCTTTAGCTGTTGCAGATCTTAGTGAGAGCATTTTCTAAAATCTTATTAAAGGCTTCCACTGTACCATTAGCCTGTGGGTGGTAGGGAGTGCTCTTATGGTGCTGAATCTGGAATTCTTCGGTCAATGCCTCAATAGTGCTGTTCAAGAAATGTGTACCTTGATCACTCATCAAAATTACTGGGCATCCAAATCTACTGATGATGTTTTAAAAAAGGAACTGTGCGGTTGTGGTAGCATCACAATTTCTTACTGCTTTGGCCTCTACCCATCTGGTGAGGTATTCTGTTCCAGTGATAATATATGTCGCCCTCGTGCGCTTTCCTGGTGGGTTGATAGGACCCACAAAATATATAGCCCATTTGTCAAATGCGCGCAGCGTGACCTGTGATCGCAGCGGCATTTAATTGCGTCACGAGGGTTTTCCTACCCTCTGGCAGATATCGCAGCATCTGCAAAAGTCCTTGGTGTCCTTATGCAATGTAGGCCACCATAATCCTGCCTCCAAGATTTTCTGCACAGTCGGCTTTCCTGCGAAATGACCTCCTGTGGTTCCTAAATGTGCCTCTCTGATAATAACGTCTTTTTCATGCGGCATCACACATCTAGGCAGAACTTCATCCGGGCCTAACTTGTATAGGTGTCCTGCAATAAGGGTGAAGTCTGCTGCTTTAACAACCAACTGCTTCTTTTGCTGCTTAGTAAACTCATGAGGTGCTACTCCTGTAGTGAGAAATTGAATAATATCGGCATAGTACTCATCTGCGATCTGGATAGAAAACAATGGTGCATCTGGCAGATTGTCATCTAGGTTACTTGGTTCTTCTCTTGAGTCTATCTGTGACAGGTGATCAGGTCCGGCATTCAGTTGGCCTGGCTTCACGATGATTTCAAAATCATACTCCTGAAAGAGGAGTAACCATCTACAGATTCTCCCCCCTAACACTGGCTTATTGACCAATTACTTCAACACGGAATGGTCAGTGAACATCTTAAATGAGGCACCCAACAGGTAGTGCCTGAACTTTTGCAGTGCATACACCATAGCTAGGCCTTCTCTCTCTGTTGTGGTGTAGTTCTTTTTTGCTGTCGAGAGATTTCTGCTGGAGTATGCGATAGGATGGTCAATGTCCCCTTCTCCTGGTTGTGTTAAAACAACCCCTAATGCAATGCCAGACGCATCCACATGTACATGAAATGGCTTAGTCCAGTCTGAAAATACTAAGATGGGTGATGTAACCATCTTCTCTTTAAGTGTGCCTAGACTCTGCTGACATTCCTCATTCCATAGGAATTTTACATCTTTCTTTAGCAATTTCTCCATTGGTGCTGTAATCTTTGCATAGCCCTTGATGAACTTTCTGTAGTACCCAGTATGACCAAGTACTGTCCTTAGTTGCTTGACTGAGTTGGGTGCTGGAAGTTTTACAATGATGGCGATCTTCGCGGGATCTACCATCAAGCCTTGTCTGCAAACAATGTGACCCAACAAAATACCAAATGGTGCACAAAACATACATTTCTTCAAGTTTAGAGAAATCTGGTACTGCCTACATTTCTCTAGCATCAGTCTTAAGTCTCCTGTATGCTTGTCGATTAGTCCAAATACAGTCCAATCATCAAAATATACTTCTAAGAATTTATGAATGTATTCTTTAAATATAGCAACTACTACTCTAGAAAATATAGCTGGTGCATTCTTAAGACCAAAGGGCATTACCGTATACTGGAACGAGCCCCATTCTGTTGCAAAGGTGGTCTTGGGTCGATCTTCTGGATGTATTCTGATCTGATGGTAGCCTGAAAAGACATCAGTGAAGGAGTAGACCTCCTGTCCTCCCACGTTGTCTAATACCTCATCAGTGAACGGTGTCGGAAATGGATCATGAAGCGATGCATCGTTGATCTTGCGTAGATCGACACAGATCCTGATGTCTCCTTTTGTTTTCTTTTCTTGTATGACCATGGGGCTAACCCATTCGCTTTCTTCTACTGGCTCAATGATGCCTGCTGCTAGCATCTTATCGATTTCGTCTTTTACTTTTTCTTTGTAGCGCGGATTCAATCTATATGGGCGCTGCTTGACTAGTCTAGCATCCTACTTCAATGGTATCCTCATGACTCCCAGGTCTCTGACTATTCCCTTCATCTCTGTGAACTTGGTGGGAAATAGGTCCTGATAGTCATGTAACAAATCTGCAATCTATCCTACTGTTTCATCGTTCCAATAGTCTCCAATAGAGGCAAACTTAGGTTTTGCGTCTGTGCCAATATTGATCTTTTTAATCTTGATAGGTTCAGTGACTGCTGGAATCTCTAACTGTGGTCCCCCAACATCGCAAGTCCCTTCTGACTCGGGAATGTTGGTGTTGCGAAGATCCTCATCCTCATCCTTATCTTCATTGTCTGGCTTTGCTGCGAAATTATAGCACTCAAGCGCGCCTTGCAACTGGTTGGCCCACTTAGGTTGAGCCTGCACTGAGATGGTACAGTCCTCAAATATCTTGCTCTTGATTATGTCTAAGGCCTAAGCAACACTTGGATGTTCTGATTCAAATGCGAAGGTGAGTACAAAACTGTCTATCATAAGTGACCATGTGGTCGTCCCCTTGCACAACTCGGTCTCTGTGTACCAGTTCCTTGGAACTGTGTCCAATGTGTGAATGAATCTGTGAACTCATTCATCCTCGGGAATGTCCGACCAGTTCTGTTCACATGTCTGAATGTGTGTCCTGGGATCTGTTTCTCCTGTGTACTTCTGCTGGACATACTCTCTGTCGACAAAAAATCTGATCGCCATCAATCTTTTAATATCATCCCATGATGCGATATTCTCTTTATGTGCATACCACCATCTTGCAGGTGTGGCTCGTATTGCAAGATCCATAGCGGCGATCCTCTACTTGTAATGAATCTGTTGCTCAAACTGCTCAAGGAAGTCCTGAATATCTGTCAGACCATGATATGATGGACTCTCAGTGATCTCTGCGCCAATCCATCGTAGTGACTTACTCATAAACGCACATCTACGTGCTGAGACTTCGTAAAGTCTGTTCTGCTAGTTCTCTAGACCAACATCGGAATCCGATGTGCATGAGCTGTCGCATCGCCAACTAATGTTCCCTTCTGCGGTTGGATAGATGTAGTCATTCTGGTTCGCAGTCATCTGGTAGAGACTATCCAAGTTTTGTGCCTCCTCCTCTGCTCGGATAGGTTCAATGTATCTAGGACCTTGGTGAGGATCCAGCGGCGCGATGACCCGGATCTGCACATCCTCAAAGGTTATTTGTCTTCTCTTTAGGTCGATGACAGCCTTGCTACTGATCGCCTAATCGATACTTAATAATGCTGGATACGGTCGACTGTCACCAATGATTTCTATAACCTCGAAGTCCGTAAAACTGCGAACTCCATCAATGTCAACTGGCACCTGCTGCAGTCGACCCAATGGTGATACTCGCCGTTGGTTAGCTAATCTCAGGTGGATAGGTGATCTGACTAACTGAGGGCTACCCATCTGTTCCCATGTCTGCTTAGTCAAAACGTTCACCTCTGATCCTAGATCTAAGATGACTTCATCCATTTCAAATTCTCCAATCTGTGCTGTGAGCTTCATCTCTCTTCCAGTCCTTGTATGTCCTATAATATTATGAACAGCGCGGTGTGCACTGACCAATAGAGAAGGTTGCTGACACTGATCTATGATGCACTGTAGCTCGCCAATAGCTTTTTCATTTCTCACGAGTTTCAAGCAACTGTGTAGGAAGGACTGTACACTTCCTGTCGATTCATCCTCGTCGCATCGTCCGGATGTGGTAGCCTGCAGTATTTGTTCAGGGCTATCGCCATAAGGTGCTTGCTGCGGTACGCCCCTAGACGACGGTACCTGCGATCCTGATTGCGTCGGTTCATCAAAGGAAGTCTTGGCTTCGTGAAATGTCTCTTTATTCTTCTGTAGGTCGAGTGCTGTTGCTTTACTAGGAGCTCTGCACACCCACTCCTGCCCTATGTTCTTTTCGGTCTCCTGCGATGTCCTACTAGTGGAAGCACCACTACGAGTCACAATGTTAACTTTTGGTTTTGGCTCTCCCTGCTTAGCAGCAATAAGCTGGATGTTCTGGTGTACTACTGGCTTAGGGTCTTTGATCTTAGCTATTAAGGTAGGACACTCCTCTATGGTATGATCATAATATTTGCAGTAGTTACAAGTGGTAGTGGGGCTCTGACAGTCCCTAGCATAGTGTCCTACAATTCTGCAGTTATAACAAGTGATTGGTCTGCGACCATGGCCAAAACCTTCTCCTCTGCCAAATCCTTCTCCTCGTGCAAAGCCTCCTCCACGGCCTCATCCTCTGAATCCTCCTCCATAGCCACCGTAAGCCGGATCATGCTGTGGTCCTGCTGCTGGACCCTGTGTTTCTGACTGGACTCTATATACGTCATATTTTCTATCTAACATGAGATCATAGGCTCGGCAATCCTATTCATTACGTTCGAATGAGCTGCAGAAGACACAGTATAGGTTCTTAGGGGTCTGTACATACTTTTGAAGCAAAGGGCATTGCTGAGGTGGATGTCCTTGTGTTTTGCATATTTCACACCATGGCCCTTGCGTTCATGGTAAGGGGTTAGGAGCCCCTGACGCTAAATACTCTGCAAAGACTGTACAGTTGTCTTTGGTATGACCCTGTGCTCTACATCGTAAGCACCATATGCCTTGCATAACCTCTTTTCCTTTCTTAAGTTCATGTATTTGTAACGTGAGGTTGGCCAACTGGTTCTGTAGAGTTGTCATACCTGTACTGGTTTCAGCTAAGGGTGAAGCTTCTAGCTTCATTGCCATCTCCAACGCGTCATCCTGCATCTGGATTTTCTGCTGCATTAGTGGCAATCTGATGTGAGGGAGCAGCGCTATAATAAACCATTCCTTATGCTGCTCTGGTGCAAACTCAAAGCTTACTTGGTCTATAGGAGCTTTGAATTTCTGGTCAAAGTCCCATACTGATTCTGATGGTAGCTGCTTAATATCCTTGAGCTCTATTATGCACTGAGACTCAGACTTAGGTTTCTTGAACTCTTTAATCATGGCATTATTGACCTGGGCAAGTGTCTTGGGTACTGTGGTATACTTTATGTACCATGTTAAAGCTCGATCTCTGAGTGTGGTGACCAACTGTACAAGTTTAAGGTTATCGTCGTTGATTGTTTTAATGGTCCACATGGCTTCACATAGAAACCAATGCTGTTCCGGGTCCTCTGCTCCTGTACCCTTAAAGGTAGGTAACTTCATATCATCTCCCATTCTATTTCTTTGCGGTGGGTTCTGATTGACTGGATTACTTCCACTCAGCGGTGTAGGTGAAGGTGATGTAGCTGTGGTAGGTACTGTCTGTGAGCTGCTGGATGGAGTACCTACGGAATTACTCTGAGTTCCGGTCTGTTTCTGTGGGGTATAGGGATGGTAAGGGGTACCCCCCTCTGGTTCTTCTACAGTACTAGGACTCGGTTTCCTACTATTGTCTGAACTATCTCCAAATACGGGAGAGCCGAAAGCTACTTTATATTTCTTGCCACTACGTGTTCGTCCAATGTCATCAAAATCACTTTCAAACTATTGTGACATTACTATCTTTACTTATTCATCTGAAATCATGTCCATTACTCCTTTTTCATGTAGTAGCATCTTAATGGACAAGTTTAGAGATTTTAGGTACTTACCACGATATCCTTTGAAGAAGTACCGCTCAGCCTCGCTGAAGCTTTTTCTTTGGTCCACTGCAAATTATGTAACAAAGCCTCCTAGCACACTCGTAAGCCAGAAGTCCACTGCTCTCGTAATGGGATTGTCGAGTCTCTGCACGATCTGAATCAGCTCCGGTGTCCAAACAATGTTTCTTTTTTTCTTGAATATGTTCCTATCTGTCAACTTTGATAACCAGTCATAGAGCTTGTTTCCATAGGTTGCAAAAAATATTGCGTGTATATCTGAAGCAATATGCTTTTGTAACCAGTCCTCTGTGCTCAGTTTAGGGCTCCGATTTTCTTTCTTGGAAAACTCCCTTAAGTTTGAATCTAGCCACTGGTGAAACTCTTCTCTAGTAGGATGCCAACAGAACATTAGCTCTTAGTTGTTCAAAACCGGAAATGGAACCATTTGTTGGCTTGCGTGGGCAGACCCGGGTTTACTATAATCAACCAACAACATCCCTAGCTCACCGGCCCTTTTGGCAACAGACCACAAAGTGGCCTGAAGTCTCACCCGAGGTGATTCTAATGGGTTGGCCAAGGACTCAAGCGTCTTGGACCAGGTTCTGCGGCAGTCCTACTTGCGACTCGCAGCCCTTCTAGCTGCGGGGTCTCTTCCTCTGCACGTCGCGCGACCTTCTGCTCGCGTCACGTGACCTCCTTGTCTCGCAGCTCTTCTAGCCACGAGGTATACCTTTATACCGCCGTGCGGTCCTTCTCTATGTCGCGCACTTTCCTTGAGTCACGATATCTCCAACCTTACCACATCGCCGCGTACCGTGTGACATGCAGCTCCTGCCCAATGCTAAGTCCTCAACCTGCGGTATCACGCACTGCAGCTCCTCTACCAGTGCGATATCACCTCTCTATGATATCCTACCTCCGTGGTTTAGTGCACTTAGCATTGCTCGTGTCGACGTGCAAGACTCAACATACAAGGCTAATTGATACTGTAACTAGTGACTGTTTTACGCAAAGCATAAATCAACCACATACAACATGCCAAAGACTGTGATTTATACTTTTCCTTCTATATTACTGTGAATTGATTAACACATTCGTTCATTAAACTGTAACCAAAATCCATGAAATGACTGTGAAATGCATAAGTAAACATAGCAAATAATCCAATCACATAACACACGATTTTAACGTGGTTCACCTCCAGGATGGAAGTTACGTCCACAGAACTGTGTTTTCTTATAGCTCAGGGGAAGGTAAAACACAGTTCTACTGCACTGCATATGCAGCTCAAGATCTTCTCTTTTAGATATTCTTTCTATCTATATTTCTCTCCTACAATATACTCTTCCCTCTCTGTCGATCCCTGTGGATCATTACATGCATACTCTATAAGCCAGCTACTGGTTACAGTAAGATTGCTACCGCTAATAACAGAACCAGAGCTCGGCTTTTACAACAGTCTAATGGTCTGCAAAACACTACTACGACTGAATGACTCAATTAACTGACCAACTAACCAACCAACCCTTTTACAATACAAAATATATCCTTTTATAGGCAGCCTGAAGGTCTTGCCATTACAACACTGTGGGCCTGTCCCAACAGTAACCCAAAAACCCTAACTAGTGACAGTCGGCCATATTTGTACTTGAGGTAGCCGCTTTCCATCACACCACAGCTCTTTGTAGTCTTCCATGCTTCCCGTCACTGATCATGGGTACTATGCGCCGCTTCTCTTTTCTGTCCTTCGTCTTCAATGCTTTAGCCTCGTTGCTCCTTCTCCTTTATGAGGGTCGCTGAGCCCTCCTGTCTTCCGCCGCTACCTTCAATGCAGTGGGTGAGCTCTCTCTTCTCGGCCGCTCAGGTACCGTTGCCTTTCTTGACTTCTCTATCTAAAAATTCATGGTTTCCGGCTCTGCTCTGTAGCTGGAAATGTGCTACGACGTCATAGCTCTGTCTTATCTTCTTTCCGCGAAAACATATCTCTCCGCTAAACTAGTAGCTTCTTCTGTAGCTGCGGGACCCTGCTCCAACATCTTGGGTTTGTATTCCTAAGATGTCTCTTGGAATTTGGAGATGAGTCTTCATCTCCTCATAACCTAATGTATTAGGTTACAATAGAGCCTATAAATTAATTAACACTTCTCTTGACTTTATTAGGTTCTACTACCAGGTCTTGCAACATATTCATTGTTGGTAATTCCAGTTGAATAGGTAAGATCATGTCTAGTCCATATACCGATTAGAAAGGTGCCTTTCTTGTGGATCTTTTTGTAGAAAAATTGTCTACCCATAAAGCATACCTGATTTGTGAATCCCATGACCTCTTATTTTATATCAGAGTTCTCTTTATGATTTTCATAAGATTCTTATTTGAAGACTCATCTTAACCTTTTTCTTGGGATAGTAATTTGAGGAGTTCTTGAGGATGTTGTTGTAATGTTGACAAATGGGTAGCATTTTGATAGAGTTGAAATCTTTGGAGTTATCAGTTATTATCTTTTTAGGGAAGCCAAACCTAGATAAGTTTTTTTCTTCGAGGAACTTGACGACCATGAGGAAAATAACTTGTTTAGTAGGGATGGATTCTATCCATTTAGTGAAATAATCAGTAGCATTTAGAATTCACCTATGTTATCCACTAGATGGAGGATGTATTTCTCCTATAAAGTTTATGCCCCATTGTTGGAAAGGAGCCTCAACTTGTACTAGCTTCAAGAGTAGTGCTAGCAATTTCTGCTTTCTGGAAAAAGTATGATAGGGTACAGAAGCTCTTACAAACTTATGATTGGAGAAAAGGGTTGGCTAAGAATATCCAAATCTAAGGATTTTGTGAGTTGTACCAATAGTAGAAAAAATCTCTTTGCAAATTCCCTAATGCATATCTTTGATCAGTGTTTT
Source organism: Pseudotsuga menziesii (assembly GCA_001517045.1). NCBI lineage: Eukaryota > Viridiplantae > Streptophyta > Pinopsida > Pinales > Pinaceae > Pseudotsuga > Pseudotsuga menziesii. Next base: position 149,904 of record LPNX010494240.1, read on the forward strand.
GACCTCATTTTATAGTAGGTACTTGAGAAGGAGAACTTATGCATTTTTTCAATGTAGGTCCATTCCCACAACATGATATCTGACAGTTTTAATAAATTTGTATTGAAACAACTTTTTTACATCCTTCTCTTTCAAAGGAAAAAACACAATATTCACCTGTTGCTACTTTTGTCTAAAGGTTTTTGCATATTCTTTGAGGGGAATTTGATGTTTGAAAATCCTTGGATCATAGGTTTTTAGGTCCTCATAAATCCATGTAAATATTTTTGAACAAATTAGTGTATCATTCTTTATTTTTGAGGGAAATGGTTCTATACAACTTAATGATCTCTGGGTTTGGGAGAGATTCTATATTGTAAATTTTTACCTCGAATTATTAAATCTTCATGGTTGATTTTGATGGGACTTTGTATAAACTGAAAACATCTCTAGTGAGACCAACCCTTTTGGAATATAGTTGGTCTTGATTTGCAATATTTTTTGGCCCCCTATCCTCTATGTGAGTGCTTCGTTTGAATCATGTTTTTCCTCAAGGTTTTCCATTTCCTACTCTTCTTCTTCCTCTAAATCTATATGCATGTATGCATAATCCTTCGCAATATTTAGGATGATCTTGTTCTAGTGCTCATTTTTTAATAATTTCCCTTGTTTGATATTATTAGGGATGAAATCTTTATACATGTGTTTTATGGAGTAGGAGATATGATTGAAATCACGAGGAACAAAATTGATCATTGTTTTCTCTATGATTTAATTCCAAGGGTGTTATAGCGATGTTGATGGCCTAAAATAGTTGTCAAACATGTCTCATATAGCATGCTTGTACTATCTCATCATGGGATGTCTATACTGGCATCTTTATCTTATCTAATTTACTCTTAAGTATGAGTCCCCAAATATTTTTTAGTTGTTTGATCTGCATTTTCCTGGTTGTATCTAGTCCTAGGAAGAGCAATTCATACTAAACTACATTGTTCATGCATTCAAAATTTATTTTGAAGGCATGAGTGAATTCCTTACTAGATGGAGATCTCATCAACACACCTATACCATTTCCTTGTCTATTACAATCTCGATCAAAGTGCATGTTCCAAATACCATTCAGGTTGATCCCCTATATTTATACAACACTTAGAAGTTCTATTTGGCCTTGAATGGGGGAATGGTGGTTGAGAAGGAAGTTCCCTAAGTAACTAGTGGTATAGGAAGGACAATTGGTGGGACTTTGAGGGTCACTGATAACATAGGTTATTTTGGATATCTATTTAACCTGCAAGTTTCCCCTTTTAAGTCTGGGATGGTAACATATGAGAAGTAAAACCTCCTTTATGTTGGTGGATATAGTGAATTTGACCCATTGGTCAACATTATCTTCAACACTCCCCCTTAATGTTGACCACATAAAACACATAGAACAAGGATTTAATACACATAGAACAACATGAGTTTGCTATTTTTTGTTGAAATATTGTAACTTCGAAGAATATTCTATATGTATCTTTTTGTGGTCCCCGATGGTCCTATCGAGAGAACCACTTGTATTACTTTATACCCCGATGCTTTTAATCGGAAGAACTAATAAGAGTCATGAGGTAGTCCCCTCTAATTGTAAAGGTGGGTCATTAGCACCCCAGTATGGTTACTTGAGCCTACATGTGTAACTCGAGCCTACATGATTAACTTGAGCCTACATGTACGATGAGTTAATTAAAGTGAATGGATGAATATAAATAGAGGTGTAGGGCTCCTCATTTAGAGCACACACTCTCAATTGTGTAGCGCATTAGTGGTGAAGAGAAGAGTAGCTGGAGAAGGAGGAGGATCAGGCTTTGATCTCCTTGTTGGTTTAATCTTTTACATTTTGGGGCATCTATATTGAGGAATCTTTTGCTGGGTTCTTCCTTTTAGGTTTTTCCCAAGATAAATATTTGTGTTCCTTTTGTATGCTTGTGATTGTCTATCTTTCAGTGATCTTGTTTATATGCTTTTGTTATGAAATCGAAATGAAATACTAATGTCTTAGCTAAGCATATAAAAATTTAACATTGTATCAGAGCCACCCTGAAAGAATACATTGTGCAGCTACAGAAGCTAGGGATTCTTAATTTTTTGTTCTCTCTCCACAATCTATCAGCAAACAAAAGCTAGGTTGACTCTCCATTGAAGGGTGCATCTTTCTATCAAAGCGGAATTCAATTCCGAGCATTTTCAGTTTTTGGTCCGGGAAATTAGGGATTCTTGTAGAAGAGGAATTTTTGAGTGAGCCTAGAATAGGATTTATATCCTCATCAAAATTGAATTTTAGAGACCTGGATCAAGATTTTTGGTTGGGTGAAAATACGGGAAAGTCAAACCCTAGTTTGAACATGAGCTAGAAAAATCCTAAATACTAAAAATGATAAGTTTTGGTACATTTACTATATCCCGAGATTGGCGAAGGTTCAGGAGCTGAACATTGGAGAGGCTGAAGATAAAATTCTGATACACACTGTGTCCAAAACGCAGCCTCATATTCGCTATATTTTGGGAGATATGATCCCTCCAAGTTAGGGTTGCACCCTCTTCCAGAATTCATCCCTAAACAGGACACCTGGGGAGAATTGCAATATATTGGGATACAGAGGTCCAAATGGAATTCCTAAAGATGTTCCAAAAAGGGCACAAACTTTAATTTCTTTGGTCCTAATTTCAGACCTAGAATATGAAACAGTGACATGTGGAATTCCGTACAACTTCACTGTTTTGAACAGTCCTGTAACAGGTCACCTTGGGAAAAGGATCATAAATCCCAATTGGTGAAACAAATTATAATGAAAAATATGATGCTGGATTAGGAACATGCGAGGTTACTTCAGTGCAAAATTTCAAACATAGAGGAGCATTAATTTCAGAGATATCACGGAAACAGTGACAGGCATTTCTGCAGAAGAAATGGGAAAACTAAGGCTTCCTGTTACGGGAGCTTCCCTCCACTGTTTTCAGAAAAGGAGTACATTGGACAAATCCATTTGAATAGATATATCTTTCTATCCAATCAAATCTGAAATATTCCAATTTTTTAAAATTAGGGTTTCTCTGACAAACCCTAGATCATCCAGCTCCAGAAGCAGGACGGACACCTCAAATCGGTAAGATCTAATCTTTGTTATTTGCATTTGAGGTTCTCATTTCAAAGTGATCTATCACATCAGCTTGATGATAAGCCTGGTGAAGTTGAAAACTTCCAAGCATGGAAGTATTTGATCTCTCTAAAGAAAATGAATTGGACACCTTCATGAGTAGAGAGGTTCCAGTTCCAGAAGGAGATGGGGCTCAAAGCCTTACACGAGAAGAACTTGATTAAGGACAAGAAGATCATTGTTGATTCAATCACGGATCAAATTGTACCACAAGTGTCTTCCCTAAAGACACCGAAGATGTTTGATTCCTTGATCAAGCTATTTGAAGATAAGAACATAAATCAGAAGATGGCTTTGAGAAAACAGTTGAAGAATGTGAAGATCCAGAATGCAGAACATCTTGAAGCGGTAGAAGAAGAAGTGGAGAATGCAGAAGTGGTGATAGCCACCTTGAATGGTCTCCCAGGATCATAGAATTCATTCATTCAAGGAATGTGTGCCAGAAGGAAGTGATTACTTTCAACAGACTCTGGGAAGAAGAAGAAGCTCGTCTCATAAGAAGAGAAGAAGAAAGATGGGAGCAATTGAAGATCAAGCTCTCACCATTCAAAGAAGATCCCTCAAGCGATGAGGAATATGAAGAACTCAATTCTTGAAGAACCTCTTATTCATCTTATCATTTGGATAAGAAATGATGATTTCATGAATGAAGAAGATGATAAAGCAGAATGATCAAGAAGGAGTCTACCCACGAAAAAAACAAAAGATAAGTATTCAATTGTCATTTAATGATATTGTTTTGTTATGCATTTGATTATATTCAGTTGATGTATTATGCATGATAGATTGTTTGCATTAATGACTCTATACTACTAATATGCATGTGATGGGTAAGTAGCTCATGGTGCTATACAACTCTCCATTGCTGCTTATCTAGAATGAAACCTCGTTGCTGACATATTGGATTAGTGCACAATCTCAATGTTGTCCTGGTAGAGATGGAAGGCATCTAGAAAAGTTTCCGTGAGATATGGATGAATGTTGTATTGGATAAATAGTTGCATGATGCATAAGAATTTGTTGTTATGCATATGTTTTATGAAATAGTTCTAACCATGCAACTGGTGCATTTGAATTGTAGGAAAGGTCCTGTACAACCTCCTACAAGAAAAGAAGGATGAGACTTGTTCTGAAGAACAAGTGATGACAATTCAAGATTCACTCCAATAAACATGAATCTGAAGCTCCCAGGTTTAGAGACACCATGACGAAAGAAAGAGCTTCAGAGAGCGGTAGATCCACCTCGAAGGATGAAGACCACCATGGGTATGAGAGATAACTCAAGATGAAGAAAATAATGCTATGTAATAAGCTATGATCAAAGAATAATAGTTGATAATGGGGAATGATGTATACGATATGATTTTGAGACATAAAGGGAAGTACGTAGTATCTATGGATCTACAAGAACAAGTGTACAAAGAAAGGTTTGTGATTTGCCTCAGAAAGAATAGACTATGACATGACATACTCTTTTGACAAGTATATATCAAGCATATAACCACCTATATAGAATGAAGAGGGAAGATGATACTCCACTTCAGGGGGAGTGACTACAGAAGATATCTGAGTTTGACATGGTATGACATGATGGATAGCTTCATGATGGATCGAGACTTTACCAAGAGTAAAGTGGGTTCCAACCTTCAAGGTTGAATGCAGAAGACTAGGATATGTTGATGATCTGACAAGATGAACTCATGGAAGATGTTATGATGAAAGAATACTAGAATGATGTTTGGGATATAGTACTCAAACCAGAAAGCAAGAATGTGGTATCTTACAAATGGATTTGCAAGATAAAATATGTTGCTGATAGAAGTAAGGAAAGACTTGTGGCTAGAGGTTTCTATAAGAAAGAGGGAATTAATTCTGAAGAGACACTAACTCCAGGAAGCAAGGTACATGATGAAGTAAAGACAAGTCTTCGTTAATGGTATGATCGAGGAAGAGTTTTTCATCGAATAGTCACAAGGATTTTAAGTTGAAGATAGATGGACTCACATATGCAAGATGAAGAAGGCCCTCTATGTCCTGAAGCAAGCTCCCAGAGCTTGGTATGGAAGAATAGATAGTTTCCTGTTGAACATGGGCTTTACCAAGAGCAAAGCTGATTCTAACCTTTACCTCAAGGTTGTAGAAGATGAACCTGTCATCTTGTTATTATATATGGATGACTTATTCTTAACAGGGAATGAGAAACAGATTATGGAAAGCAAGAAGAAACTAGCAGAAGAATTTGAGATGAAAGACCTTGGGTTAATGCATTATTTCCTAGGTCTAGAAGTATGGCAAAGTTCAGAAGGGTTCTTTCTCAACTAGGGAAAGTATGCAGTAGAGATATTGAAAAGATTCGATATGTTGGAATACAAAGCCATGGCCACACCCATGGATTCATACTTGAAGTTGTTAGCTGATGACTCATAAGAGTTAGTGGATGTGACTCAATACAGAAATATTATTGGGTCGTCAAATGTATCTAACAAATACCAGACCAGACATTTGTTTTTCTATGAACACCTTGAAACAATATCTAGTTCAACCTAGACGTGTTCACCAAATAGCTGCAAAACATGTGATGAGATATCTGAAAGGGACTATAGAATTTGGTCTATACTATGATGGAAACCATGACTACAGATTGTATGGCTATACAGATGCAGATTGGGCTGGAAGTATCTCAGATAGGAAAAGCACATCAGGTAGATGATTTTCTTTGGGGTCTGCTATGAGTTCATGGTTTAGCAGAAAATAGTCTAGTGTTGCTCTAAGCACAGCCGAAGCAGAATACATAGCAGCTTGCTCTGCTAGTTGTGAAGCCATATGGCTTCGGAAGCTGATGTCAGGATTATTCAACCTAAAGTTCAATACTACCGTGATTCTATGTGACAATCAAAGTTGTATAAAGATGATAGAGAACCCAGTATTCCATGACAAATCGAAGCACATAGAAATTAGGTATTTCTACATTTGAGATATGATGCAGAAGGGAGCCATAAAGCTCTAGTATGTGAGTACTGATGAACAAGTTGCTGATGTGCTGACAAAGCCTCTATCTCGATTAAAGTTCAAACACTTTCAAGACAAGCTTGGTGTGGTGTGGTTCGGAAAGACCTTCCCTGAAAGGGGGAGTAGTGATGTTGCAGTGGGATTGTATCATCCCTAGGCACTTTCCCTAAAGAGATCTGGGGACTTCAGTCCTCGAGAATGAAGAGGGATTGTATCATCCCGGGACATATGTCCATAATGGATCCAGGGACTTTAGTCCTCGAGAATGTGGTAGGATTGTTTCATCCGTGAACCTTAGTTCAGAATGGATCCGGTGACTTCAGCCATCGAGAATGTGGCAGGATTGTATCATCCGTGAACCTTGATTTAGAATGGATCCGGTGACTTCGGTCATCGAGAATGTGGTAGGATTGTATCATCCATGAACCTCAGTTCAGAATGGATCTGGTGACTTCGGTCATCGAGAATGCGGTAGGATTGTATCATCCGTGAACCTCGGTTCAGAATGGATCTGGTGACTTCGTTCATCGAGAATGTGGTAGGATTGTATCATCCGTGAACCTCGGTTCAGAATGGATCTAGTGACTTCGGTCATCGAGAATGTGGTAGGATTGTATCATCCGTGAACCTCTGTTCAGAATGGATCCGGTGACTTCGGTCATCGAGAATGTGGTAGGATTGTATCATCCGTGAACCTCGGTTCAGAATGGATCTGGTGACTTCGGTCATCGAGATGGTGGTAGGATTGTATCATCCGTGAACCTCGGTTTAGAATGGATCCGGTGACTTCAGTCATTGAGATGGTGGTAGGATTGTATCATCGTTGAACTTCGGTTTAGAATGGATCCGGTGACTTCGGTACTCGAGAATGTGAATGGATCCCTGGATTGAAAGTCCAAAAGAGATCCAAAGACTTCTTTGTCTTTGTACTGTGATTTACAGGTTGTTGCTAATGATGATGAGGTTTCTGATCGAAAGGTCAAAGTGCTGAAGATGATGTTTCTGATCGAAAGGTCAAAGTGTTGAAGATGATGTTGCTGGTCGAAAGGTCAAAGTGTTGAAGATGATGTTGCTGATCGAAAGGTCAAAGTGCTGAAGATGATGTTGCTGATCGAAAGGTCAAAGTGCTGAAGACGATGTTGCTGATCGAAAGGTCAAAGTGTTGAAGATGATGTTGCTGATCGAAAGGTCAAAGTGCTGAAGATGATGTTGCTGATCGAAAGGTCTAAGTACTGAAGATGATGTTGCTAATCAAAAGGTCAAAATGTTGAAGATGTTGCTGATTGAAGCGGTCAAAGTGTTAATGATGATGAAGACTGAAGATTGATGATGAAGACTACATGATGTTGAAAAGATTCCAATGATTTATAGATGTGTTACCTTGATGATGTTGATGATATCATATCTCTCTCTCTCTCCTATTATTGTTGTTGTTGATGTTGTTATAGAATACCCTTCTTGTTAAGGGGGAGTGTTGAAATATTGTAACTTCGAATAATATTCTATATGTATCTTTTTGTGGTCCCCGATGGTCCTATCGAGAGAACCACTTGTATTACTTTATACCCTAATGCTCCTAATCAGAATAACTAATAAGAGTCATGAGGTATTCCCCTCTAATTGTAAAGGTGGGTCATTAGCACCCCAGTATGGTTACTTGAGCCTACATGTGTAACTAGATCCTACATGATTAACTTGAGCCTACATGTCAGATGAGTTAATTAAAGTGAACGGATGAATATAAATAGAGGTGAAGCACTCCTCATTTAGAGCACACACTCTCACTTGTGTAGCGCATTAGTGGTGAAGAGAAGAGTAGCTGGAGAAGGAGGAGGATCAGGCTTTGATCTCCTTGTTGGTTTTATCTTTTACATTTTGGGGCATCTATATTGAGGAAGCTTTTGCTGGGTTCTTCCCTTTAGGGTTTTCCCAGGATAAATCTTTGTGTTCCTTTTGTATGCTTGTGCTTGTCTATCTTTCAGTGATCTTGTTTATATGATTTTGTTATGAAATCGAAATGAAATACTAATGTCTTAGCTAAGAATATAAAAATTTAACATTTTTGGGGGGTCAAGTTGACTACAGTAATTCTATAGATGCACTTGAGCTCAAGTATTTGGGAATTTAGTGTAAGAAGTGAGAAAACTCCTTAACTTATTTAATGCCAATTTTGTTTAACCTCCTTAATGTCGGTGGCTACAGTGAAGTTGAACCATCGGTCAACATTATCTTCAACACTCCCCCTTAATGTTGACCACATATAACACATAGAACAAGGATTTTACACACATAGAACAACATGGGTCAAGCCTACCACTTTGGGTCTTATGGCTACTTATGTACCCACTTACAACATGTTAAGACTCAACATTCACATCATCTTTTTGAGGTCTTTACACTATCCATTTTTGTGTCACTTTGCATATCTATATAGATGCACTACAATAATGGAGAAGGAGAATGGCAACTATTCCATCTAAGGTTGTTTTAGCACATACTGCTTCTTCTAAACATCTATCTAGGTTATCGATATATATGCCAAAAAGGGTAGGGGAGAGGGGGAATCCTTGTTTAACTCCAATATTACAAGTAATATATTTTGACAATCCCTTAGTGCTCCTAAAATTTGGCAATGACTTTCTCATACAACCTTATCATGAAAACTATCAACTCTAAAGGAACCTTTATCTCTTCCAATCTATTTCACAAGTTATTTATAGGGACCATATCAAAAGATTTCCTAAAGTCTACAAAGTAGTAGAAGAGATTGGATTAAATAATATGACATTCCTTCGCAATAATCCCAAGCATCATGAGGTGGTCCATGGTAGAGTGGTTCTTCTAAATCATGCCTAGCCTTTAGCCCTCTTATCTTCACTTTCAAGCCATAAGTTGATTTTATTTTCTAAAATTATACTCTATAGCTTGGCTAAGAGAGGGATAATTATAATGGTCTAATAATTAGAGAGGTTATTTTTATAATCACCACTTTTAAAGATATGAATGATGAGGCTCTAAGTCCAAGGAATAGAGAAACCTTGCATGACTGCTAAATTGTATGTAAAGGATAAAATGTTTAGTTCCTTGATAAAAATTGACCACTCATCGTGATTTAAACACTCACCCTCTCCATGATTTTCTTTGCAATAGGTACCATATTCCTAGAAAAACCAAGAAAATGTGAGCACTGAAAGTATATTTAAACATATTCCTAGGAGATCTAGGAAAATGTGAGCACCGAAAGTATAGTTAAAATATTTAGTGCATGATTTTAACACTCGCTCTCTAGACTTCCACGGTTGTCACCATTTCAGTGATGATTGGTAAGTATCTTCTTAGGGTTTAGTTATTCAGGGTGGTTATTGGTCTCTGTGTTGGAGTAGTAGACAGTCACTGCTTTTCATAGTTACATGTTACTTTATGTGAACGATTGTTTAGGGTTTGCTTGCAAGGGGTGTTTTGTATCCTGTTGGGTGGGCATAGTTTTTTATACCTTATTGTCCCCCCATGAGAGAAGATAATGGATTGGAGTCTAGTTTATCTCTATGATAAACCTAGTACCAACTAGTAAAAAAAGTAAGAATTATCATGCAATTGTTCTGCTTCCTGATGAAGGGACAAAGCCTGGGGGTTGTTGGCAGTCACGTGAGGGTTGTGTCTTCATTTGTGGTATGTTTGGGGGTTTTTGTTCAGGGCGTTTTCTGGCCGTTTTGTCATTATTGGTAGTTTTCCTAGGGGTTTGAACAGACATGGCTCATGATGAACCATTGTGTTCGGGTATCTGAGCTAACCCTTGTGAAAAAGTCATTTTTGTTAAGAAGTTGCCGAATGTGGGTGGCCTTTCTCCACCTAGCCATGACCAGTTCAAGTTTCCTTCCCATAAATGAATTTTGGTTGTTGGGGTGTCTTTAGGGTCACCTCTGCGGGTTGCGGGGACAAAGGATTCTTCGCTAAGAATTTTGGGGGCTAACCCTATAGTACCCTTTGGTGATTTAGATGTTATCTCTACGAGGTGAGATAACCATATTGACAAGTGGTTTTATGGTCAGGGTGTTGTTACGAGTAGAGCTGTTCATCATAAACACAAAAAATTGCAGTTTGAAAAGGTTAAAAGCATCAGACCAATGTGTGTGCTGGGAAAATACGTTACTATGGACATGGTGGTGGCTCTTTCTCAGTGGTACCTAGTTGGAAATTTCAAATTTTTGAAGCTTTCCATAGTGGAAATTTTTTTGTGGGTTATGGATGTCTAGAAACCTTACATTGATAATAACCCGTGCGTAATGATGCTGGATGGAGGATGGGTTATTTTCCATTTCCTATTGGAGGAAGACAAAAAATATATTTAGGAGAGGTTTTAGGTCATTGGACATGGCTCACTTATGTTGAAAATGTGGCATGTGGGTTTTGACCCATACAATGAGAAGTTGGACAAACGTCATATATGGGTGCTTCTTCTTGACTTCCCTATCCATTGATGGAATATTAAAGGTTTCATGGCAATTGATAACTTTATCGAAAAATTTATTCTGATGGAAGATTACCAGCTTCTGGGTTTTAGTAGCAGAACCCTTAGGGTTTTAGTGGAAACTTTGGCATGTGAGGGATTTCGAAAGATATTGAGGTCAAATGGGAAGGTTTTTCATTCATCCAAAGGTTGGCCACTCTAGATCTTTTTGTCTCATCACTGCAGGAAGATAGGCCACTTGAAATATTTTTGTCCCTCTTGAGCTGTGACATTAGGTAAGGATCAAGTTTTAAAGGCTGTTGAATAGGAGGCTTTAGATCCGATGGGGAATTATCTTAGTTTTCCTTTCCCTCTGGATCAGGAGTCTTCTCTCTCAAATTTTGTTGGTAAGTTAACTCGGACTGTTCCCATCTTATTGAAATTTCTTTCAATTGTTGATATATTGAGTGCAATGTCTATTTTGGGCTATACATATTCAGTGGAGGGGTTTTGTTTGGACTCTGAGCTAGCCGATGACAGATTTGACACTCTTTTGGATGATGCGATTATTCCTAGTAGGGATAACTTCTTTGTGGATCTAGAGGTTACTACTAAGGGAGGGGATATACTTGAGGAACCCCATAATGAGGGTTATGAGTCTAATCTTGTGATGGATCCCTCTAAGGTGATGACCTCTGAGAACCCTATTTTCACTGCTGCAGATTTCCCAACCATACCCACTACTCGTCCGACAGATTTAGATGTGAATTTATCTCCTTCTTCGATTCTTGATTCCCCGAAAGCTCACCTTGGAGTCAATAGGTGGGATTCTTCTACATCACTCTATTTATGTGTCTGAGGAAGTGGAGAATCTAGATATTTTTTTGATTTCATCCATTAGAGCTGGAAATGTTTCTATTAGAAAACCTTAAAAACATGAGAGAGGTAGTTGGGGTAATGCTCCCTTGACCTTGCTTCCGGTTCTTTGACTCAAAATCTTAGAGATTTAGCGACCCCTCTCTAGGTGTTAGAATGATCATCAATTCTTTTAATATGAGGGGCTTGGGCAGTAGCTCCAAACGCATTTCTCTTAAACATTTTCTTGAGACTTCAAAACTAGGGATAGTGATGTTGTAGGAGACCATGTTGCCTACTTCTTCTTCTTGTGATTACTTCTTAAGGATCAAACCTTGTTGGTGAGTCTACGATTTTGATGCCACTGGTCACTCGGGGGGGAATTTGATTGCATGGAACCCACTAGTGGTTGATATGAAGGATTTATCCTATTGCGCAGGTGTTATTATGGAGGGTAATTTAAAATGTTTTTCTTCTACGGTTCACATATTAAATATCTATGGGCCTTACTCAAACAAGATTTTTTTTGGGATCAGTTGGTTTCCTTTACATTATTGTGAGATTCAACTCTAATTGTGGTAAAGGATCTAAATTTTACCACTTAACCTGGTGAAGTTTGGGGTGCGGTGAAATTCATGGATCCCTTAACAGATTATTTTTTGGACATGTTTGAGCCAGCCAGCCTTGATATTGTCCCTACGGTTTTAGCACCTATGTGGAAAAATGGGAGGTGTGGTCATGAGAGTATTGCTAAGAGGATTTACATGTCTATATGTAGGAGGACCTCTGCGAAAGACTAGGTAGATACATATTTTGGAACTTCTCAATTGGATTTTCTGACCATTAGGTTTTAATTATGCAACTGGATTTCGATATTAGTTTTATCTCTTATCCCTTCAAGTTCAATCCTATTTGGTTGGGGGATATGGATTTTAACTCTATGGTCAAGGAACATTCGACCAACATTTTTTTATTTTTCTGCTCGACAGTCGAATCCAGTGTGCCACCTTATTTCTAAGCTTATGTCTTTAAAAAGGGAAGTGATGAAATGGGAAAAACATAAGAAAAAAAAAACAACAAGGTTCTTGCAGAAATTAAGGATGAAATCCAGTTTTTAGATGACCCATAAAGGGATAGCATGTTCTTCGAGGAGAAGATAAGATATAAATCCCTTATATCTAAGAAACAATAGATCCTTCTATTGAAGGAAGAAACTATGCGACAGAAGAGTAGGGCTACATGGCTGAAGTCCGGGGATAATAATAAAAAAATATTTCACACCTATGCAAACATAAGAAGACTCAATAATGAGATTTTGGAAATAAGAGGTGATGGGGATGAGCTTATTTATGATAGTAAGTCACTTAAAATTTCTGCAAATTCTTTCTTTCAGGAATTGTACTCGGAAAACAATTCCACTAATATAATTGACGAGATGAATAATATTAAGCACTACCCTCATTTTTTTGACAACAAAGATTGTGTGGTGATAGGTAGGGAAATATCCTTAGCTGATGTTCTGGAAGCACCTAAGGGTTTTGTCATAGACAAGAGATCAGGTCGAGACGATTGTACTGTCGAGTTCTTTTTGTACTTTTTTTTATCTAATGGGTAATGAAATTGTTGAGACAGTTGAAGCTACTAGATGCTTGGGGCGGCTCCCCACTTTTTAAATTTTACCTGCATCACTCTTATCCCAAAGAAGGATAGACCTGCCACTTTTAATCATTACCGACCAACTTCTTTGTGCAACCCGCTTTACAAAGTTATCACCAAAATAATAACTAAGAGAATTAAGCCTGTCTTGGGGAAACATGTCTCTGCTGAACAATATGGGTTTCTTCTAAATTACCAAATCCTAGATGCAGTGGGAAATGCATAGGAATGCCTCCATTCTGTCAAAAAGAAGAATCTCTCTGCTTTTATTTTAAAGTTGGATTTGGAGAAGGATTATAATCACATTGACTGGTCTTTTATTTGGCTTATCCTGCTTCAAGTTGGTCTATCGTTAGAGATTAGAAATTGAATAATGTCATGTGTTTCTTCATCCAACTTTTCTATATTGATAAATGGATCATCTTCTCCATATTTTAAAGGATCTAGAGGAATTGGACAAGGTTTCCCTTTGTCCCCCTATCTTTTTATTTTTGCCATTGAAGGGTTGAGTAGAATAATCATTAATGCTAAGGAGAATAAGTTGTTTTCTGGGATCAAGGTGACCAGAATTCTTTCATTAGCTCGTCTTCTCTATGTTGATGACGTTCTCATCTTTGGAGATGGTAGTCTTGCAGATTGGAAACAACTGAAGGATATCATTAATATTTTTTGTGGGGCATCAAATATGAAACTTAGCTCACATAAATCAAGTTTCTCATTTTTATGTCATGACCAGGAGACCATTAAAAAAAATGAGATGGAAGATGGACATGTGGACCTCTCACTGGCTTTCTTTAGGAGGAAGGTTGCTACTTATTACTACTATTTTGCAGTGTATTCTGGTATATTGGTTGTCGTTGTTTATAATTCCAAAAGGAATCACTGACAACATGAGGAAAATGATATTTCAGTTTTTGTGGGCTGGTAAACAGAAGGGAAATAAATACCATCTTGTTGAGTGGGATGCTCTCTCAAAACAAAAATCCCTTAGTGGTTGGGGGATCAAGAATTTTAGTCTTTTTAACAAGGCTCTATGTGCCAAAAGCCTCTGGCCTTGTCTCTTTGATACAGGTCTGTGGGATAAAGTGGTTAGGTGCAAATATTTGAAGAATGTTCCGCTGGCTATTTTGGCTTAGAAACTGTTGTAGGAACTACTCATCTACATCTGATATTTGGAGAAGTCTTGTAAATATGCTTCCTTTTATTACACAAAATAATGGTTGGTTGATCGGAAGGGGTGTTCAATTCTTCGTAGGGATTGATACCATTGTCGGATTGTTGGATAAATTCTCTCTTTCCATGGATCTTCTTAGGCACCTTCACCAAAGAAACGTAGTAGTAATCAAGCATGTGGTAAAGGTGGATGGGTAGCATGCCATTGGTTGGTATTCAGCAGAAGACCTTCATTTTCAAGGAGATTGGGCTATCGAATGGGAGGACTTCACTACCAGTTTAACATTGGCAAGAACAAAATTAACTGATAGTAGCGATAGTATTGTGTGATGCATGAAAAAGAAAATGGGAGATGTCACTAATGTATTGGCTTATAACGCACTTGCAGAGAAACATTTGCATAGGTCTCATTCTTGGTGGATGTCGTCGGTTTGGAAGGGGAAGCTCCCTATCAAAATTCAGTGTTTCATCTGGTTGGCATTTAAGAAGAAAATTTTGACATGGGATGGTCTACAAAAAAGAAGTTAATTTGGGCTGGGTAGATGTTGTTTTTGTCACATAGCTTTGGAAACAGTAGAACATATCTTTGGAGAGTGTTACTTTTTTATTGATGTTTGGACTGAACTCATGTGGAACTCATGAAGAGCCTACATGTCACTTTTAAGTAGGATACTAGCAATTTGGAGGAAAATTTACTTAGATGGAAGGATTCTTATCCTTTCTTGATGGATGCACCATTTGCAACTCTGTGGGAAATCTCGCGAGCCAAGAGTTTGACTATTTTTTAGGAAAAACAGTTGGGTGTTGCTCATGTCTGCATCAATATTTTGTTAAGGTTAAATGAGTTTGGATGTGGTTATAATTTTTGTTCTGTTAGAGTGACTCATACCCCTTTTTTTGATAGATTTGTAGGAATCGGTTACTTCAATGGGGATGAACAAAAGGGGGAGTGTGGGGCAGGGATGGTGATTAAGCTGCATATGAATCACTTGTTTCGACTTAGAATGCAAGTGGGCTTTGGAACAAACACAAAGCGTGGAACTGGTTATAGCTTTATGGGGGCTACTTTGGTTTTCTCTACACAAGAATCTGGATATCTATCAGATTTTAGGGGATTCCAAAGTCATCATATATTGGGTCAATCAAGTGCATCTCATTCAATCATTGGACTTGTCTTATTGGTTGAGTAGAGTTAGAAGTCTATTGAATTCCTTCCCAAGGACCCATTTTCATCATATTTACAGGGAATTCAATTGAGAAGCAGATGCACTATCAAAAAAGGCCATTGGAGCTAAGCGTGGATATATACTATTTAAGGCGCTGCTTAATGGGAACATGATTGAATCGGGTGAATTGAGAGTTTAATAACTCCAACTATCTGTCTTTTGTCCCTTTATGGGTTTTAGTTACTTTATGTTGTTTACAAAAAACAATGATAACTTTTGAGGACTATGCTTTGAATGATATAGACTGAATCATTGGATAATAAAATAGAATGTATGTAAAAGTTTGTATGATTTTGATTATTACAATATTTATAGTGAACAGAATCTGAAAAAAATCTCTCTCTATTTTATTGTGATTATAACACGGTCTTAATATAAAAAAACTAATTTTTCTTTATGAAAAAAAATCTATTATTTTAACACTTACCCCATTTTCTTTGCAATAGGTATCATTTTTCTAGGAGATGAAGGAAAATGTGGGCACGGAGACTACAATTAAAAAAAATAAATTTGCATACGTTTTATTTGAATGGTCGAAAATATTGGTTATGGTACGATAAAGGTATCCAATTTTTCAAACAATTTGTTTTCTAAACCTTTTTTCGACGTTTTGTACATCAAAATGGAAAACGTTTTTAACATTTTGTACTGTAAGCAAATATTTTATATATTTTATAGACATTGATGTTATGGTTATCCAAGTGATGTTATAAGGCTGTCCACTAAGAATAATAAAATAGTGTCATGGAAAAAAAAGGCATATCCATTTTTTTCCACATTTTGTCCTTTACATTGCTTAAAATATTTATGCTATGATTGATTTTATCGCTATGCACTGAACGTAAAATATTGTACCAGACATCGTCTCTTTTCAACGTTCTGATCAGCTGAGTTCTGATGAATTGAGAGGTGATTCTGCCCATATGTTGAGCTATTTTTTCATTTCTATTATCAACAATGTATGGCAATTGAGCTTGATCCCTTCAATAAGCTTTTCAGCGCGCTCACGGTAGAGTCTATAATGAATGTAGCTATGCAGAGTGAACGGCTGAAAAGCTTAATGAAGAGATAAAGCATTTATATTTCACTGACATGGAATACGGAAATGTTGTTGTTAATGTTTACAGGTGAGTAACTAACATTTGTGAGGAACTTTTTCAAGATCATTTTTGTTTTCAATGAAATTGATTCCGAAATTTATTAATACTTTTCATGTTATATGGATAGTAAGGTTGATAAATCAGTAGGTCTTCCTAGTAGAAGACCTAACTCCTTAGGACTGAAGGCTAAAGGCTCGAATTCAGACCTCCCCATAACTGAAAAAATGCTCCATTTGAAGTAACCCTTGTGCTAGCTTTTTCAAGATCATACTAATTTCATTTGTTAAAATAGAATTTGACAGATATATGCAATATGCAGTAGGTCTCCCATACAGGATGCCACTATTATTTGGGTCTGTGTGCCAATTTAGAATAGTGTGGTTTGGAAATTTTCCATTTAAGAATAAGATAGAGAACTGCTGTTTTGAAATTTCAGTGTGAACTTTATGTCTATGCCGTTGTAAGAATAAGAAGGGACAAATGGATATATATACCGTGGGTTTACCACGCAGGATTAATGACTTTCTGATCTGCTAGAATTAGATATAAACTCTCTTGATTCCTCCGAAATAATGTTGTGATGAACAGGAGTCTAATGAATTTCTTATGTACAAGAATTATTTTCACAGTTCTGAAAGGCATAAAACAGTTTGCAGCATATAAGAAGTGTCTGCTTGAAATTATATATACTTATGAGAAAACAGTTTTGACTGGTGGTTAGTTATTCATTGGAAACTCACATAATAAATTACTTATAGGCACGGTGTTGCAAGGGAGAGCCATCATAATATTAATTATAAAGTGAAGCCCTGACACCTTTGGATATATTTGTGCTGTTAATTTAAATTGTGTTTCTGAATTTCTTTCGGTGTTGGAAGTTAACTAGAAATAGAAATAGATAGTGGATTTGGTGTGGGATAGAAATACTTTGCATTGTTTGTTTGGAGGGAAATGGTACTTTCACTCTTTGTAAAGTTAGTTTGGTGAAGAGGGCTGATTTTGCAATCATGAAGGGATCCAAGGTTTGGGTGCTCTCATTGTCAACCTATACTGTGGATTTTTGTGGAACTTTAATTGGTCGGTTGTGGGGTTTAATTATTTTCATATAATAAATTTGATACTATGCATCTATTCTCTATTGAGGAGGGATTGTATCCACTTGGGCATTGTTATTGGCAGATAATAAGTAGCTTGTTGTGGACCATTTAATATTGTGGTAGCAGACATGTCCTCCAGTTGGATTTGAAGTAGCTTAAGATCCAAGGAGATACTGTAACAGATATGTCTCCCAATTAGATCTGAAGCAGCTTAAGATCCAAGAAGATACCAGCAGACTGCTTATTGTTAAACATTGCCATTTCCGTTAAATTTATAACATTCATAAGATTTTGTATAAGCAAAAAGATTTCATAACTGATATTTAAGTATTATTAGCAAAATGCACACACAAGACAAAATTCACAACCAAGAAAAATCTTAAAGATCCATTTATTTTAAAATGCAGAAACCTTCTATGCACAGTCTCTCATTACAACCGAAGCTCCAGAAAAAGTAAAACACAGTTTAATACACAGTCTTTGTATCACTCTTCTGCCCTCATTCCAAGTCTTTGTATCACTCTCACATAGGTCTCTTTATGTGAGAGCTATTACAGATTGACGTGTCCATTACGTTTCCTTTGGCATATAGAAGATATATTTGCACGGACATTGTAGTCTTTTCTATTGCAATCAAGTTTGGAATTTCAAATTTACTTTATCAGTCAAAGTGAAATTTGATGAGGATCTTGTGTTTTTCATGCCTTCCACTTTAAGTTTTATGTAAATTTATGAATGTTAAATTGCTTTGCATTTTTATTCTAAATACCATCTTGGCCAATGATCTTGAGTATCTACCTTGTAAATTTCATGGCCCTATCTTGCGGCCACCAAGCATACTAGATTGGTTTGGTTTGTACAGATCTTATAGTTGACGCTATTTTCATTGATTTGAGGTTTTGCAGGTGGACTGCTTTTCTAAATAAGTGACACTTTTCGGAGTTGAGTCTTAAACTCGCAACCTACTCAAACCTTGCCAAGTGTTAAAGTATTAGAATTTATGAAGGGTTATGAACAAAACCAGAGGTCAATTTGACGGTTCTCATTTTCCTATACAAGTAGACATTGACCTGTGACCAGTAATCTTACATGTCAAATACGTTCAAATTTGAAAAATAAGTCCTTTAGGATGTCAAATTCCAGGCCTGATTGCAATGTTTGGCTCAAGTGGGATGGGATTTTAAATCTTCAAAGCAAGAGTATGGTGGAACCAGACAGTTGTAAAATTGAACTGGAGATATATGCATGGCTACCAAGTGTCTGATGGAATTGGTGGAATGAGACAGTTGGAATGATGGAAGAGGTGGAATTAGACTATTGGAATGAGATAAATATAACTTTGGGAAGAGATGTCATTGAGTCTTCATGCTCGCGCTATATTTGACGTTGGACACATAACGTCATGGATGATTTGTTGCAACAAATCATCTGTAAGTAGTTTATCATTCAATCCTTGATATATTAATACTGCTTCAATTTTGCTGTTATTCATCATTTTGCAAGATTGAACATTGAACCTGCAGTAACTATCATTTTTAAGAATCGATAGGTCGTAAGGGTGCGGGGAATTACAATGTTTCTTAGTGAATATCATGAAGATGACGCGTATGATTATACTTGAATGAGGAGTTTTCAACATGTCGATACTGAAGGTTCTCTCTTAAAACACATTCTGACCAAGGTGAAGTGCATAGTTCTCACATGGCTCCGCTGGAAAAGTGTTCCAACTCTTCGATGCCTTCTTGGATTCTAATGCAGAATTTGAGGCTTTCAAACTCCAAACATCCGGCTACCTACAATTCCTTCGAAGAAGTCAATGATTCCTGCATACATGGGCATTCTTGGATTCTAATGAAGAATTTGAGGCTTTCAAACTCCAAACATCCGGCTACCTACAATTCCTTCGAAGAAGTCAATGATTCCTGCATACTTTGGCAGCTCTTCTAACTTAGAGCACGCACTAACACTTTGTCCTCAAAAGTCTAGGCTTTGTCCACTGTTCAAACCCTTGATGCTCTTCAGCATCGCACATGAGTCTGTGTGCAATACTTACAAAGATAACAATGTTTCGTGGTCGGCAGCTCTTCTAACTCTGACAACCCATGAACATCTAGGATTCTAAACTTTGTCGCGCGCTCCAATCCCCGTATGTTGTATCCATACTTGGTAGCTCCCCTTGGTACTTGGTATGCTGTATCCATACTTGGTATGCTCTTCAGCTTATGTTGTATCCATACTTGGTAGCTCCTCTTGGTACTTGGTATGCTGTATCCATACTTGGTATGCTCTTCAGCTTAACGCATTCGTTTCAGCTTCTCGCATTCGTCTACCCGGCACAATTCCTCCAACTAAGACATTGGTCTGCGATATGGTAATTGGAGGTAATTGAAGTTGGCTAAGCGTTCTAGGTTTCAGTCCGTTCATTTTTTTCGTAATACATACTATTTCTGAAAGCTTAATGCTATGATGCTCTTTGTTAAAAGAGTTGGAAGGTGTTGAACATTGTATGTATTGTATGTAGTTGGAGATGCTTGATGTCTCTATATATCCCAAATAAGTGGAGGTAGTGAACCAACTATCTAAATGGAAGGTATGTTGCTTGTGCACATGGCGAACGAAAGAAGGCTTGTGTATATATTTATATACATGTGGGAGGTATATTGCTTGTGCACATGGCGAACGAAGGAAGGCTTGTGTATATATTTATATACATGTGTGTGAGAGAGAGATATTACTATACGATTTTTTTATTTCTTTTCAAAACTTTGAAATTGACTATTTTTTCACTTACATGTTGAACTGAAAAACTTTTAGTTATTTGTTCACTTACATGTTGAATTGAAAAAAATGAGTTTTTAGGTATTGCTTAAGTAAATTAGGTATTGTATTTTTGGTTTATAGATATTTTGGAAAGTGATTGTTAAGATAATTTTTAATTAAACATAAAAGAATTAATTTATTATAAAAAATTCATTGTTGAAACTTTAGTATTAAAAATCATAAGTTTAGATAAAAGGTAAAAAATCCTTAAAAAAATTGTGTAATAAACAAAAGTAAATACAAGCGCCGAGCTCCCAAAACTGTCGAATTGCTTACACCTCTGCAAACCAGAAGCATTATAGCTAGACTATCCAACATAACTTCTCTGTTATATTGTCAGCCTAAAATGTGGGGAGTGAGAACACTACAACATTGGGGATTGTGCAAATCAAACGTGGAGTATATATGTTTTTTTAGGTGAACTCTAGATTTATCATCGTTATAAATGTTAAATAAAATCCTTTTTTTTATAACATTTTATATTAGTTACACATAATTTTTTCTTTTTATAATATTTTTTATTAATCTAGAAACATGTGGATTTGGGCATGTGAACATATTAAGAGTTTGTTTCAATTTAATTAAGTCAAAGTTTATTATTTACTATGAGTTGAAATGTATGGGTGTATATTAGTAAAATTTTAAAGGGTATAATTTTTATTATGAACTTTTTTATTTTATATATGGTTAATGTTATACCAGTAATAATTTCTTTTTTCTATCAATTATTGTTTATATGGGTTAAAGTTATTGTGTATGGGTATATGAGAAGAAGTGGTTAAAGCTTTGCACTCATGTTTTGTTAGATTAAATAGATGTTGTTTCTACAACTTACATTTGTTAGAGTTTTAGTTAAATTTCTTGTTAATTAATAAAAAATGCAAACACTATTATGATGTAATACAATAACACTATAAATCAAGACACTAGCCATAAAGTTCAATACACAATTTGTTGATTTGAGAAATATCCTTGGTTGGTTATGGTAGTGTGATGTTTCCACAGGTAGTTGGGTGATTTGAGAAGCATCTTGCTGGCTAGCTAAGTATGGTAGTGTGTATTTTACAAAGTTTATTTGAATATCGTGCTATTGTTTTTCAATATTTCCTTCTCATTTATGTCCTCAATGTCACACAACTCAAAAAAACATGCTACTAGATTAAGCAAGGATATGCTCTTATGTGGCTTTTCCTATTATTAATTAATTGTTATATATATATATGTGATGTGATGTGACAAGAACCATTATTGTACATTTAAAAATAATACATAATTATTATAACAAAGAATCATAATTGGTTCGCATTAAAGATATAGTGATTTTGAATATGTGTAAAATTGTATTCCTATGCTCAAAGAGCTTTGAGAGAAGCGTCCTGAGCTTACTATAATTTTGACATGTTAAAAAGCTAGGAAGGTCGGTATTGCAACACAGATTATGAAACTGAGATCTAATGTGGGTGTACACAGGGCACTCTAAGAGGAAGTGATTTCCATCCTCAATGTTCATATTCCCACAGAGATGGAAGATCATTTCCACGCATGGTGTTTTAGGAATTTCCCAACGACCTGTTTTACTATGGAGCTCATGAGAGTTCGTTCTTATCTTGGCTATATTAATTATTTTCTTTGAACTAGTTAAAACATAGAGATACTTTTGATCTTTTAGAGTAGGGTTGATGACCTCCTTATAATATCTTAATTTTCTTTTAGCCACTAAATATTCCTCACACCACATTTTATAGAGACAATGGACTTTCTCTTTGTTGAGCATTTGTCTTGGAATTTCAAAGACAACATTGTTCAAACCATGGAATAAATTACATTCATGTAAGTTGGAGAATATAGCTAAGTAGAGAGGTGCAACTTCAATTTCTTTTTGTTTTGAAAATAATTAATCAATTATTAATTTGTAGTGTGTGTTAATGAAATTGAGGGGTCATAGACTTACCATATGAAATACTTATTCATTGATTTTAACTTTTTAACTCAAGTGATTACCTTAGCAAATATAAGTAAAATAGAAAGGTACATCGATATGGGTGTTCAATGATGCTCCCGTATATGGAATAGATAGGTGTCAAATACCTTATAACTATGTTTCCTTTCTCATTTATCAAGTAACAAAAGATTTAAAAAATTATTTGCATTTCTTTTTTTCGTCAAATTTATCTATGCATTTGTACTAATTTTCTTTGTACATCTTCCATCTGAAAACAACAACTATTGGCAATATCAAGAACATTACCACCTCGTAGCTCTTGTTAATATATGTTTCTCCTCTGAAAATGGATTTGAGTCAGAATGCACTAGTGAAATAAATAGCCATATTCATATTACTATAATATAAAATTTACATCATAATGGTTATTGAATTCAATAACTATATATTTTTAATAACTATATATTTTATTTTATTTTTAATAACTATCTTTCTTTATGTCTTTAATGGTGTATAATATTTACACGACAATGATTATTAAAATTGAATAACTATAAATTTTGTTTCTTTTAATTTTAAATATCGTAATATGACATATGCATATGCATATATTACAATATGTGTTTTCTCCTAAATTTATGAATGTTGCAATGTTACAAGCACATAACAATGAAAAAGTTTCAAACTCTATAACTTTACCATTTTTCTTTTTAAAGGAATTGTGATGTTTGCTTGTTGGAAAATCGGGGAAGCTTGTAATATACAGTGTGCATACATAAAGCTATGTTGATATCTAAAACATGTTTATGGCTAGGGATGAAAACATTTTTGAAGGATAAAGTATTAGGACGAGTTTTGAAATGGAGGGTCATGTTAAGAGTTCTCTCATCATGCATTGATTCTAAAAATTCCAATGTCCTCCTCAATCATAAACACAACATCGCTGCATTTATATTCATATACTTTAGACATCAAAATTCTGATTATATAAAAATGTCAACATTATTTTTAACATGAAATTGCAAGTACCAAGTTACTAATTAATGTTTTTACATATGCACATTGGGCATTCCCATTTCCGAGTATTTCAACTTTATAGGAACTCGAAGTCCCCTTTGGTCGAAATTTAAGAGGAAAAGCCTAAATTTGATTGGTAGAAATTTAAGAGGAAAAGCCTAAATTTGAGATAAAAAGCCCAACAAAGCTATTGCAGCAAATGTATGTATAAGGAATGCCTTGAATTGCACGAAGAAATTCAACTTTTACTGCAAAGTATGAACTTTTTGCACGCTCCACTCCATTCATTCTATCAACGTCATTCCCAAATTTGACTCGTAAAAATCCCTGTGATATTTAAAAACTGGTTAAAATTTCCATGAATCTATTTGGATTTTTTGGATTTTTATATCTTTGGTTTTTGTGTCATAACCATTTCAATTGATGTTGGAAACTAAAACTGATCGACAGAAACAATTTGACACATTGTTTAAAAGTTTCTTCGCTTATATTTACGTCTATATACGTTTATATATCAGAATTTTGGGGTGGATTATCATCTCCGTTTTTCCTAGATTAAAGGAGGATGGGACAAGTTTACTGTTAAGATTGGTTCTATGAGATTTGTTCAAAATTTGAAATAAACAACATAAAAAATAGTTTAGTTTACTTGTGATCATTGATAAGTGCAGTTTGTGGCAGTTGGAAAAATGTTGGTTAACTCTAGGGATGATTTTAGGGGCGAATTATAGCCCATGGGTGAATTTAGAGGGTTAATAAAAAAAACATGGGCAAATTTTTAATATATATA